>JADMLD010000585.1:0-140291 GCA_017589585.1 Phylloscopus whistleri
ACACACCCAGCTTGGTGCCATCTCCATCTGCTGCTCAGAAGAAGTGAAGTGATTTGAGAAGTTCTGGCTTTTCTTTCTCCTGACGCTTTTTTTTTTTTTTTTTTGGACACCAGAGGCAATTTCTGTGCTGGCTTCTGTAAACTGATTCTATTTCAACAGTGCCAGCAACAGGGCTGTGAATGTGAGCACTGTGATTGTGGCCTGTGTGGCTTCAATTCTACTCAACTTAGTGCTTAGGCACTTGAATTTCAAGATTTGCTGATCATGATGCCTGTGACAAAAATACTGAGTTCCCCATCCCAAAAGCACTGTGGGTAGCACTGATCGAAAGAGGCAATTGCAGTTGTACTCAAAATCCAGGTGGCAGCCAGAAGAGGGGAAACAGCAGCTGAGATCTACAATTCCCAAGGCAAAGGCAACAAAACCTTCCTGCTGCCACCTCTCCAGGAGTAAAACAGTGCTGAGAACAGGGCTGGAACCTGATCCTTTCTTTCTCTGAAGGTTGGGTCAGAGCAGCACAGGCGAGCCCTGAGCAATGAGGGAGGTTTGTGGGTGATTGTTGCTCTAATCAAGAAATTCAGTGGGAAAAAACAATGTCTGGTGCAATTGGAGTCTTGGCTGCAGTGCGTGGTGTTGCTGTGCTGGAGGGCAGGAAGGCTCTGCAGAGGGATCTGAACAGCCTGGAGTGACGGGCCAAGGCCAAGGGGAGGAGGTTCCCCAGGGCCAAGGGTCGTGTCCTGCACTGGGGTCAGAACAGCCCCTGCAGAGCTCCAGGCCTGGGGGAGAGGGGCTGGAAAGGGCCCCCTGGGAAAGGCACTGGGGGTGCTGGGCGAGAGCAGCTGAGCAGGAGGCAGCAGGGCACTGCTCCCTGAAAGAGGCTGGGAGCAAGGGGGGAATAGGTCTCTTCTGCCACAGAACAAGGGATGGGACGAGAGAAAATGGCCGAAAGTTGTGCCAGAGAATATTTAGATTGGACAGAGGAACAAGTTCTTCCCTGAAAGGGTGGACAGGCTTTGGAACAGGCTGGCAGGGCAAAGGGTGAGTTGCCATCCTTGTAGGCATTTCAGGCACCCTGTCGTGGTTTAGGGCAAATTTGGGAGAAAACCTCCGAATGGGTTCCTCTGGAAAGCAAACCCAAACGGCCTCTGCCCCCTGCCAGTCTGGAAAAAAGAACTTCCTCAGAGAAAAGTGGAAAACACTATTTATTTAACAAACAAGGTGCCCACAAGCACAAAAAATTGAATAATATGAAACAATAAAAGCTCTGGCCGCTCTGAAGAGAGATAGCAAACTGAGACAGTCCTTGCCCTGGGTGCAGCTCAGCTCACTCAGTCTCTCACCAGCCCCACTCCCCCCAGTGGTCCAGGCCCGGCGGCCGCAGGTGCCAGCCCTCGCTGCTCCTCTGGGTTTTTCAGTCCAGAGCAGATTTAAACAGTCCCAAGAAAAAAAGAAAATAAACATTCCAGGGAACTTCTCTGCCTCAGCCAGCTCAAACTAACTCAGAGCACAGGAGATCTCTGTCCCAGTGCTGTCCGTGCCTCAGACCAACGCCGCAGCAAGGACGTGTGGGAGTCAGGCAGTTTTCTCAAAACAAACTGCTGCTGCTTCTTTCTCCCCCTTCACTCCCAGAACCATTTTAAAGGTACAGAACTGAATATACAGCACAATCAGAGCAGAGGATTGGGGATACAAGCATCATAAAAACACCTTGCAAGGGGCTCGTAGCTCTCTCTGTAGCCTTCCCTTCCCCAGGTGAACATTCCCAGCTCTCCCAGCCCGGCTCCACAGGGGCTCCAGTTCCTCTGGGCTCGCCCCAGCAGCTCCCCATCCTGCAGGGGGGCTCCCAGCTCCGCAGGTGGGGTCTCACCTGAGCGCGGCCCAGGGCCAGGATCCCCCCGGAGCTGCTGCTGCCCACGCTGGGGCTCAGCCCAGGCCACCTTGGGGGTCATGTCCAGCCTCTCACCCACCCACACGGTGCCCTTGGTGGGAGCTCTGGAGGTGACATCAATGACAGTTTATTCTCTGCACCTGCTTTGTCTTTCATTCAATATTCCTTGATTGATATCAGACTTAGGAAAAATTTGGCATCATTTTAATCCTTCCCTATTTAATGGGGAAACGAAAGGAAAAGTGAGTTCATCCAGGTTTAGAGGGGTGGGTGATACAAATGGTGACATTGCCAGAAAATGACAACAAAAGCAGGAATCCAAGAGAAAAGAAAAAATCCGTAAGCATCACCTAAATATTTAACTCCAAGATCAGCTGGTGTTGATCATACTCCAAGAGCTGAGTTAAACACGTTGGGAATGCCAGGAGGAGAATCCGGGAACGGTTTGGGTTGGAAGGGACCTTCCAGCCCATCCAGTGTCAGCCCTGCCGTGGCAGGGACACCTCCCCCTGCCCCGGGCCGCTCCAAGCCCCGTCCGGCCGTGGCAAAGGCAGCAGCCCGGCAGAAACCCGCTGGCCCGGCTGCGGCTGGGAGCTCCTCTGACACCGGGATGACGACAGATTCCATCAGTTCCAGGGAATTCCAGAGAATCCCCGAGCATCCCCCGGTGTGACACGGACAGAGACCCCCCAGCCCCAATCGTTCCCCGCCAGGAGAGGCTGAAAACCCCCCAGGAGTGCCGCAGGAGGAGGGGGACGGAGACAACCCCGGGCCCTCCGTGCTCCTGGCCCCGGCTGAGGGCCCGGGGGTCTCGGTGCTCCTCTGCCATGGCCAGGGCGGGGACTTTGTGATTTGTTGGCGTCTTTGATGGGCAAGCAAAGGTCAGTCCCAGCATTTGATGGGGTTTTTGCCAATTTTATTTTGTCCTTACCTTTGGCAGGCCGGGGCGATGGCCTCGTCCCTCCGATTTGGGGGGGCCGGCGCGGTCCCTCGTGTCCCCGGCGGATGCTCTGTCGGTGTCCGTCGGTCCGTAGCCCCCGGGGGATGCTCCGGCCGGTGTCCGTCCCTCCCCCTCCACCTCCTGCGGCGCCGCTCGGAGCAGGGGGAGGTGTCCCTGCCGCGGCAGGGCTGGCACGGGATGCGCTGAAGGTCCCTTCCAAGCCGAAGCGTTCCCGGACTCTCACCCTGGGGAGCCCCACAAGACCGGGACACAGCCCCCGGCTGCAGGGAATCCGTCTGGGCGGGGAATGGCCCGAGGGACAAGGACCGGGATGGCCACGTCCCGCACGGCCCTCAGCGTTTATACCACACCCCGGGTGCGGCTCCCGGGAGAGGCACAAGCCATCGGATCCTGCGGGTCAGGCCAGGAAAAGAGGCACGACACCGAGAAATCTCTGCCCGGCTGCCACAGCCCCCCCTGAGCACTTGGAAACAGCTCCCACTAGCCCGGTGCCAGCGTGGAAAATCCCCCCCGCCAGTCCTCTCCTGGTCCGGGGGCCACCGAGACCCCCCCGGGGACCTGTCCCGGCTGGGAATGTCCTGCAAAACCGCAGGGCTGGGCGCTGCCACCCCGAGCCCCGAGTCCCCGGGGCACCCCTGATCCAACCTCCCCCTCTGCTGACGCCTCTGTGGAGGGCAATTCTTAAAGAAAGGTTGGATTCGAGCGGGCTGCGGGCACAATGACAGCACGTTTGACTCGGCTCTTGAAATGTGATCCACACCAGCTGATCTGGGAGTTAAAGATTTAGGTGATGCTTATGAATTTTTCTTTTCTCTTGGATTCCTGCTTTTGTTGTCATTTCCTGGCAATGTCACCATTGGTGTCACCCATACCTATAAACCTGGATGAACTCACTTTGCTCCCCTTTGCTCTCCGCTGAGCTCTGTATACCTCCTCTCTGCTCACTTCTGCTCTCCGCTGAGCCCCGTACACCTCCTCTCTGCTCCTCCCCTCTCCGCTGAGCCCTCCGCACCTCCTCTCTGCTCCTCTCCCCTCGGCTGAGCTCTGTACACCTCCTCTCTGCTGCTCTCCCCTCCGCTGAGCCCTCCGCACGTCCCCTCTGCTCCTCTCTCCTCGGCTGAGCCCTCCGCACCTCCTCTCTGCCCCTCTCTTCTCCGCTGAACCCTGCGCGCCTCCTCTCTGCTTCCTTCTGCTCTCCGCTGAGCTCTGTACACCTCTTCTCCGCTCCTCTCTGCTCAGCTCCTCTGTTCTGCTCTGCGCTACTCCACTCCTGTCCTGTTCCTCTCCTCTCCTCTCCTCTCCTCTCCTCTCCTCTCCTCTCCTCTCCTCTCCTCTCCTCTCCTCTCCTCTCCTCTCCTCTCCTCTCCTCTCCTCTCCTCTCCTCTCCTCTCCTCTCCTCTCCTCTCCTCTCCTCTCCTCTCCTCTCCTCTCCTCTCCTCTCCTCTCCTCTCCTCTTTGCTCTTCTCACCTCCGCTCAGCTCCTCCGTTCTGTTCTGCGCAGCTTCTGTCCTGTCTGCTCCTTTCCGCTCTTCTCAGCTCAGCTCTTCCGTTCCACTCTGCACTGCTCCACTTTGCTGCTGTCCTGTCCTGTCCTGTCCTGTCCTATCCTCTCCCCTTTGCTCTGCTCAACTCCTCTCCACTCTGCGCAGTTCCTGTCAGATCCTGTCCTCTCCTCTCCTGTCCTCTCTCCTTTGCTCTGCGCAGCTCCTCTCCTGTCCTGTCCTCTCCTCTGTTCTGATCTGCACTGCTCCGCTTTGCTGCTGTCCTGTCCTGTCCTCTTTGCTCTTCTCACCTCCGCTCAGCTCCTCCGTTCTGCTCTGCGCAGCTTCTGTCCTGTCCGCTCTTTTCCTTTCCGCTGAGCTCTTCCATTCCACTCTGCGCTGCTCCGCTTCGCTGCTGTCCTGTTCTGTCCTCTCCCCTTTGCTCTGCTCAACTCCACTCCACTCTGCACAGTTCCTGTCAGATCCTGTCCTCTCCACTCCTTTCATCCCTGCTAGACTCTTCTGTTTCACTCTGCACTTCTCTGCTTTGCTCCTGTCCTGTCCTGTCCTCTCCTCCGTTCTGCTCTGCGAGCTTCACTCCTGTCCTCTTCTCTCTGCTGAGCTCTGCACAGCTCCTCTCCTCTCCTCTCCTCTCCTCTCCTCTCCTCTCCTCTCCTCTCCTCTCCTCTCCTCTCCTCTCCTCTCCTCTCCTCTCCTCTCCTCTCCTCTCCTCTCCTCTCCTCTCCTCTCCTCTCCTCTCCTCTCCTCTCCTCTCCTCTCCCCCCTCCCCCTCCCCCTCCCCTTCCCCTCCCCGCGCTTTCCACCCGGCACCACCGAGTGGTGCAGAGACCCCACCAGGGACTCCGCTGCACGGAAAGCATCTCCAGCCCAGCACCAAGGTGAACACGGGTGGAGACGATCTGAGCCCCACCCTAACGGGAGGAGGACAAACATGACCTGCCCCCCTGACCCTCACAGAGATGAGGATGGAGATGACCCAGACCCTGCCCCAGTAGGGGAGGACACTGAGACCACCTGGCCCCTCTATACAGAGGGGGAACACCGAGGGTTGCAGAGACCCCACCAGGGACTCCACTCCACAAAGACCATCTCCAGCCCAGCACCAAGGTGAGCATGAATGGGGACAACCCAGTTCCACCTGAGGGGAGTAGGACAAACATGACCTGTCCCCCTGACCCTCACAGCGACGCGGATGGAGATGTCCCGGACCCTGCCCTATAAGGGAGGAGACCAAGACCACCCGGCCCCTCCAGATGGAAGGGGAACAAGGAATGCGGAGACGCAAACAGAGACTCCGCTCCACAGAGACCACCCCCAGCCCACACTAAAGTAAGCAGGAACAGAAATGACCCAGTCCCTCTGGCCACCCCACCAAGGGGAGGAGGGCAGAGATGACCTGATCCCCCTCATCCCCACAGAAAACCACATTCCCAGCCAAAGAGCAACAACAGCTGGGGAGACCCCACCAGAGACTCCATTCCACAGAGTCCACATCCAGCCCACCCAAGGTGAGCACCCCCGGCAAGGGGAGGAGGATGGACATGACCTGCCCCCTGCCCCCCTTCCCCCCTTTTATCCCCACAGGAAACCTTGATCCCAGCCGAAGAACAACAACAAAGGGGTGCGGAGACCCCACCACCAACTCCGCTCCACACAAAGCATCTCCAGCCCTCCAGCCAAGGTGAGCACAAGTGGAGATGATCTGAGCCCCCCATAAGGGGAGGAGGACAAACATGACCTGCCCCCCCTTATCCCCACAGCAGCCTTGATCCCAGCCAAAGAGCAGCCACCAAGGGTGTGGAGGCCCCACCAGAAACTCTGCTCCACAACGCCCACCCTCCACACACACTAAAGTAAGCAGCAACAGACACAATCCGGCACCCCCTGCCACCCCAGTAAAGGGAAGAGGCAGAGATGACCTTTCCCCCCTCATTCCTACAGAAAACCACGTTCCCAGCCACACAGCAACAACAACGGCTGAGGAGACCTCACTACAAACTCTGCTCCACAGAGTCCACATCCAGCCCACTCAAGGTGAGCACCCCCAGCAAGGGGAGGAGAATGGACATGACCTGCCCCCCCGCCCCCCTTCTCCCCTTTTATCCCTACAGGAAACCTTGATCCCAGCCGAAGAACAACAACAAAGGGGTGCGGAGACCCCACCACCAACTCTGCTCCACACAAAGCATCTCCAGCCCTCCAGCCAAGGTGAGCACGAGTGGAGATGATCTGAGCTCCCCATAAGGGAAGGAGGACAAACATGACCTGCCCCCCCCCATCCCCACAGCAGCCTTGATCCCAGCCAGACAGCAGCCAAGGGTGCAGAGGCCCCACCAGAAACTCCGTTCCACAATGCCCACCCTCCACACACACTAAGGTAAGCACGAACGGAGACAACCTGGCCCCCATCCATTGCGGAGGAGGAGGATGGATGTGACCTGACCCCCCCCTTATGCCCACAGAAAATGGGCCCTGGGATGAGCCGGCCTCCTCCAGAGAGGAGGAGTGGCAGCGAGGGCTGCGGAGCCACAGCAGGAACTCCACTCTGTGGAGAGCCCCTCCAGCCCAAGGTGAGCACGAGCAGAGGTGCCCCAGCAGCCCCAGGCCCCTCCCCAGTGAGGGGAGCAGGGCAGAGGTGACCCGATCCCCTCATCCCCTCGGGGAACAAGGATGGAGACACCCGGCCCCTCCATCCCGGAGGAGGAGCGAGGCAGCCCGGCCTCATCCAACAGGGGTGGAGGCTTGGAGTAGATCCGGCACCTCCTTAGTGGGAGGACAGAGAAGAGCCCGGAGCCCCCGATCCCGATCCTGGGGCTGAGGACGGGATGGCCCGGCCCACGCCTAATAGGGGTGGGAGGTCGGAGTAAAGCCTGACCCCTCTGTAGCTGGAGGAGGGAGAAGAAAAGGATCCCAAGCCGAGCATGAAGGTCAGGGTTAAACGTGCAGAAGAAGTCTGCATGCTCTGTTCAATATTTTTATTGGTGACATGGATGAGGGTATTGAGTCTTTCATTAGTAAATGTGCAGAGGACACTAAGGTGGGAGTGTGTGTCAATGTGTTGGAAGATAAGAGGGCTCTGCAGAGAGACCTGGAAGGGTTGGATGGGTGGGCAGAGTCCAATAAGATTAAGTTTAATAAATCCAAATGCCAAGCCCTGCACTTTGGCCACAATAACCCCCTGCAACTTTATAGGCTGGGGACGGTGTGGCTGGACAGTGCCCAGGCAGAAAGGGACCTGGGGCACTGATGGACAGCAGGCTGGACATGAGCCGGCAGTGTGCACAGGTGGCCAAAAAGGCCAATGGCATTCTGGCCTGAATCAGGAATGGTGTGGCCAGCAGGAGCAGGGAGGTCATTCTGCCCCTGTTCTCGGCACTGGTGAGGCCACACCTCAAGTATTGTGTCCAGTTTTGGGTCCTTCAGTTTAGGAAGGACATTGAGATGCTTGAGGGTGTCCAGAGGAGGGCAAGGAGGCTGGTGAGGGGCTTGGAACACAAACCCTATGAGGAACGACTGAGGGATCTAGGGTTGTTTAGCCTGGAGAAAAGGAGACTTAGAGGTGATCTTATCACTCTCTACAACTTCCTGAAGGGTGGTTGCAGTCAGTTGGGGGTTGGTCTCTTTCTCCAGGCAACAACAGACAGAACGAGAGGACACAGTCTTAGGCTGCGTCAAGGGAAATATAGGTTGGATATTAGGAAGAAGTTTTTCACAGAAAGAGTGATAAAGTATTGGAATGGCCTGGCCGGGGAGGTGGTAGAGTCACCATCCCTGGATGTGTTTAACAAAAGACTGGATGTGGCACTTGGTGCCATGGTCTAGTTGAGGTGTTAGAGTATGGGTTGGACTTGATGATCTTGAAGGTCTCTTCCAACCTAGAGATTCTGTGATTCTGTGAATTTATCAGGGGCAAGATTGCCTTCAGCACTATCTCTGTTCTCTTTACAATCCCTCCTCCCACACCAAGGAGAATCTGTGCACAGTACAGAACCTCATGGAACCAAGGGGCCATTGTGGCACAGCAAGGCCTTGAGGAACCAAAGAGACCATGGTGACACTACGGAACCTCATGGAACTACGGGTCCATTGTTCCTCAGCAGGGCCACAGAACAAAGGAGTCCATTGTGACACTACAGAACCTCATGGGATCAAGGTGTCCATGTTACACCACTGAACCTCATGGAACAAAGGGTCCCTTGTGACACTGCAGAACCAAGGAGAATGTTGTTGGCAGTATGAAAGCTCATGGAACCAAAAGTCCATTGTGACATTGTGGGGGCTCATGGAACCATGGAGACCATGATGACACTTCAGGACCCACTGGAACCAAGGGGCCATTGTGACACTGCAGGGCCTTGTAGAACCAAGGGGCCACCGTAGCACGGCAGGGCCTGATGGAATCAAGGGCATTGTAGTGACACTGTGGGGCTCCGTGAGACCATGGGGCCATTCTGAGTCTCTGGAACCAAGGGCACCATTGTTACACGATGGGGCATCATGGAACCAAGGAGGCCATTGTGAACTGGCAGGGGAACCCACTGAGGCTATTATGACACTTCAAGGCCTTGTGACACCAAAGGGCCCTTGTGGAACTGCAGGGCCTCGTGCAACCAATGAGACCATTGTGACATCACATGGCCTCACGGGAGCAAGGGGCCATTGTGACACTCTGGGGCCTTGTAGAACCGAGGGGCCATTGTGGCACTGTGTGGCACCACAGAATAAAGGAGACCATTGTGACACTACAGGGCTCCAAGGAACTAGGAACTCGTGTAAGAGTGAGGGGCCCAGTGGAATCAAGGGGCCATTCCATACTTCAGGGCCTCATGGAACCAAAGTGTTCTTGTGACACTGCAGGGCCTCGGGGAACCAATGAGACCATTGTGACATTACACGGCTTCATGGAAACAAGGGGCCATTGTGACACCACAGGGCTTCATAGAGCCAAGGCAACCATTGTGACACTGACAGGTCTCATGGAAGGAAGGGGCCATTGGGACACTACAGTTCCCAATGGAAGCCAGGGGCCAGTGTGATACAGCCAGGCCTTGTGGAACCAAGGAGCCACTGTGATCCTGGGGAACCCAAAAAAACCAAGGGGCCATTGTGACACTCTGTGACCTCATGGAACCAGTGGGACATGGTGTCATTGTGCAGTCCAGTGGAATCAAGAAAACCATTTTGACACTGCCAGGTCTCATGGAAGCACAGGACCACTGTGCCACTGTGGAGGCAAGGAGACTATTCTGATATTTCTGGGCCTCATGGAAGCAAAGTTCTGCTTTGATACTATGAAGCCTTATGGAACCAAGGCGCAATTGTGATGCTGCATGTTCCAAGGATCCAAGAACATGGAACAGGTCTGGCTGACTTGGCCTCTGGGGGCCAAGCCTGACTGGTCCAGCTGACCTTGGCAAGTTGAAGGTTTCTTCTCATCTGTCCCTGAAGCCCTGGAGTTCTGTGCATTTTTTTCCTGTGGGAAAGACCTCTCCTCCTCCAGGTGCCCATGGCCAAACCTGGGATTCCACCTCCAAATTTGATTATATCCCAGGATTGTTCCCATATGAAACCTGCCAGGACAGACAGGCCTGGCTGACCTTGGTCTCTTGGGGGCCACTTCTCATCTGCCTTCCAAACACTGGGGGACCATGCTTCTATTCCCATGGGAAAAAAACATCTTTCAAGTCCAGGTGTCGAAAATTGGGAATCAGCCTCCAAAATTCCTTAAACCAAGGATAGCTCCCAGACAAAAGCTGCCAGGACTGTCTAGGTTCCCTTGGATTCCTGAGGGCCTGCTCTCATCTGCCTTTGAAACAATGGAGTTCTGCCCTTTCCTTCCCGTGGGGAAGAACTGTCATTTCTATCCAGACACCCACAGCTGAAATGGAATTCCACCTTCAAAACTCCCCATAGATCCAAGGGTTGCTTTCAGATAAAAGCTGCAAGGACAGACAGGTCTGGCTTGCCTTGGCCTCTGGTGAGTGCCTCTTATCTGCCTTCAAAACCCTGAGGTTCTGTGGTTTCCTTCCTATAAAAAAGGACTGTCCCTCTTGACCAGGTGTCCATGGCCTCAAGCAGATGGCCACTATACAGGGACAGAGGAGCTCTGTGCTCAGTGGGGTGGAGACTGGGGACAGGGGAGGAGAGCCCTGTGTGGGATTGAAGGGTGGTTTCAGAGACGGTGTGTTGTCTGGGTTTTTGCCGTTCTCCTCTGTCTCTTTTGAGGAGTTTGTAAAAGTCTTATTTTTAGCCTTCTGTGTTTTTGGAGTCAGATACACTTTCATATGAACAAGCCATTTGTTATTGTAAAATCTAGAGATGTTTAAATTCTTTTCATAAAGAGGAGACTGTTGATGGACTGTTGCATGGTGCAGGGAAGTTGGAGAAGAAGATTTTCTTCCTCCAATCCATGATCACTGCTGGAGTTCGATAAATGCTGATTCTGTAAATAAATCTCCCTCTTTTCCGCCTGGGACATCGCAAGGTGTGGGTGTGAGTTCTTTATGTTGACTGCAACAATGGTGGAATGTTTTGATATGGTAGAAAACAGGCAGAAAAGAAAAAAAAAAAAAAAGGAATTGCTGCAAAGGGCTGCTGAGGAGGGCCAGAGTGGACAAGAGAAGAAGGGAATTTCTGTCCCAGGGTAGGGCTGTGGTGCAACCCGTCCCCCAGCAGGATTCTGGAGCAGCCCAAGGCTCTGTGTGCCCAGGCAGAGGCAGGCAGGATGCAGAGCTGTCAGCAAAGGAAGGGCCCAGCCAGGTGGGGCAGTCGGGGGTGACGACAGCCTGCAGGGACATCGTAGGACATGGACACCGTAGGACAGCCTGGGCTGCACAGGGCACAGGGATGGGCAGCAGCTGCAAGGCCCTGACAGAGCCAACTTTGGCCTGCAGCACTTTGGCCATGGCTGCTGGCCCTGGGCCTGAGCCAGGAGGAGGGGACAAGTGACCCTTGCAGGCCTGGGGCCTCATGGCCTCCTTGTCCCTGCTCAGCAGCCTGGCAGGGGCTGCCCCATGGTGCTGCCCTTGGCATTGCACATCCCCACATCCCAGTGGCCTGGGAAGAGCCCTGAGCAAGGAGGGAGGGACAGGATGTGCCTTGGCAGGACCTGCCTGGGGCTCAGGCCTTGGCCCTTTGCATTCCTGAAACACATCCAGGTTTCCTCAGTATCAGAGACACCTTTCCCTTGTTTGTCCCCACCTGTCATCACTGCCTGAAGTGTTCTGCTCCACCTGGAACCTGGGGACACTTTCTCAGTCGTGTTTCTCTGTGGGACCCATTAAAACTTCAAGAAACTCCAGTGTTTCAATCTCATTTTGAGTTCTTGAGAAGTTTTTTGAACTTCTGAAATATGTATAATAAACCACAGAAGAGTTGAAAACTTTTTTTTTTCCCCGGGGGCTTTTCTTGTTCCAGTGTTTTGAACAAATGTTTATGAGCTTTTCCCACTGAATTCCTGAACTGAAGAGCTCAGGAAAGAAGAGGCCTCTGGAAAAGTAAAATTCACCAGCAACCTCCAAAAGCCTGAGGGTCCATCCTCATCAGAGCAGCAAGGAACAGAAATGAGCACAGCTTTCTGGCTGCCCCAGCTTTGGGATGGGCCCTGGGCCTGCAGCAGGAGCAGCTCTGGAGGGCCCCAAGGCCGCGGCTGTTGTGCTGGCCTGGGCAGATGGGATGGCAGCAGGGGCTGCGGAGCTCTCAGGAGCTCAGGGAGAGGGGAGCAGGGCACCCAGGGAGCCTGGTTTTCCCTTGGGCCAGCACCTTGCCCATGGCTGGGGCTGAGCCCTGTGGGAGCTGCAGCTGCTGCTGTGCCCTTGCCAGGGGCTGAGGCCGTGGGGCCCCTGGCCAGAGCAGCCTGCCCTGAGCAGAGCTGTGGGGCCAGAGCCGGCTGGGCTGTGCTGGGGAGAGGCCCTTGGTGCTGCCGAGAGCTCAGGGCAGCTGGCAGAGCTTGCAGGGAGCTGGGCTGGGCTGAGAGAGCCTGGCAGAGACACCATCAGTGTCCATCTCAGCCTGGGTGAGTGTGCAGGGGCCAAGAAAAGCAACCCAGGCTCCATAAGTTCTCTTTGTGGGAGCTGAGCTTGTGACCCCTGGAGCCCTCCCAAGTGCTGGGGCTGCACCTCCAGCTCCAGAGGAGATGGGACAGATGGGAGCAGAGACAACTCCTACTGGATTCTTCATTCTATTTGCTTATCTATGTGACCTGGATCCATCTGTAGAGGAGGTGTTTTGTGTCAGATAACACTGGAAGAGTGATAAGAAAAATATTTATTAAGCTCAAAATAATATTTCCTGCATAATACATAATGAGAAAAAAACCCCAAATACATATGATCACAAGAGCATCTGAGTTTTTCAGAGGATGAGAGACTCATTGATGTAGACAAACCTGTTCAAGTCCTTTCCTCAGGGGTTCCTTGAGATGAGAGATGACCAGCAGAGGCCAAGGCCAGCCAGAGCTCTCTGTCCTGGCAGCTTTTGTCTGGGAGAACCCTTGTATAGAGGGAATTTTTCAGGGGGAGTACCAATTTTGGCCATGGGCACCTGGCAAAACAGATAGTTTTCCATAAGAAGGAAAGCACAGAGCCCCTCAGTGCACCAGGGGCTGATGAGAGGCAGCCCTCAGCATTCCAAGGTCAGCTGGACCTGTCAGGTGGCCCCTGAGAGGCCAAACCAGCCAGACCTGTTCCATCTACCCTTGCTTCCATGAGGCCCTGCATGGTCACAGTGTTCCTTGGCTTCTGTGGAGCCCCACAGTGCCACCATAGTCTCCATGATTCCATGGGGCCTTGCAATGTCACAGTGATCTCCATGGATCCACAGTGCCCTGCAGGATCACAATGGCTCTGTGGTTCCACAGAGTGTCACAGTAGCCCCTTAATTCTTGTGGCCTCCTTACGATCACATTGGCCCCTTGGCTGCATGAGGCCCAGCTCTGTCACACTGGCCCCTTGCTTCCATTGGGCCCTGTAGCACCACAGTTGTCTCCCCTTTGCTTCCATGAGGCCTTGCCATGTCACAGGGGTCTCCTTGGTACTGCAGTATCACAACTGACCCTTGGTTCAATGAGGCCTTAAGGTGTCACAATGGTCTCCAGGATTCCATGAGGCCCCACAATGTCACAATGGACCTTTCCTTCCATGAGTCCCACACTGTTCCATGATTCCTTAGTTCCAAGGGGCCCTGTAGTGTCACAATTAACCCCTTGGTTCAATGGTGCCACACAGTGCCACAATCGCCCTTTGTTCCAACAGGGCCTCATAGTGTCACAATGGACTCCTTGTTTCCATGAGGCCTTGCAATATCACAATGGACTCGTTGGTTCCATGGGGATGCAAAGTGCCACAATGGTCCTTTGGTTTCACAAGGCCACCAACTGTAAAATGGCCTCTATGGTTTCATGTGGCCATGCTGTGTCACAATGGACCTGAGGTTCCATGATGCCCCATAGTGTCACAATGGTCTCCTTGGTTCTACATGATAAGATTCCCCCCTTGGTCCCTTGGAGCCCCAGAGTGTCACTATTGTGCCCTTGGTTCCATGAGGCCCTACAGTGCCACAATGGTGCTTTGGTTCCACTAGGCCCCATGTGTCATAATGGTCTCCATGGTTCCATGAGGCCCTGCTGTGTCACAAGGGCCTCCTTGGTTCCATGATGCCCTGCAGTGTCACAAAGGTCTCCTTGGTTCCATGGGGTCAGTATGGTCCCTTCGTCCCATGGAACCCCACAGTGTCACTATGGTCCCCTGGATTCCATGAGGCCCTGCAGTGCTGCAATGGCCCCTTGGTTATACAAGGCCCTGCAGTGTCACCATGGCCACTTGGTTCCAGTGGGTTCTAAAGGGTCACAATGGTCTCCAGTGTTCCATGAGGCCCCACAATATCCCAGTGGACCCTTGGTTCCAAGGGGCCCACAGTATCACAAGGCTGCCTTGGTTTGATGAGGCCCTGCAGTGTGGTTGTGGCCCCTTGGTTCCATGAGGCAAAGCAGAATCAGAGTGGCCCCTTTGTTCCATGGAGTACCACAATGTCACTGTGGTCCCCTTGGTTCAACAGGACCCCACAGTGTCACAATGGACCTTTGGTTCCATGAGGTTCCTCAGTGTCTCAATGGCCCCTTGGCTCCATGTGGCCCCACTGTGTCACAGTGGCAGGTGGTTCCATGAGGCCCCACAGTGTCCAAATGGTCTCCTTGGTTCTGTGAAGCCCTACAGAGCCACAGTGCACCTTCGGTTCCATGAGGCCTTGCTCTGTCACAATGGACTTCTGGCTCCATGAGTTTTTGCACTGTCAACAATGGTCTGAGTTCTGCAGTGTCACCATGGATCCTTTGTTCCATGAGGTTCCATAGCATAACACGATCACCTTGATTCCAGAAGGTTCTGCAGTGTCACAATGGACCATTGGTTCCATGCAGCCTCACACCTTCACAATGATCCCATGAGCTTCTCTACTGTCAGCAATGGTCTCCTTGGTTCCATGAGGCCCTGCTCTGATACAATGGACCTTCGGTTCCACGGGGTTCCACTGCATCACAATGGACCCTTTGTTCCATGAGGTTCCAAGGTGTCACAGCTGACTCCTTGATTCTGTGAGCCTCTGCTGTCACCAAATGTCCAAAATATCAGAAAAAGACACCTTAATGGTGATTTGGTGTTTAAGAGAATATCACTTATGGCCTGAGGTTATCAGTGGGATAACTCCAAATCTTATGTGGACATGTAATTGTACCAGTGTATTGCTTATATACAGTCACTGAATTCATATTACAATTTACCCATTTCCATAAAATCCACTCCAAGTTCTTAGATTTACTCCTTTTTTTTTCTGTCATTGCATTCTTGAGCCAGATGTCTTCTTCTCTTCCAACCATCCCTGCTGGGAAAGCAGGCCCTGCATGCCTTGTTCCTCTGCAAAAAGTTCACAGGCAGGGTAAAAGTTTAATTCACCCTTTTGGTCTCAAGGCCAAGGCTCTGTGTGCCCAGGCAGAGGCAGGCAGGACGCAGAGCTGTCAGCAAAGGAAGGGCCCAGCCAGGTGGGGCAGCCGGGGGTGACGACAGCCTGCAGGGACAGAGGCACAGGGCATGGACACCGTAGGACAGCCTGGGCTGCACAGGGCACAGGGATGGGCAGCAGCTGCAAGGCCCTGACAGAGCCAACTTTGGCCTGCAGCACTTTGGCCATGGCTGCTGGCCCTGGGCCTGAGCCAGGAGGAGGGGACAAGTGACCCTTGCAGGCCTGGGGCCTCATGGCCTCCTTGTCCCTACTCAGCAGCCTGGCAGGGGCTGCCCCAGGGTGCTGCCCTTGGCATTGCACATCCCCACAATCCCAGTGGCCTGGGAAGAGCCCTGAGCAAGGAGTGAGGGACAGGATGTGCCTTGGCAGGACCTGCCTGGGGCTCAGGCCTTGGCCCTTTGCATTCCTGAAACACATCCAGGTTTGCTCAGCACCAGAGACACCTTTCCCTTGTTTGTCCCCACCTGTCATCACTGCCTGCAGGGTTCTGCTCTACCTGGAACCTGGGGACACTTTCTCAGTGGTGTCCCTCACTGGGATCCATTAAAAGTTAAAAAACTTTGGATTTTGAATATGACTTGGAGTTCCTGAGAAGTTTTCTGAGCACACTCTGAGGGACTGAGTCTGATGTAAACAGCACCAAAGCCCCAAGAGATTAATTAAAGTCCTTGTGCTGTGTCTGTGCTGCTGGGCTGAGCACCTGGTGCAAAGGGCAATCCTGGCAACCAAGAAAAGTTTCAAAAACACATTTCTCCTGATGAGCAGCTTTTTTCTTCCAGCCCAGCAGGGCTGGGGCACTGCCTGCAGCCACCCCGGGCACAGCACACAGGCACAGAGAGCTTCAATCACTCAGGGCTGGGAAGGTGCTGAGAAATGACTGGGGGAGAATCACTGCCAGCCCTTGGCACAGGAACCTCTGGCTGCAGGACAATACAGTTGCAGCTCCTGCAGGGATCTCCTCAAGCTGGAACAGCCCAATGCCTACAGACTCTGTGAGTACATTCTCTGATTCTCTCTTGTGTAGAGCAGCCAGGGGTGCCCAGGGCTGTCCTGCAGAGCAGGGTCCTGCAGCCCAGGGCGCTGTGCTGGCCCAGGGACTCTGCTGCCTGCCAGGGACAGCTCTCAGCCAGCCCTGGGAGCTGCTCCCAGCACTGGGGGACAAGATCTGGGTGGAAGGAGACAGCAGGGAAGGCTTGAAAGTGTACTCCTTGTGTGGTGAGGATGCTGCATTGTTCAGGACTGCTCCCAGCAGGACACTGAACTGCAGAACATTTCCAAGTAGATTATACAGGGAGCACAGCAAGGCAGGGGCTGCACAAAAGGGAAAATCCTGCTTTTTAATCTACTGCTCTTTGTTGCCTGGATGGGAAATTGCACATAGATATTCATCTCTCAGTTCAGGTTGAGAAAAAGAAAACACTTTTCTCTCAGATCTTACTAAACCAGGCAGTGAGAGAAATCAGCAGAGGGTCCCTTGCAGGCAGCATCAGTGTTACTTTTCCAGCCTCCTCACGGTTGCTGTGAGGTTGCCATCAGAGCCTGCAGAGGCAGAGTTGCCCCTGGGCAGTGCCTGAGCTGGGAGGGGTGTGCAGGGCAGAGCTGAGCCCCCAGGGCTGGGCTGGGCTCTGGCAGCACTGGCAGGGCCCAGCCCTGGGCACAGGGAAGCAGCTGCAGGCAGGGGCAGCTCCAGGCAGCAGAGCCCTGGGCAGGCAGTGGGGGGAAAGTGCCTCCAAGCTGTGCTGGGATATTGAAAGTCCTCTCCAAACTAAACTATTCCAGGATTACTTTTTTTGCAGATCCCCATGCCCAAACACTGCAAATGGGGTGTCCCAGCTCCCTCTGTCTGGGCAGCTCTGGGCAGGGCAGGCTGGCAGGCTGGGAATGAGCTGACTCTCCTCCAGCAGTGCCATGGACAGGATCCTTGGTGTGTCCTGGGGATGCCATCCAAGCTCTGAGCTGCCTCCAGGGGACACTGGGGGACAGGAGTGTCCTTGGCCAGGGCTGGGGCTGAGACTCTGAGAAAGGCTGAGCCAGTTTGCTCTGCTGTGGCTCCCTCTGCTCTCAGCTGTGTCAGGCTGATTTCCAGGGGACCACAGTGACTGCCCTTGATCTCAGAAAGGGCAGCTGGGGACAGATGGAGCGACAGAGCAGCTCCCCTCACCCTTCACTGAGTTACAGCCAATGCTCTTGCCTTGCACAGTTCTCACTGATCTCCCTGGGCACAGAAGGAAACCCTCTCAAACTGCCTTTGGCCATCACCGTTCCTTAGCCCTGGCACAGGAGATGCTGCCAAGCTCCTCTGCCTCAGCAGCACTTTGGGCTGATGAAGTCCAACCCCATGACTGGCCCCTGTCCCCGTTCCCATGACCCCACTGCTGCAGAGCAGAGCTGAGCCCTCGGTGTCCATGGGCAGAGCCCCTGCTGGTCACAGCCATGGGGCCAGATCCCAGCAGAGCTCCGGGCATGGGGCTGAAGGAAGGGCTCTGAGAAAAGGAGAATTGGGTGGCACAGAGCAGCAGGGACAGGGCTGGGAGAAAGGGCTTGGACATTGCTCAGCAAAGTCTCCCCTGACTTGTCACTGTGTCCTCCTTCACCAGGACTGCATGGGCAGAGTGAAGGAATGTCCAACAGCAGCTCCATCAGCCACTTCCTCCTGCTGGCATTGGCAGACAGGCGGCAGCTGCAGCTCCTGCACTTCTGCTTCTTCCTGGGCATCTCCCTGGCTGCCCTCCTGGGCAACGGCCTCATCATCAGCGCCGTAGCCTGCGGCCACCACCTGCACAGCCCCATGTTCTTCTTCCTGCTCAACCTGGCCCTCACCGACCTGGGCTCCATCTGCACCACTGTCCCCAAAGCCATGCACAATTCCCTCTGGGACACCACGAACATCTCCTACTCTGGATGTGCTGCACAGGTGTTTTTCTTTGCATTTTTCATCTCAGCAGAGTACTATCTCCTGACCGTCATGTGCTACGACCGCTACGTGTCCATCTGCAAACCCCTGCACTACGGGACCCTCCTGGGCAGCAGAGCTTGTGCCCACATGGCAGCAGCTGCCTGGGCCACTGCCTTTCTCAATGCTCTCATGCGCACAGCCAATACATTTTCCCTGCCCCTGTGCCATAGTAATGTCCTGGGACAGTTCTTCTGTGAAATCCCACACATCCTCAAGCTCTCCTGCTCACACTCCAACCTCAGGGAACTTTGGCTTCTTGGTGTTAGTGTCTGTTTGGGACTTGGCTGTTTTGTGTTCATTGTTTTCTCCTATGTGCAGATCTTCAGGGCTGTGCTGAGGATCCCCTCTGAGCAGGGACGGCACAAAGCCTTTTCCACCTGCCTCCCTCACCTGGCTGTGCTCTCCCTGTTTATCAGCACTGTCACATTTGCTCACCTGAAGCCCCCCTCCATCTCCTCCCCATCCCTGGATCTGTCCCTGTCAGTTCTGTACTCGCTGGTGCCTCCAGCCCTGGACCCCCTCCTCTACAGCCTGAGGAACCAGCAGCTCAAGGCTGCAGTGTGGAGACTGATGACTGGAAGATTTAAGAAACATTAAATTGCTTTTGAATTTCTGCAAATCACTTGTAATGAAAGTAATTTTTGATAGCACTTGTTGGTTTGGTTGTCGTTTTTTTTTTTTTGTTCAAGTTTTCAATGATGTTCACAAAGCAAGGCCATTGTTTGTGCCCTTTCTTGTTTTGTTTCTCTCCGTGTTTTCTGGGGCCTTAGATTGTTAATGAGGAGCTGTGCTCTCAGTAGCTTTAAATTAATGAAAAAATCTCCCAGCTAAGTTTTCTGCAGAGATGCCCCTTTGGTTCCCTTCTCTGCAGCTGCAGCAGCAATGTCTGTGTGCAGAGCTGGGGGCAGATCAGTGCTGGCACAGCAGCTGTGCCCAGCAGCAGCAGCACTTGGTGCTGCCAGTGATGCTGCCGTGGCCCTGCCCCGCTGCCCTCCTGGCCCTGGTGTTGCTGTAGGGCCTGAGTGCTCTCGGGGCCGGGCACAGGGCTGGGGGTGGCAGTGCCGGGGCTGCAGCAGGGACAGCCCATGGGCACTGCTGGCACAGCAGCGCTGAGGCCTCAGCCCAGGGCCTGGGGGCTCCAGGCTCCTTGCCCAGGCTCTCTCCAGAACACATTGCCCAGGCCAATGCTCAGCAGAGAAAAGCCCCAGGCTGGCCGTGGGCAGGCTGGGGGCAAACAGCACGGCTGGGGCTCTGCAAGGGCCCTGGGGCACACGGCAAGGAGCAGCAGAGCAGGGCCTGATCCATCCCCACTGCGCTGGACACCCCAGGCCAGCGTCCCACAGCCTCCTCATGCACCTGCCAACAACATCCCCCCTCTGCAGCCCTGGCCTCTCCCCCAGCTCACACAGCTGCCGCAGCCTTGCAGGCACAGACACGGCAGCACTGCCTCAGGAGCCCCTGTTTGCCCTGCCCAGAGCAGGCCTGAGCACCCCCATGGGGTTGGTGTGGGGAGAGGAACCTGAGGGAGCACAAATGCCAGCAGCCCCTGGGGCCAGGAAGGGCTGGGCCACAGCAGGGAAACCCCTCAGGTTGGTGGTGGCCTCTGAAGTCAGAGCCAGAAAGTTTGTTCCCATGAGCTGGGAGTTTGCTGTGCCACTGCAGATGTTGTTGCTCAGAGCCAGGGCTGCCTGGCAGCCACCCCCAAACTGCCCTGACCATTTCCTTTCATTCACCTTGGCTTTCTTTTTTTTTTCCTGCTCCAAATTTCTTCCTCTTGCCCACCCCTGTTCCCTCCCCTGCAAACAGCCCATCCCTGGTTGCCCTTTCCTCTCTGGCCCCACTCCTCATTTCAGTTCCTGAGCTGGCACCATGGGAACGTCCCTTGGGGAGCAGGATCATCCTCCAAGTGCTTCAGGAATTGTCTGCAGGCTCCTGCAGTGCCTCCTGCTGCTCCCTTGCCAGAGGCACCCCAGGCCAGGGGGGCCCATCTGGGCTGCTGTGTCTGGCTGTGGGGCTCCCTGTTGTGGGCAATGAGGAGGAGCTGCAGAGGCTCTGCAGGACGGACAAGATGGACTTTGGCGCTGTGAGGAGAAGCTGAGGCACCTGGGCTGCTGCACCTTCTGAAGAGGAGGCCCAGGGCTCCTCCTGCCACTGCTGCAAGGGTGGTTTCAGAGAATCCCAGAATCAGCAAGGTTGGAAAAGACCTTTGGGCATCATCAAGTCCAACCTGTGCCCTGACACCACCTTGTCTCCCCTGAGCTTCTTCTTCTTCTGGATAAACAACTCCAGCTCCCTCAGCAGCTCCCCACAGGACTTGTGTTCCAGACCCCTCACCAGCCTTGTTGCCCTTCTCTGGACATGCTCCAGCCCCTCCATGTCCTTCCTAAACTGGGGGGCACAGAACTGGACACAGCACTCGAGGTGCTGCAGAACCAGTGCTGAGCACAGGGGAAGAATCCCTGCCCTGCTCCTGCTGGCCACACCATTCCTGATCCAGGCCAGGAGCCATTGGCCTTCTTGGCCACCTGGGCACACTGCTGCCTCATGTCCAGCCTGCTGTCCATTACTCCCTGCAGGTCCCTTTCTGCCTGGCTGCTGTCCAGCCACTCTGTCCCCAGCCTGTGGCACTGCAGGGGTTGTTGTGGCCAAAGTGCAGGACCTGGCACTTGTCCTTGTTCAACCTGACATTGTTGGATTTGGGCCCTGGATCCAGCCTGTCCAGGGCCCTGTGCAGAGCCCTCCTGCACTCCAGCAATTCCACACTTCCAGCCAACTTGGTGTCACCACAGTTCCATGATACCATAAAATGTCACGATGGTCTCCATGATTCCGTGTGGCCTCCCAGTGTCACAATGTTATTTGGATTCCACTGGACCCCTTGGTGTCACAAGGAACCTTGGATCCTTGGGCCCCACAGTGTCACAATGGATCCTTGGTTCCAGGAGCTCTGGCAGTGCAGCAATGGTCTCCTTGGTTCCACAGGGTCACAATGGCCTCTTGCTCCCAAGGGGCACCACGGTGTCCAACATGTTTCCTTCATTCCAGGAGTGCCTGAGGAGCAACCCTGGCCCCTTGGTTCCATGGGGCCCTGCAGTGTCACCATGGCCCCATCATGACACAAGGTCCTGCTCTGTCCCAATGCTCTGCATGGTTCCACAAGGCCCTGCAGTGTCACAGTGGCCTCTTGGTTCCATGAGGCCTCAGAGGGCCACCATGAATTCCTTGGTGCTGCAGTGTCACAGAGGAGCCCTGGTCACACGAGATCCTGCAGTGTCACCAGGGACCCTTGGTTCCATAGGGCACCACAGGGTCCCAGTTGTTCCCTCAGTTCCAAGAGTCCTTGCAATGGAACAATGGCCCCTTGATTCCATTGAGCCCCAGGCTCTCCCAGGGCTCTCCTTGGTTGTGCAGTGGCACAATGGCCCCTTGGTTCAACAAGGCCCCTCAGTGTCACAGTGGCCTCTGGGCTTCCACCAGGACCCAGACTGTCACCATGGACTCCTTGCTTCCATTCAGCCCCACAGTGTCACAGGGACCCCTGGGCTCTGTGGTGCCATGTCGTACACAGTGTCACTCTGGTCCTCTGAGTGCCACCAGGCCCCGCAGTGTCACCATGGCCCCTTGCTTCCCCAGGGCCCTGCAGTGTCCCCATCATCAGAGAATCAACCAGGCTGCAAAAGACCTTGGAGAGCATCAAGTCCCACCTGTGACCCAACACTACCTTGTCACCCAGACCATGGCACTCAGTGCCACATCCAGTCTGTCCTTCAACACTTCCAGGGACGGTGACTCACCCACTTCTCTGGGCAGCCCATTCCAATGCCCAATCACCCATTTTGTGAAGAATATTTCCTCATGCCCAGCCTAAATATCCCCTGGTGCAGCTGAAGGCTGTGTCCTCTTGTCCTGTCACTGTTCCCTGGGAAAAGAGCCTGACCCCCACCTGGCTGCACCCTCCTGTCAGGAAGTTGTAGAGAGTGATGAGGTCTCCCCTGAGCCTCCTCTTCTCCAGGATAAACAACCCCAGCTCCCTCAGCCACCCCTCACAGGACTTGTGCTCCATACCCCTCACCAGCCTTGTTGCCCTTCTCTGGACACGCTCCAGCCCCTCCATGTCCTTCCTAAATTGGAGGGCCCAGAACTGGACACAGCACTCGAGGTCCTGCCCAACCAGTGCCGAGCACAGGGGAAGAATCCCTGCCCTGCTCCTGCTGGCCACACTGTTCCTGATCCATAGGAGTGCCAGGGGCTGGATGAGGGAAATGGTGGGGAGAGGGTGGGGACAAAGTCTGATTAATTGTCAGCCATGAAGGGTCTGGATTTTCATATCTATTCAGAGTGAATTAGAGTGTGCTGGGGGGTCAATATCGATTGGACATTGCTGATATAAGTCTATGAACAGGAAAAGAAAACAGGACAAAACTGTTCTTTCTGCATTGTTTTCAATATAGTATATTGCCTTTAAATACACTTCTGAAATCTGTCTAATTTACTACAGAAGAATTGAAAACAAATTATTCCCAGGAGCTTTTCCTGTTCAGGTATTTTGAAGAAATATTTATAAGCTTTTCTCACTGAATTCCTGAACTGAAGAGCTCAAGAAAGAAAAGGCCTCTGGAAATGTAAAATTCATCAGCACCCTCCAAGGGGCTGAGGATCCATCCCCATCAGAGCAGCAATGAACAGAAATGGGCACAGCTTTCTGGCTGCCCCAGCTTTGGGATGGGCCCTGGGCCTGCAGCAGGAGCAGCTCTGGAGGGCCCCAAGGCCGCGGCTGTTGTGCTGGCCTGGGCAGATGGGATGGCAGCAGGGGCTGCAGAGCTCTCAGGAGCTCAGGGAGAGGGGAGCAGGGCACCCAGGGAGCCTGGTTTTCCATTGGGCCCAGCACCTTCCCCATGGCTGGGGCTGAGCCCTCTGGGAGCTGCAGCTGCTGCTGTGCCCTTGCCAGGGGCTGAGGCCGTGGGGCCCCTGGCCAGAGCAGCCTGCCCTGAGCAGAGCTGTGGGGCCAGAGCCGGCTGGGCTGTGCTGGGGAGAGGCCCTTGGTGCTGCAGAGAGCTCAGGGCAGCTGGCAGAGCTTGCAGGGAGCTGGGCTGGGCTGAGAGAGCCTGGCAGAGACACCATCAGTGTCCATCTCAGCCTGGGTGAGCCTGCAGGGGCAGGACATGTGTATGGAGTTGGAGTGTGTGGAGGACAGCTTTTTGTCACCGCTGGTGTGTGAGCCCACCAGAGGAGTGACTATGTTAGACCTGCTGTTTTCAAATAGAGATGGGCTGGTAGGAGATGTAGTGGTTGGAGGCCACTTGGTGCAGAATGATCATGAAATTAGAGGTCTCGGTACTTGGTGAAATGAGGAGGAACACCAATAAGAGCCTTGCACTGGACTTCTGGAGGGCAGACTTTGGCCATCTTAGTAGACTTATTCAGAGAATTCCTTGGGAAGCAGCCATTAAAAACAAAGGAGTTCAGGAAAGGTGGGCATGCTTCATAACAGGGATCTTGAGGGCACAGGAACAGACTGTCCCTGTGTGCCGAAAGATCAGCCAACGAGGTAAATGTCCAGTCTGGATGGGCAAGGAGGTTTTGAAGCAACTTAGGAATAAAAGGAGGATGTGTCATCTTTGGAAGGAGGGTCAGGTCTCTCAGGAACTATTTAAGGGGGCTGCTAGAGCATGCAGGAAAAAAATGAGGGAGGCCAAAGCTCAGTTTGAACTTAAAATGGTGACTTCTGTAAAGGATAATAAAAAGTGTTTTTACAAATATATTAATGGTTAAAGGAAGGGTACGACCAACCTTTGTTCTTTACTGGATGAGGAGAAGGCAGAAGTGCTTAACACCTTCTTTGCCTCAGTCTTTAGTGGGAAGACAGCTTGTCCTCAGGACAGCTGCCCTCCTGGGCTGGTAGATGGTGTCAGGGAGCAGAATGGTGCCCCTGTTATCCAGGAGGAGGCAGTCAGAGAACAGCTGAGCTGCTTGGGTGTTCATAAATCTCTGGGCCCAGATGGGATCCATCCCAGGGTGATGAGGGAGCTGCTGGCAGATGAGCTTGCAAAGCTGCTCTCCATCATTTACCAACAGCCCTGGCTCACTGGTGAGGTTCCAGGTGACTGGAAGCTGGCCAATGTGACACCCATTCACAAGAAGGGTGGGAAGGAGGATCCTGGTAATTACAGACCAGTCAGCCTGACCTCAGTACCTGGTAAGGTCATGGAGCAGTTTCTATCGAGTGTCATCAAGCAGCACCTACAGGATGGCCAGGGTATCAGAGCCAGCCAGCACGGGTTTAGGAGGGGTAGGTCATGCTTGACCAACCTGATGTCTTTTTTATGACCAGATGACCCACCTGGTGGATGCAGGAAGGGCTGTGGATGTTGTCTGTTTGGACTTCAGCAGGGCCTTTGACACTGTCTCCCACAGCACACTCCTGGAAAAGCTGGCAGCCCGTGGCTTGGATAGGAGCACTCTCTACTGGGTTCAGAACTGGCTGCATGGCCGGGCCCAGAGGGTGGTGGGGAATGGTGCTGCATCCAGCTGGCAGTCAGGCACCAGTGGTGTTCCTCAGAGGTCTGTGCTGGGGCCAGCTCTGTTCAGTATTTTTATTGATGACATGGATGAGGGTATTGAGTCTTTCATTAGTAAATTTGCAGATGACACTAAGATGGGAGTGTGTGTCAATCTGTTGGAAGGGAGGAGGGCTCTGCAGAGAGACCTAGAATGGTTGGATGGGTGGGCAGAGTCCAATAAGATGAAGTTTAATAAGTCCAAGTGCCCAGTCCTGCATTTTGGCCACAAACCCCCTGCAGTGCTCTAGGCTGGGGATGGTGTGGCTGGACAGTGCCCAGGCAGAAAGGGACCTGGGGCACTGATGGACAGCAGGCTGGACATGAGGCAGCAGTGTGCCCAGGTGGCCAAGAAGGCCAATGGCTCCTGGCCTGGATCAGGAATGGTGTGGCCAGCAGGAGCAGGGAGGTCATTCTGCCCCTGTACTCGGCACTGGTGAGGCTGCACCTCGAGTGCTATGTCCAGCTCTGGCCTCTCAGTTCAGGAAGGACATTGAGTGCTGTGTCCAGCTCTGGCCCCTCAGTTCAGGAAGGACATTGAGTGCTGTGTCCAGCTCTGGCCCCTCAGTTCAGGATGGATGTTGAGATGCTTGAGTGCATCCAGAGGAGGCAACGAGGCTGGTGAGGGCCTTGGAACACAACTCCTGGGAGGAACGGCTGAGGGAGATGGGGTTGTTTAGCCTGGAGAAAAGGAGACTCGAGGGTGACCTTATCACTCTCTGCAACTTCCTGAAAGGTGGTTGTGGTCAGGTGGGGGTTGGTCTCTTTCTCCAGGCAGCAACTGACAGAACAAGAGGACACAGCCTCAAGCTTCATCAAGGGAAATATAGGTTGGATATTAGGAAAAAGGTTTTCATGGAAAGAGTGATAAAGTCCTGGAATGGCCTGCCCAGGGAGGTGGTGGAGTCACCATCCCTGGATGTGTTTAAGAAGAGACTGGATATGGCACTTGGTGCCATGGTCTAGTTGAGGTGTTAGAGTATGGGTTGGACTCGATGTTCTCAAAGGTCTCTTCCAACCTGGAAATTCTATGATTCTATGATTCTATTATTCTATGATTCTATGATTCTATGACGTTGGTTCCTTCATACTCGCCAGCCCTCTGACCCAATTCAGGGACCCCCGATTCATTAAAAGGACTAAACCACGCAGCCGCAACTGATTTACACACGAAGCGGAGAGTGGGCGGAGACAGGTAATCAATATGTATAGGCGATATAGAATATGCATGATTTTTGTAGATAAATAGAAGGGTGAAAATTGTAAGAGGTATGCAGGATTTGGGAATATGCTCTCCCCCTGCGTCCAGCGCTGAATAAAATACGTACCTACTTTACAACTTTATGAGTTGTGGAGTTTTGAACTGCATATCAAGGGACAGGAGGCAGAGGTGGGTGTTGGGCTGTCCCCTGGGATGTTGGGCTGTCCCTAGGGATGCCAGAATGCCCCCAAGGGTGTCAGGCTCTCCAGGGGATGCCAGACTGTCCCCAGGGGTGCCTGCTTATCCCTATGTGTTCTAGAAGTCCCAACAGATGTCACTTTGTCTCCATGGTTTCGAGGCTTTCCCCAGAAGTGCTATACTATCCCTTTGGCTTCCAGGCTTTCCTGATGGATGCCAGCCTGTCCCCATGGGTACCACATTGTCCTCTTGGGTGTCAGGCTGTGCAATGGCTGCCAGGCTGTCCCAGCAATGCCAGGCTGCCCCCACAGGGTTCCCATGGGTTGTCCCCGTGGGTGCTGGTCTGTCCCTAGAGGTGTCACATTGCCTCCATGGGTGCCAGGCCATCTTGATGGATGCCAGGCTGTCCCAGTGATTCTGGGCTGTCCCATGGGTGCCACCCTGTACCCCCAGACCCCAGTTCACCTGACGTGGCTGCAGACCTGTCCAGGGCTCTGCCTCTCCTCCTTGGCCATGTGCAGCATGTCCAGCAGGGCCAGACTCAGCCCCTCCTCCTGAGTGGGCAGGCTCAGCCCCACGGCGCTGCAGCCCCAAGCAAATCCCTGTGGGACCAGGCAGGGCACAAGGACTGGGGGGGTTCTCCCATCTCCTGCTGTGCCAGGATGCCTGAGGCACCCCAAGATCCCTGGCCTGTGCTCACATCGTCCTCGTGTCCCTGTGCCCATGTGAGTCACATCCTGCCCTGGGCTCTGGTTTCCTGCTGCTTCCCTGCCTCTGTCCCTGGGGCTTGTCCCCCTCAGGGGACACAGTGACCCCATCTTGGCAACCTGGGGTGCCCCATGCCCACTGTGGGATGGCCACGAGCAGCTCCAGGTGAGCAGGTAAGAGGATCCACATCCCCCAGGTACTGGTGGGCACTGGAAGAGGATGAGGAGAAGGATGAGGAGGAGCAGGGTGAGGAGGCAGCCTGGCAGGGCTCACCTGGGTGAAAGGGTAATCAATGATGGGGTATTCAGGACAGGGCTGGCCCGGTCATTCAGCAGCTGGAAGCTCTGGGACTGTCCCAGGCCGCACCAGCTGGGGAAGAAGAAACTGATGGGGACAGCAGAGGGGTCTCAGCACTGCGTCCCCCAGAGAGCACAACCCCAGTCAGCCCTCTGAGAGTCCCAGGGAGCCAGGCTGGGGCTGTACCTAATCCTGTACACCATGACCTTGTGTGTACTGGAACAGGAGATACCCTGGAATTCCTTCAAGAATGTGGGATACCCCAGAACCCACTCAGGATTGGGGTCTCACTCGGCCTCATCATCCTCGACTTTCAGCTCACCACACCCCATCCCTCCCTCGCAATCCTCACCCCACCACGTCCCACCGCCCCTGGGCAGGAAGCGCTGTCCAGCCTGGCCTTGGAAACTTCCAAGGATGGGGCAGCCACAGCTTCTCTGGGCAACTGGTGCCAGCGCCTCAGCACCCTCAGAGGGAAGAATTCCTTCCCAACATCCCATCTAACCCTGCCCTCAGGCAGTGGGAAGCCATTCCCCCTTGTCCTGTCCCTGCAGGCCCTTGGAAAGAGTCTCTCTCACCCAAGAATTGCTGCTCCTCCCTGCTGTGGGGCAGAAGTTGGAAGTTGATTTTCTCCCCGTGGCCCCGGCCCAGCCCTGAGCCAGGGGCAGGACCTTTCCCCAGAGCTCTGCGGGCGCTGGCTCGGTTCGGCCGCAGCCCAGCAGACAGAGCTCAGAGCTCCCCGGGGGCTGCGGCTCCTCCCGAGGGGCAGCGCTGGGGCAGCTCCCACCTCTGCCCCGGGGGAGCAGGGACAGCACCCGAGGGAAGGGCTGGGGCTGGCCAGGGCAGGGCTGGGCTGGAGAGCAGCAAAAGCTTCTTCCCCCAGAGGGGGCTCAGGCACTGCTCAGGCTCCCCAGGGAATGGTCACAGCCCCGAGGCTGCTGGAGCTCCAGGAGCCTTTGGACACCGCTCCCAGGGATGCCCAGGCTGGGATTGTTGGGGTGTCTGTGCAGGGCCGGGGGTTGGACTCCATGATCCCGGTGGGTCCCTCCCAGCTCAGCCCCTTCTGCAATTCTCACCCTTTGGCTCAGCCTTTCTGTCCCCAGGAGGAGCTGGCAGAGCTGCTGGGCTGGGGCAGGAGCAGGGCAGCCCCAGCGTTCCCCTCTCTGTGACACCACAGCAGTGACAGCCCCAACATTCCATGCCTGGAGATGCTCCAAGGGAAGTGTCCAGACCCGTGTCCAGTCAACAGAACTGCCCGGCCACTGACCCTGAGTGACCATGGCCCTGCCAGCTCGGAGGCACCGCTGGGGCAGCTGCACCTCAGCCCTGTGATAAATGAATGATTTTGTGCTAACTAAATTGTAACTGTATCAATATTTTAGGAAAAGACAAATGATATATGATTAATGTCAGAAAACTGATGTTTGCAGCTGTTTATGAAAAAAATAGGATACAGGATCTTGTAATTTGAGATAAATAAAATCCCAAAATGGAATAGGTCTTGGGATATTGGAAGATCAGCCTGGAGATGGACAATTAGGATGGTTCCAGGTACAGAATTTAAGTTGTGTTTTTATTTAAGGCTTATTTTTGGAATATGATACTGGCTAGCATAACACAAGGCTTGGGGTGCATGCACAACCTGCCAGGTTATCCAGAGGACAACGAGGAAGACTGTGAGCCTTCATCCAAAAGACCACCAAAAGAGGACAGAAGACCCCCTAACAACAAGTGAAGCATGCACCATGAAGTACAGTGACGTAGATTTTTAGAATGGGAAATAGGAGGACACTTACAGGAAACATTGATGAATCCGTATTAGCAGATAGTATATAAGTGTAGTCTGAATTGCTCTGTTTTGTACCTGAGGTGGGGTGAGAAGCCCTCCCTGTACCGTCAGTATTGCTTATGTCTTATCAGAACCTTAACCAGATTTAAATAATCATTGCCAAATTTTTTTATATGCTTAATTTTACATTAAATTGCTATCAAAATTGCTGCTAAATTTTAAATTTGTTGTTTGTTTTATTCACATTTATAACAAGATGATTTTGGAAATAGAAGAAGAGAATCTTTGTGTTATACCAGAGGAGGCATCCCTAAACAGAACCCCTAATCAGCAGATATTGCCCATGTGCAGTGTTGGGAAAGCTGCTAATGGGTAGGATTGCACAGTTTGCAGAGGTTCCTTTCAGGTCCTTGCAGATGTGTGGCATGGGAGCCACCAGAGGACTGTTCCTCTTGTGACGATGTCTCTGTAGAACCCAGAGAGACTCCTTTCCTAAAAGAACTGATGAAAGATTATTTTTAAATGGTAAAACTGACTGTAATTACAAGTTGTGTCCTTTTATGTTGTGTATGGGAAAGTGAACACTTGTGGAGGGAGGGAAGGATGTTTTGAAAGTTTAATTTGTTTTTTTTTTTCTTTTTTCGTATTTTCATTCTTTTACTGTGTGTAAATAAACTATTCTTGTAATTTTAAGGTAAGCCTGTTTTGCTCTTTATGTTCTCCTAGTCATATAAAAATAGCAAGTGATGAAACCATCACAGTGGGGCACGTGCTGGGCATGGATGGAGAATTCCATGGACAAAACCCTCCAGCATTTACATCTGCTCGTTGCTCTGGATAGCACAAATCACAAAACATCCGTCACAGTTGACAACTGTAATTGCTTGCAGATTCCTACAGCTGCACTGCTGATGGACAAATGCACAAGATTTGATTTCACGTGAAAAATGTCATTTATTACAAATTGCTACAACCACCCTGACAATACAGAACTACGCTGATCTCAATTAAAAAAGGAATTTATTAGAATTTTACAACAATGCTACGTAAAAATATACAAATACAAACTTCAGTTAACAAAAACTTAATTTATTGCCAACCTCTACAACAACTCACTATACACAAAGATCAATTAAATGTTTAACAACTTAATTTATTACATATACCTACAAGCTTAAACCCCATCTAGGAATACAAAAATATCAGTATCTCTATCTAAAGAGCTTTCTACCAAGAACTCAACTGATACAATTACACAACTATACATCTCTATACATGTTTAAATAGGAACATATACATATATAACCACCTCAACATACAGAAGTAAATACATATATGTAAATATGAAAATAGACGTATTTTCTTATAAAAATAATATATAACTATTTAATGAGCCATATAACTACAACTACATCAATAGCAATACCTAAACAACTATATACATAGGAAATAGAACTAAACACAGGTAGAACAACATACTTATATATACATATACTTAGATACATATATACAAATATACATGTAATTACAATCATGTATGCATATATACACACATATATACACAGCATACATCCATAAATATAACGACACACATAGAGAAATATTCCTATATAAATAACAACCCATACATATATAAATATCCATATAATTATCCCTCTCTCTGTTCAAGTCCATCTATCTTTAAACAGAACTCCAAGCAGAGGGATTTCAGCTGCGCCATCTTCAAAGCCTTTCCCTCCTCCCGTGCAGAGCAGCTCTCCTGGACAGGGACAGCGGATGGGACATCTGGGAAGCCAAGGGGACACTGAGTCAGGATGGGGACGTTTCCCTTGGCAGCAGCTGCCCTTCAGTCAGGGCAGGGAAAATCTCAGCGCCTCCCCAGGAGGGTCAGAAAGGAAAAGTTTGGCCAATGCCCCGGCCAAAGCCCACGCCACCCTCACCCCCAGCCTGCCTCACCGGCCCTGCGGCCTCACCCGGGCTCTGGGCTGGCAGCAGCAGCAGCAGCTCCCTGGTCACTGCTGGAGCTGGCGGCCTTCAGCTTCTCCCTGCTGCCTCCTGTCAGTCTCCAGCTGTCCTCAGGGTCTGCAGAGCACCTATGGCACAAGTGGAGGCTCTGGAATTGGTTCCAAGGCCTGGCAGAGCTGCAGTCCCAGAGCCCTCTGTGCTCCCTGCTGGCCCCTCCATCCCCTCAGCCCCACCGCCACCTCGGCAAAGCCCCGGCCCCCTTCAGTTCCTTCAGCCCCCACAGTCCTCCCACCCCACTCAATCCCTTCTGACCCATCCCGTCCCCTTAGACCCACCACCCCCTCAGCCTGTGCCACTGCCCTGTCACCTCCGTGCCACCCTCGCCCTCTGCTCCCCCACAGCCCTCAGTGCCCCCAGCACCTCAAGGTCACTGTCCTTGCAGGGTCACCGCCTGCTCAGCCCCCCCAGCCCCCTCTGTCTCACCGTCCTTCAGCAGCTCCTCAGGGGACAGGGCCTGGGGCCACCAGCAGCTTCCAGCGCTCCAGGGACACCCGGGTCTGGAACTGCTGCTCCGCCCGGCCCGGCCGCCAGCTCGGACCCAGCACAGGGACAGGGACACAGGGGCACAGGGGGAAAAGCACAAAGGGAGAGAGGGAAAGAGGTGAAAAACTACTCTATACCTATACAGATACCAATCTGTGTGCTTAAACACCCCTGGAGTTATAGGGATACAACTACGTACAGTTATAAAAATAACTATATATATATAAATGTAACTATCCACATAAAAAAATGTAACTATGTATATCTATAAATATAACTATGCATACATGATTAAAACTATATAAATCTAAATCTATCTATCTATAAAATTCTACCACTACAGGTCTCTAACTATATAGACATATAAACACAACTATAGATTTATAAATATACTGTACATCTATGAATAACAATTATATAGATAGATAAATATAACTAAAATTCTAAACTTATCACTACGGAGAAAGGGATTCTACCTGCCTGGTAGTCCCAGGTTCTCCCTCTGTCTCTTCCTGCCACCCAGGACATCCCTCCAGGAGACGTGGATCATATGGGATCTGGGAAGAGAAGAGAGCACTGAGTCAATATTGGCCCTTGGGCACGTTTCCCTTGGGCAGCAATTGTCCTTCTGTCACCGACTGTAAAAGATGGCCTGAAAGGCAGACCCTCACTTGGGAATTTGAAGCCTGCTCTTTAGAGAACAGGGATCCTGCCAAGTTTCACAAATTGTGTAAAGCACCAAAGGACCTCGATGAAGTCTCAGCACTCACAGTGCAAATGGCACCCACGAGAGCCTGGAACACAGACACTCCCAGCTCCGCCAAAGAAGCCCAGCCCTGTTCTTTCTCTGTGCTGACAGAGACACCTCAGTCCTCGCTGAGATGGCTGAAGCTGAAGGCTGCTGTGAGCCCAGTTACCAACCCAACTGGGACACGCAGGTTGGTGACACAGCTCCCACAGGGTCAGGTTCAGTCCCTGCTCTCTTGCCACAGCAGAGGACTCAGTGTCAGAGCCCCTGGAGAAGCGTGGAGGGCAGGGCTCGGGGAGGCTGTGCCAGTGCAGGATTGGAACTAAAGGCACCAGGAAGCACCAGCCCTGCAGACAAGAACCCAACTCTTCTGATCTCCCTTCCTGTCACAGGCAGGCTCAGAGCAGCTCTCTCACACATCTCTAAACCAGGGTGGGCTCTCTCCTCACCAGGCTCCTCGGGCTCTGGGGAACTGTTCCTGCAGCTCTGGGTCCCAGATAAAGCTTCCTCTGCTGCAGCCCTGTTCAGAGCGTCCTCTCCTGAAGGCTCAAGGGCAACATTAATATTGCCCTGCAAAGAAAAACAGAAAGAAAGGACCCAAAGATCACTCAGTATTTTCTTGGAATCACATCAGGGGTACAGTAACTGTTCTTCTCCACACCCAAGAGCCATGTAACACCAGGGGAACACTGCCCACACGGTTCACATGACATGAAGTGTTTTAAACTCAGGATTTGGGTGGCCAAGGTGAAACTGAAGCTCCTACAAAATGACCTTGGAGGCAAAACATGAAAGCAGAAAAGCAGAAGACACCAAGTGAGGGGACGTGCCCTCACGCTCTGACCCTGCCTTGTCCCACCAGCTGTCAGCAATCAGCCAGCAGAAAGCCAGGGGCTCTCCCTGTTGCCAAGGTGGCTGTCAGGGAGGACAGAGCTCGCTCCCAGCCCTGCCCAGGGCTGTGTGCTGCAAACCCACACACAAAGAACACATTTCTGCCTGGGAGTCTCACCACCCCCACCCAGCTGCTCAGACAATCCATCACATTTTGGAGCTTTTTGGAGCTCTCTGCTGCTGCCCCAGATGGATGACCCAGGCAAACATTGATGGTCCTAGGGTATTTCCAGGATCCAATTTTCCAGTGCCAAAAATCTGTACATTTGGAGGGTAGAAAAGAAAACCAACACAAAAAAACATGAAAAGTTAGACAACCAAGTGTTGTTTCTATTCCACTGAGGAAGTAAATTCCCCAGATTAAGCACCTGCAAATTACCTTGGGACAGAAAGATATTCTCACTATGACCAGCTGCAGAATATTCATGTCTTCTGCAAAAGCCCGCCCATCAGAATCCTAAAGATTCTAAAGAGGGTTCAGAGCCTGCAAGGTTTCCTTTTATTATGGAATAAAACACTTTTAGAAACTGCCAAGTGTGAGTTTACAAAAGACATTCCACTTGAGAATAAGATCTTGCTAAATCCAGAGAATCCCACTCCCCACCTTGAGTCTGCCCTTCCTCAATCACAAATATGCTGGAGGCAGTGGCTCTGCACATCAAGAGAAAGAGAGACATTCTTTGGCCAACATGTAGAATAATCTGCAAAAAGGCCTGTGCCAGCACTCACTCTCCAGGCAAGGTTGGGAAGAGGCGAGAGTTCAGGGAAACGAGATTCCTGATCCAAAGGCTGAGTGTGTCCAACAAAAGTGTTAAAAATGGGCCAGGAGCCCAGCTCCTTTTGAAAGGCCTTTATTAGAAGTCAGCTCTGGGTAGGGAGCTCGAGGGGCCGCGCACGCCGCCGCTGCTCCCACTGGACACCATGGAGGAGGAGGTGCAAGTCGAGTCTGCTGCTCGTGCTGCAGAGTCGGGATTCCGTCCTCACGGGAGTTCTTAGGAAATCACTTGGCTCGGTTTAGTCCAGGGGTGTCACCTTTGTCCAGCACTCTCCAGGTTATGGTGAGTTGGGGTGAAGCCTTCCACAGATGGCTGGATGTCCTCCTCGCCCGGCAGTGTCCTTCGGAGGTCCAGATTTTGGGTGGGCTCGTTGTTTTAGGGGTCTTTTTGGGGGGGCTTACTGGACTTCGGCTTGGCGCAGTGCATCATGGGAGCCTCTGGATTTGCATATTGGGCGGGGTTAGCAGTTTGATGAGCAGGGAGCAGCGGAGGCCTAATCCGATGGAAGGTAAGGGGAATTCGGGATTTGGGGACAGGGAATACACAACTTGAACATAGGAAACTGAGATTTGAGGGTACAGATCCAACACAAACAGTTGGAAATAACAGGTAAGTAACAGCATAACCTTTTCAATTACATGGTAAACAGTATAACAATACAACATACAACATCAATACAACATACAACATAAAATGCATAACTTGGAGCCCTTCATTTATTTCAGTGGCCAGCAAAGGTGGGGCAGGGTAGGATTTCCCAGCTCCCGGTGCTGCCTCTCCAGGGCTTTGCTGGGACAGCCTTCCCCAGCTGATGGGTGCATCTGGATGAAGGATAAAGTGGAAGGGTGTCTGGTGATGCATCTTTCTTAATTGTGGGAGTCCAGGACATTCCTTTGGACTCCCTGGCCAAACAGAAATCTGTACAAGGGGGTTTAAAACCTGTACAGGGGGGTTCGAGGTTTGTACAGGGGGGTTAGAGACCCTGGCACGAACCTCAGACAGACAAGGACCTCGATCACAGTCCATGGGAAAGGTTGCCAACAATGAGAGAGGAATTTCAAGCCTCCAAGAGTGATAAAAGATAATATTATTTTCACATATGGGGTTTTAGAATAGGGGTGAATGGGGACAAGATGGAGGATTCTGGGCCGTGCCCTGGGGTCTTCTCCTTCTTCTTCATCTCCATCTTCTGCTGTGATGGTGGCACCAAGTAGGTATAGGGAGATTGATTTAGTGTAGATAACACCTGTTTAGTGTAGAATGTAGAAATAGGTTCATAATTGTAAATAATGTGTATGTAACTGTCGGTATAAAAGATGAAGAGGCTGGGTCAGGGGAGGAGATAGCACTTGTCGCCTGTGCTGGTCGGACCTCTGTCCAGCTCTGACCACAGAATCGAGATAAAGGGAAATAAAAGAAAATAAAAAAAAGAAAAATAAAGAAAAAAGAAAAGAAAAGAAAAGAAAAGAAAAAAGAAAAGAAAAGAAAAGAAAAGAAAAGAAAAGAAAAGAAAAGAAAAGAAAAGAAAAGAAAAGAAAAGAAAAGAAAAGAAAAGAAAAGAAAAGAAAAGAAAAGAAAAAGAAAAGAAAAGAAAAGAAAAGAAAAGAAAAGGAACAGCCTTGAAAAGAACGCCTGAAGATCTCGTTTGTTGAAGCGATCGGCTTGGGGCTTTTCTGAGGGAAAAGGGGCTCAAACCAGCCCCAGTCTCGGGCCAGCAGAGACCCCGAGATCAGTCCTTCAGTATTTTGTGGTGCAAATCAATGCCCTGGAAAGCTGGAAACAAACAAGTGCCTCTTGAGCACATTTCAGACCGGGAACAGGATTAGCCCTGACAGGCCAGGCCAGGGCCAGGAGCAGAAGGCAGCACCTGCACTGGCCCAGGGCAGCCGCCCAGACCAAGAAGGGCCCTGGTGCCCAGGGCCGGCGGTGCCCGGAGCTGCCTCCCCGTGTGCAGCTCTGCAGAGCCCGTGGGGCGCAGGGTCCTGCCTTGGAGCACCAGGAGAGCTCCAGATTTAATTAGTTAGTTAGTTTAATTAGAGCGTCTTTTGTCCGTGATATTTTGATTTCATTTGAATCACTTTGGCCTGCTTTTCCTTTCTGACCCTCCTGGGGAGGCACTGAGATTTTCCCTGCCCTGACTGAAGGGCAGCTGCTGCCAAGGGAAACGTCCCCATCCTGACTCAGTGTCCCCTTGGCTTCCCAGATGTCCCAGCTGCTGTCCCTGTCCAGGAGAGCTGCTCTGCAAGGGAGGAGTGAAAGGCTTTGAAGATGGGGCGGCTGGAATCCCTCTGCTTGGAGTTCTGCTTAAAGATAGATGGACTTGAACACAGAAAGGGATAATTATATGGATATTTATATATGTATGGGTTGTCATTTGTATAGGAATATTTCTCTATGTGTGTCGTTATATTTATGGATATATGCTATGTATATATATGTGTGTATGTATGCATACATGATTGTAATTACATGTATATTTGTATATATGTATCTAAGTATATGTATATCTATAAGTATGTTGTTCTATCTGTGTTTAGTTCTATTTCCTATGTATATAGTTGTGTAGGTATTGCTATTGATGTAGTTGTAGTTATATGGCTCTTTCAATAGATATATTGGTATTTTTATAAGAAAATATGTCTATTTTCATATTTACATATATGTATTTACTTCTGTATATTGAAGTGGTTATATATGTATATGTTCCTATTTAAACATGTATAGAGATGTATAGTTGTGTAATTGTATCAGTTGAGTTCTTGGTAGAAAGCTCTTTAGATAGAGATACTGATATTTTTGTATTCCTAGATGGGGTTTAAGCTTGTAGGTATATGTAATAAATTAAGTTGTTAAACATTTAATTGATCTTTGTGTATAGTGAGTTGTTGTAGAGGTTGGCAATAAATTAAGTTTTTGTTAACTGAAGTTTGTATTTGTATATTTTTACGTAGCATTGTTGTAAAACTCTAATAAATTCCTTTTTTAATTGAGATCAGCATAGTTCTGTATTGTCAGGATGGTTGTAGCAATTTGTAATAAATGACATTTTTCACGTGAAATCAAATCTTGTGCATTTGTCCATCAGCAGTGCAGCTGCAGGAATCTGCAAGAAATTACAGTTGTCAACTGTGATGGGTGTTTTGTGATTTGTGCTATCCAGAGCAACGAGCAGATGTAAATGCTGGAGGGTTTTGTCCATGGAATTCTCCATCCATGCCCAGCACGTGCCCCACTGTGATGGTTTCATCACTTGCTATTTTTATATGACTAGGAGAACATAAAGAGCAAAACAGGCTTACCTTAAAATTACAAGAATAGTTTATTTACACACAGTAAAAGAATTAATATAAGGGAAAAAAACAAATGAAACTTTCAAAACATCCTTCCCTCCCTCCACAAGTGTTCACTTTCCCACAGAGCATAAAAAGACAAAACTTGTAATTTCAGTCAGTTTTACCATTTAAAAATAATCTTTCATCAGTTTTTTTTTAGGAAAGGAGTTTTCCTGGGTTCTACAGAGACATCGTCACAAGAGGAACAGTCCTCTGGTGGCTCCCATGCCACACATCTGCAAGGACCTGAAAGGAACCTCTGTAAACTGTGGAATCCTACCCATTAGCAGCTTTCCCAACACTGCACATGGCCCATATCCACTTATTTAGGGATACTGTTTAGGGATGCCTCCTCTGGTATAACACAGAGATTCTCTTCTACTTCCAAAATCGTCTTGTTATAAATGTGAATAAAATAAACAACAAATTTAAAATTTAGCAGCAATTTTAATAGCAATTTAATGTAAAATTAAGCATATAAAAAAATTTGGCAATGATTATTTAAATCTGGTTAAGGTTCTGATAAGGCATAAGCAAAACTGACCGGGGTACAGGGAGGGCTTCTCACCCCACCTCACGTACAAAACAGAACAATTCAGACTACACTTATATACTATCTGCTAATACATATTCATCAATGTTTCCCCAAAGTTTCCTTTTTTTTTTTTAATCTATAAATCTACGTCACTGTACTTCATGGTGCATGCTTCACTTGTTGTTAGGGGCTCTTCTTTCTTCTTTTGGTGGTCTTTTGGATGAAGGCTCACAGTCTTCCTCCCTGTCCTCTGGATAACCTGGCAGGTTGTGCATGCACCCCAAGCATTGTGTTATGTTAGCCAGCATCATATTCCAAAAATAAGCCTTAAATAAAAACACAACTTAAATTCTGTACCTGGAACCATCCCAATTGTCCATCTCCAGGCTGATCTTCCAATTATCCCAAACCTATTCCGTTTTGGGGTTTTACTTATCTCAAATTATGTCCTGTATCCTATTTTTTTCATAAACATCTGCAAACATCAGTTTTCTGACATTAATCATATATCATTTGTCTTTTCCTAAAATATTGATACAGTTACAATTTAGTTAGCACAAAATCATTCATTTATCACAGGGCTGAGGTGCAGCTGCCCCAGCGGTGCCTCCGAGCTGGCAGGGCCATGGTCACTCAGGGTCAGTGGCCGGGCAGTTCTGTTGACTGGACACGGGTCTGGACACTTCCCTTGGAGCATCTCCAGGCATGGAATGTTGGGGCTGTCACTGCTGTGGTGTCACAGAGAGGGGAACGCTGGGGCTGCCCTGCTCCTGCCCCAGCCCAGCAGCTCTGCCAGCTCCTCCTGGGGACAGAAAGGCTGAGCCAAAGGGTGAGAATTGCAGAAGGGGCTGAGCTGGGAGGGACCCACCGGGATCATGAAGTCCAACCCCTGGCCCTGCACAGACAACCCAACAATCCCAGCCTGGGCATCCCTGGGAGCGGTGTCCAAAGGCTCCTGGAGCTCCAGCAGCCTCGGGGCTGTGACCATTCCCTGGGGAGCCTGGTCAGTGCCTGAGCCCCCTCTGGGGGAAGAAGCTTTTGCTGCTCTCCAGCCCAGCCCTGCCCTGGCCAGCCCCAGCCCTTCCCTCGGGTGCTGTCCCTGCTCCCCCGGGGCAGAGGTGGGAGCTGCCCCAGCGCTGCCCCTCGGGAGGAAGGAGCTGCCCCAGCGCTGCCCAGGGGAGCTCTGAGCTCCATCTGCTGGGCTGCGGCCGAACTGAGCCAGCGCCTGCAGAGCTCCGTGGAAAGGTCCTGCCCCTGGCTCAGGGCTGGGCCGGGGCCACGGGGAGAAAATCAACTTCCAACTTCTGCCCCACAGCAGGGAGGAGCAGCAATTCTTGGGTGAGAGAGACTCTTTCCAAGGGCCTGCAGGGACAGGACAAGGGGGAATGGCTCCCCACTGCCTGAGGGCAGGGTTAGATGGGATGTTGGGAAGGAATTCTTCCCTCTGAGGGTGCTGAGGCGCTGGCACCAGTTGCCCAGAGAAGCTGTGGCTGCCCCATCCTTGGAAGCTCCCAAGGCCAGTCTGGATGGCTCTTCCTGCCCAGGGGAGGTGGGCATTGTGAGGGTGGGATGGGGTCTGGTCAGCTGAAAGCTGAGGATGATGAGGCCGAGTGAGACCCCTGATCCTAAGTGGGTTCTGGAGCATCCCACATTCCTGAAGGAATTCCAGGGTATCTCCTGTTCCTGTACACACAAGGTCATGGTGTGTAACAGCGTGTGGCAGCAGTGATCATCGTGTCCAGGAAAGTTCAGCCACTGGCAGGAAAGCAAATGAGACGAGTCTCTTTCTTAAGCTCAAGAATCCATTTTTATTCCCCCCATCCCGGAACCAGGGAGGGAGTGAGGATGAAGAGGGCAATCATGTGGTTTTTCTCAGTTATATAGCGTCTCACGTTCGTGGGTGGTACAGGAGGCAGGGCAGGGGGCAATTGACCATAGAGAAGACAAAAACTGGACACCAGGTCCCCATAGCCAATGGGGAAATAGGGAAAGGGGATACCATGGGAGAATGATGGGCTTGAGAAACCCAGGGAGAAAATTACACAATGTTTGCAGGGAACTATGGGGGAGAAGCTTTTGTTACATCTGGGAGGGGTCACTTTTGCAGGGCAAGGCAGTTGGAAATTCCTTTAATGGTACAAGGGACTCCACAGCTCCTCTGTTTTTAAATTGCTTATAACAAGGGGATTCTCGGGAATACGACTTAATGGTTTACAAAACTAAAATGAACATTATTAGGCTGAATTAACAAGCAATAGAAAGGCATTTGAGACTTAATTACAGAGGATAAAGTAACAGAAATTATGATACTGAATTAAATTAATAATAGTTCAATCTCCTTGGCTTTTGATCTTCTCAGCAGAAGGGGTGCAGTTCCTTAATCTCCTCTTCACGAGGGGCACAGTTCTTAGTGTTGGGTCTCGGCTCTGGTACTGGTATTGCAGGTGTTCTCTGTTGGGTTGATGACGATGACTGTGAAGCAAGGAACAGTGAAAGCGGCAGTGGTGGAGCTGGCAGCGGCACAGCAAGGCCTGGCTCTCCCTTGGGGCTGCCCAGCTCTGCCACGGCACCTCTGCTGCACGGGCCTGGGGTGGGGGCAGCTGCAGGCACAGCAGGGCTCAGCCCTCTCTTGGGGCAGCCCTGCCTCACCTCCACTGCCACACGGGCCTGGGGTGGGGGCAGCTGCAGGCACAGCAGGGCTCAGCCCTCTCTCAAGGCAGCCCCACCTCACCTCCACTGCCACACAGGCCTGGGGTGGGGGCAGCTGCAGGCACAGCAGGAAGGGGGGAGGTAGGTGGGGGGAAAGGGCAGGCACGGGATCGGAAAAGACGGACTGGCGGGAAAGAGGGGATCTCAAAACCGCGTGGTCTGTGCCGTTTTTAGAAGGAGCGCCTGGGATGGTGTGGCCACTGCCTTCCCGGGAAGGGAATGGGGGATATGGAAAGACAGGGGGGTGAAGGAGGACACAGGGCGGCGGGAGGATGGTAGCGCACCCGCGTCACCTCTGGACGGTTTCTGACCTTGTCCTGTCTTCAGGGAAAGGGGGATAGGGCTGGAGAGGGGCACAGGGTGACTGAGAGATGGTAGCAGCTCCGAGGCATCATGGCAGTTTTCACTCCTTGCCGCACTCTTAGGAACAAAGGGTAAGGAAAGATACAGGCAGCTTCACAGAAATTAAAATACGTGAGGTTTCACAGGAGGGAGGACCACTGATCTAGGGCGCCGACACTTTGCATGCAGTCATCCATAATCATCCATAAGCAGCCACTAGGGCTTTATCGTCCATAAGCTGCAGCAAATGTGTCAGGAGAGTTGGTGGGAGTAACAGCATGATCCTTTTTGCAGGCAGACTAGCCACTTGTAGCTCTTAAAAACTCCCTCCCATGAAGAATGAGAAGACTTGTGATGGTAGATGTTAGTCTCATCTCTTGGTCCCAGTAAGCCGGTCCCCTTACTGGGTATTGCTCTCCCCATAAGCCTTTTACCCCCATGTTTTTAAGGTCACTCTCAACCTGGTCTCCAGCCATGGTACTCTTGAGTCTTCCTTGTTAAGATGGGGGTCCCACAGGGGGTGACTTACGAGGTGCCGGTTGTGCTGTCCTCACTGGTTGCTTGCATTCTCCACCATTTGTAGCAGCATGTGGCAGCAGTGATCATCGTGTCCAGGGAGGTTCAGCCACCGGCAGGGAAACAGACGGGACAAGTCTCTTTGTTAAGCTCGAGAATCCATTTTTATTCCCCCCACCCTGGACCGGGGAGGAGGTGAGGACGAAGAGGGCCAGAGCAGGGGCAGGGTCGTGGGTTTTATCAGGTATTCAGGGGAGGAGTCTTAGGGTTTGGGTCAAGGGAGGAGATAACACAAGGAGAGTAAGATCAGGTTTCAGCCTCCTCAAAATGGGGAGACTCCACACAAGACCTCCCTAGGATATGGAGAATTCAAATCCCCTCCCTCCAAATTATTATAATTTAGAAAATTAAAGGGGCTTTCAGGCAGAGGTATGTGGATAGGAATAAAGTTCTTTACTAGTATGTAACAAGACAAACAAACAACAACAGCTACAGCATTAATAACAAACAGAAGCAGAAAAAAACCTTGAGGGGCTTTGTTTCACAAAGCCCAGGGCAGTCTGATCTCTCGAGAGCACCGGGCTGGAACGGTGAAAAAATCCTGGACTGGTGGGTGAGATCAGAAATTCCACCACCGGTAGTAGCTGGAATGGTGGAGATGTCCCGGCAGGGCAGGGCAGTGTGGGGCTACAGCGTAGCAAAAAGAGCAGTGCAGAAGAAAACAGCAGTGGTGGGACAGGGCCGGGCCAGCAGGGCAGGAGAAGGCTGCTCAGAGTTCCAGGCCACACGAGCAGATGATGGTAGATTTCCCAGGACTAGACTTTCTGGCGACAGTGAACTCCTCCCACAGCAAGCAGCAGCCTGGTCATCCTCCCTCTGATGCCGAGAGCAAGAGAGAGCAGCTGCCCCAGCCCTGCCCTTTACCTGCCCCAAAATTCGTGTTATCTCCCCCTCCCAACTTTTGGTTACCTCTTTGTTTTGGTCAAGAACCCATAAGCACCCAGTAGTTAATCTCCTAGCAACTTTATGGGGAAAAACTCCCTAAGTAAAAAGGAACAAACCTAACCCCCAACAAGGTTGCAGTCAATTTGTTCATTAACACTTCTGAGTCCACTGTGTTCAAAATCCCCAATCCTGTCCCTAAGATCCCTGGAAGGTCTCTTTTCTGCCAGAACATATCAGATGTATGCTTCTGTAACCAAGTAGTCCAATCCATAAAGGAAGTTTTAAGGAATGGGGAACACTGATTGTTGCGGTCCGCAGTGCTGTGCTACGGTGGGGGGTTCGGTTCTGCGCCAAAAGCAGGGCCCGAACACGGCGAGCACGGGCGGCAACCCCAGCCGCGCGTGTTTCCTGGACGCAGTCACTGACACAGTGTTCATGGGAAGACGTTTATTGAGACCGCGTGCCGCTTTTAAAGCCGTGGTGATGTCACGGCTGGCGGCAGCTCGCCGCGGTGCGATTGGACGCGACCGCGACTGAGAGACAGAGAGGGATTCTAACTGCCACGTACAACACGCGGGGTCTGCGCATGGCGTTCTGGCTTACGACATTTCCCCTCTCCCCAAGAACGGAGAAATTAACAATACATGAACTCGGTGTTAGTAACAACAAATAAACATGTTAGTAAAACTGGGGATATACAAATTCGAGACACTGTAGGGTATTGTAACTTGGACGCAAGTACTGTAACGATTAGGTTAATTGTTTGTGCTCTAAATACATAACATTAACAGTGCTCAAACGGTCTTTTATAAACTGGGTTAACTTATTAAGAATGCAGGGACCGAGGATGAGTAACAACATAATAATAACAACAGGACCAATGAGGGCTGAAACAAGGGTAGGGATCCACGGGGATTGACTAAACAGGGAGTCAAACCAGTTCTGAGGTGAGTGCTGCTTGCTGCGCTGCTCGAGCCTCTCTCGGAGCTCTGCCATCATCTGCTGAATTGGCCCAGAATAGTTCGCATAGAAGCAGAACTTCTCGTTCAAGGCAGCACACAGACCTCCTTGTCGCAGCAGCAGCAGGTCTAAGCCACGTCTGTTTTGCAGCACCACCTCAGCGAGGGAATTGAGGGATTTTTCTAAGTCTGAAATCGATTTTTGGATCTGAAGCAGATCCTCGTCTACCATAGTTTGCAGCTGACTAAGTCCTTGCCGTTGGGTCACAAGCGCAGAGACACCTGTCGCTGCACCTGTTGCTCCGAGTCCTAAAAGTACTGTGAGGCTGACTGCGGTTACCAGTTCTCGCTTTTGCCGCACGGGATCTGCCTCCAACCGAAAGAGCATCTCGTCGTCAGAGTAATACAGGATTCTAGGGACGACAATAACTTGAACACAAAAGTCGTTATTTTCTTTGAAGTGCTTAATGGAAACGCAGGGGGTGACACCTGTGGACTTACATGCCCACGTTCCTGGGGTTGCAGGGATTGCCCAGGACTGTGACTTATCTAGGGTGACTGATGTGTTACAGATTTCTTTATTTCGCCGTATTAGACAACTGTTACCTATACAAACTCCTTTTCCTGAGATCTGCTCTAGGGTGATTCTTTTTTGGGGAGTGTCCCACAGGCATTGCTTAGGGTTATTGTCTTTTGAATAGGTGAATAGTGAATCGAGGGCTACTCCCTCATAAAAGGGTGGATAAGTGTCGTAACAAAGCCAACAGGAGCTGGTAAGATTTGGCTTAGTGGCATTCAGTGAAGAGAATGCAGCTCTTAGCATGCGATAAAAGAGTATGTGTGAGGTTAGTTCGAATGTGTCATAAAACGTTGGTGTAACAGTGGTAAGGTCTGGTGTGGGGACGACGTCTCGGTGGCTGGTTTGCTGGACCACGATCTGATTAGGTCCAAAAGCTGCACGGCGTTGCGTTGGGGCTCTAATGATTTGGACAACCGTGCTTGGGTCTGTTGCCGGGTGAAAGATGTATACTGACCATCTGCGTCCTAGAGACCAAGTGGGATCTCGGGGATGCAGAACGGTGACGTTCAGGTGGGTGCAATTCCCCTTAGAGGCTGTAATTTGTCCTTGTAAGTTTAACACTGCTCGCTTACAGTTATTGGGCCAGTAACTCACCTCGATGAAGCTGTCTTTTTTGGATGGGACCCACAGACCGCCGGTCACGATTGTCTCGTAACCCCAATGCTTGCAATACCTGTACTCGGAATCGAAACATCGGCTTTGACCTGGGTTAACACTGGGGCACCAGTAGGTTCTCCAACTGATATAATTAACTGGTTTTTTCCGTGAGTCAAGTCCGATACCATCAAAATTGAAGACTTCACTAAGATGGACAATGAAGCTTGGTGCATTAGAAGTTGTTTTCGTGATCACCCTACCGTCTCTAGGATCTTGGAGGGTCCAGAGGCACGGCTGGTAGGGATGACCACTCGGTTCGCCTTGGGCGGCGAGCAGGCTTAGTAATGCTACGACATAAGCTGATTGGCGCTGCAGGATCCACGTTAGGGACAGGTGACCACGACGAACCTGTTAAAAGAGGCTCTGCTGTTTGTTAATGAGTGCATAAAGACACCAAGATTGCCCAGAGTACATGATGGGGAGTGTGGTAACAGGGAAAAGAGTGAGATAGCTGATGAAAGGCTCTCAAGTTTTGTCGGTTGGACTACCTAACACAGGCTTTATGGATTTCACTGGGCACCATTTAATATGACCATCCTTTTCGATGGCCGCATACCCTCGTCCTGTCATGACTAGCTTCCACCCCGTTTCCCACTCTCCTATCTCATTCCTTATGCTAACTGGTGGACCTTGCTTTACTGCTTCTGTGGCCCAGTGCCTCTGAGAAGGAGCTTGTGACTGGTCTCCCCTGGGAAACTGGTTTAAAGCTAGCAAGGCGGTGGCTAGCAGACAGGGTTGTTCTGGTGGAGGGATGCTGCCGCCGAACCCTTCTGCTCTCGCTAGGGTCTCTAATTTAGACTTTAAAGTCTGGTTCGCCCTTTCTACGATGGCTTGCCCTGTGCTGTTATATGGAATGCCCTGCCTTAACACAATGTCCCATTTTGTGGCGAACTCTTGAATTGTTTTAGAGATGAAATTTGTTCCATTGTCTGTCTTGATCTGTTTGGGAATGCCAAGCCATGCCATCGCTGTCAGCCAGTGCTGGATTGTTGCTTTCGAGTTTGCTTTCGCATGCTGAGTTGCGACAATCATGCCGCTGTAGGTGTCCACGGTGACAGCGAGCCAGGCTCTGGGCTTCAGCAACTGGCAAAGGGTGAAATCTGTTTGCCAAATCTCCGAGGCCTTGAGACCTCTGGGATTCACTCCGCTGGACCAAAGAGGGGATTTTTGGCAATGAGGGCAAGTTGCTACTACATGTTTGGCATCAGATATTGGAATGTTGCACTTTTTGGCAAGCGCTTTGGGTCTGATGTGAAGAGATTCGTGCAGCTGTTTAGTTTCTTGCAGAGTCCACAGTCCTTTTGCAGCTGCATCTGCTTTATCATTGCCGATTTGGAAGAAACCTTTGATGGGGTCGTGACTGTTGATGTGAATGACGGAGACTGTGCCTTGTTGTGATGAAATCGCATCTTCGATCATGATTGCTGCAGGTGATGTAGAGATACTTGGGTCTGTCATTTTTTGGCAGAGTTTGGCAACGTACATGGAGTCCGTGACAATGTTGAGGTGTTGTGACTGGAACAGTCCGCATGCTAACACGACTGCGGAGGCTTCCAACAGCTGCACTGACAGCGACTTGTCTGTCATTTTGACGCACTGCCACTGTTCCTGAGTTTGCCACACGACGGCAGCGGTGGAGGTGACTGAGGACGTGTCGGTGAACACCGTCTGTCCTGGTCGTGGTTGGTCTTCTACTTTCTGCAGGAGGTCAATGTCGATCATGGTCAACAGTTGGGACCATGGTGGGTTCGCTGCATAGCAAAGTTCTCCTGTAAAGCTGAAAAGGGCTAGGGCAAGGTGTTCTGAGACTGCCACTGATGATGCTGGAATCTGTTTTTGGAATGGCAGGTATATCTTTGCTGGTTCGAAACCTAGGTGATTTAATGCGAGCTTTCTTCCTTTCATAATTAGATTTCCGAGACACTCCACTCCGGGGGTAAAAGCGCGTGAGGCTCTTCCGAGGACTATCCACTGTATCGGCTTTGCTTTGTCTGGGGATCCTTGTGCCAAAGCTCCTACTCCCCCTTCTTTAGTAAAATGCACGTATAAGTCTACTGACAGGCTCAGATCCCATCAGGAAAGGACTGCTGTGGACAGCTGCTGCTCAATGAAGTCGAGAGACCGGATAGCTTGCTCAGTGAGGGTCTTTTGTTCCCACGGGTGTTTGCCTTTCAGGAGGTCGTGCAGCGGAGACATTACCTCTGGTAGGATGAGGATGATGTTGCGCAGCCACTGTAAAGAGCCGACTAATTGCTGGACATCATGAAGTGTGCTGATGTCTCGGTGAATTTTGCTCTTTGGGGGTGTCACATAGGATTTCTCGATCTTGACGCCTAGGAACGTCACAGAGGGACCTCTTTTTATCTTCACCTCAGCTATTTCGAAGCCGTTAGTTTTCAAGGTTTCAGAAATTGTTGATACAAGGTGGTCTACCTGACTTGGCTTGGGTGCAGCGACCAGGATGTCATCCATGTACTGAATGATTGTAGCTTCTGGGTTTGCCGATCAAACCGGAGCTAGGGCTCTGCTTACAACGACCTGACATACCATGGGTGAGTTTACCATTCCCTGAGGCAAAACCTTCCATTGGAATCTCAGGTTGGGTTGATGAGCGTTGTGGAATACTACAGAGAAGGCAAATCGCTCCTTGTCCAGATCGTGCAAAGGGATGGAGAAGAAGCAGTCCTTGATGTCAAGCACAGCACATGGTTGGTCGGTAGGGACGAATGAATTACTTGGGAATCGTGTTTGTACTGGTCCCATGGGCTGATCTTTTTGTTGACAGCATGTAAGTCATGAAGCAGTCGGAAGCCTTTGCTGGTGCGTTTGGATATTACTAACACGGGGGTGTTCCACGGAGATGTAGATGGTTCTATGTGTCCTTTCTCTAGTTCTCTCTGAAGCAATTGGAGAAGAATTGTCATTCAAGGCTCGGGGATGGGCCACTGCTCTATCCATACAGGGTCTGAGGATTTCCAAATCAGCCGAATTGGGGGTGATGGATATGCTGCAGTGGCCCCTAGGGTAAATTTGTCACCCTAACGTTGAGCTGGGCTAAGGCATCTCTTCCTAGCAGGGGTGGTTGTCGGGGATCAGGAAGGACGTAGGCATGAAGTCGAACTTCTCCTTCGAACTTTTCTCCTGCTTCATTGAATACAATGATGGATATTGGATTTACACTTTTCTTGGCAGTGGAGATTCCTCCTACTCCACTCACGTTGGAGGCATCTCTTAGCTTTCAGCTTGAAGGCCAGTAGTCCAGTGGGAAAACCGTGACATCTGCGCCCGTATCGATAACAAAGAGAAGGCTAATACAAACATCCTCACGAGAGCTGCGTGGTATGTTGTCCCAAGGGCCTATTCTGGAGGTGCATTCTCGGCACATTCCCCAAGCTACTGGGGGTTTGTTGCTGTTACATTTGATTGCCAAGGCCACTTGAAGGTTTGGTCCTCTGAATTGTCCTTCGGAGGCTCGGCTGTAATCGACCCTGGGTGGGCCACTAGTTGAGGGAACACTGGGAACACTTGCTGTGGAGGCCAAGGTTGGGCTGTGAAGCTGGTACCTTCTCAGGAGGACGGCTGGTTTGAGTGCTGGTTGTTCCATGCAGGGTTCGCATGGTTGGGCCGCTGGGCGTTCCAACTGGGAGAAGGCTGCATGCGGCCCGTCTGCCTCCTCCCTCGCCTGTTTCCCTGCTTTCTGGCTCTGCAGTCTCTAGCAATGTGGCCTTTTCTGCCACAAGTCCAGCATGGTCCTTTTTGATTACTTTGAGGTGGAGGTCCTGGTGGTGCCGGCTGACCATGGTAATTCTGAACGGCCATTACTTCTGCTATGGCAGCACTGACTGTGGCTGGAACTGGGGCTAAAGCAGCACCTACCGCAGCTTGAACTGGAGCTAGGTTTTCTTCTCTCGCAACATGTTTCATCATTGCCGCGATGCTGGCACCTGGCGGCACTGAGCGCAGGATCTCCTTGGTGGCTTGATTGCACTGTTGTCGCAGGCAGCCTGCTACAACCGGACCTTTGGCTTCTGCAGGCAAGTTGGAGGCATCTACAGCGGCTTGAAGACAGTCTACGAATTGCGTGAAACTCTCGCTCTCGTTTTGCCGAATGGTGGACCATGGAGCTGGCTTAGCTACGATTCTGCAGGCGGCACGGATGGCTTCTCTGGCTGCACGAGTTGTGGCTGCAACTTCTGAGGCTCGCAAGCCTTGGGCTTGTGCTTGTGGGCTAATCAACTGTGGATCTTTACCTAGCAGTCTTTGAAGGCTAGAGTTGCGCAATGGATGGTGGTCACCAGCGGCTTTGGCAAGCATGTTAAGACAATTGCCCTCCCATTCTTGCTTGAATACAATCATTCTCGCACCATCGAAAATCATTCGGCATGTCTGCTTGATGTCAAAAGGCAACATGTCATCATTGCCGAACATGCCTTCAATCATGGTGGAGACCATGGCCGAATTGATTCCCTTCTCTGCAATAGCTTTTACAATCGCTTGTACATCTTTGGGGTTGACAGGAGAATAGGTTGGCAGGTTATTGTCTGTTCTCCTGACTGGCAAAGCTCGAATTGCTGTCGTGGTTAAGTCTGCACATGCCATCCGAATTTCCTTCCAATCTGTGAGTGGCATGGATTTTCGTGAGCTTCGCTTAGCTGTGAGCGGTGTGTATGGATCAGTGTGTTTGGTGAGAGGGGTTGGCATGTTGTCTTTGTCTGAGTCAGACCCTGAACTGGATGAGTATCTGTGTGTTATTCGCAACCCTGTGTCCCATGGGAGTCGTCGGGGGTAGTAATTGGTGTGCTGCAGTGAGCTGCTGTCATCATCTGGCTCATCTGAGTCAGAGGAGAAACTCGGGTGCTGAGGAGTCTCTGACTTACAATGTTTCAGCGCTGGGTTCCGCCCTCTTTCTTTTTCGTGGGCGGGCTCTCTCCCTCCCTGTCTCCGGCTCCCTGCTGGGGAGGTCCTTTCCTTATTAGGAAACCTCTTGGGGTGTGCTCTCTGATTGGCTCTCGATCTTTCCTCCCCCTCACTACTTGAAGTCTCCTCCCATGTCTCTCTGAGCCCCTTTCTGCACGTGTCTGTGGCAGGAATCTGCTCTTTGCTCCGCTCTTCTTGTTCTCTCTCGGTGCCATTTTGAGGGGCATAGGGTGGTGGTTTTTGCCAAGCCTCTCTGGGATTAGCACAAACAAAGTCGTCTATAAGTTCATTAAAATCGCTATTTTCTCGCGGTTGATTTTGCCCTTCGATTAATTTGGGGTAGGATCGGGGGTGGAGGCGATTGGGAATGGGTTTTATTAGTAATTGAATGGTCAGGGTCCGCAGGACAGTCACCAAATGCAGTTTGTGTGGTTGCTCCAACACCCACTATCAGGGTAACTTTTAAACACTTTCGAGCTGCTTCCCACATCTCCTGCTCTAACAACGCTTTTTTCAGCGCCCGCGTGAATTTCCCCCAACTTTTCAAGCTCTTGCCGGACCCCGAAGCCATGACATCATCTGCAAGGGCTTTTGTACACTTGTCCCAGCACTCCGAGTGCAAAATGTCCGCGGGACGATCAATTGCACCCAGCTTAATTAATCGCGCGATTGCAATTTCAAAATCCTTGATTCTGCACTCAATCCCCCACTGTCTATGTAACTCAAACACTACCTTGCTCAGAGTCTCCATCTCTGGCAGTACCAGAGGCGTCCCTCCTGCACTGGACTCAGTCCTGCCGGTCCAGCCGTCCATCTCCGCTCGGCGTGAAACCCGACACCTCGACCGCTCAAACCCATGTGTCGGGGAGTGAGTCTGAGGTTTCGGCACCACTTGTCGCAGCCACGGCGGGAGGATCGGCTGCACTGGGAAGCAGCGGGACCCGGTTCGGAACGGACACGGGCGACCACACCACAGGTCGTGTGGGCAATCCAATCGCTGAGACTGATGCAGTCGATGGAGGAAAAGCCTTTATTCAAGCCTTTTTATAGCCGCGCTTACGTCACAGCCGCGAGCTGCGGCAGGATTGGTCGCGATCGTCGGAGAGAGAGGGTGCCTAACTTTGCGTACAGCGCAAGGTTTGCGCACGGCATCCCTAACTCCCGACGAATGGGTATCATTGGTTAGTGCTTCCTCAATGGATGCAAGACAGTGCGATGATTTCCCAGTGGTACATGGCAAAAACCCTGAGCCCGATCCGGGAACGAATGCCTGATGTTCTGCTGTATCATTATATGGATGATATTTCTGCAGAAACTGTGGTTTGAGTGGAAGAAGCAGTGCAGGCTGTCTGCCAGGCTGTTACGTCAGCGGGCCTGACCATTGCTTCTGAAAAGACATCTCCCTGGAAATATTTGGGCTGGCGAATAGGCATGCGTTCTATTTCATCACAACCCTTGCAAATTTCAACTGAAATCAAAACTTTACATGATGCACAGAAATTGCTGGAAACAATAAATTGGGTTCCTCCCTTGCTTGGGATTTCAAATGCAGATTTGGAGCCATTGTTTGCCCTCCTGGGAGGAAAGCCTGACCTCTTATCACCTAGACACTTCAACAAGGAAGCACAGATTGCCCTTCAGAAAGTGACTATCTCTCAGAGACAATCAGCTCGGTGAGCTCCAGAACTGCCACTGTGGTTAATCATTTTAAACCCTAGCAGGCAACCTCATGCCTTAATATTTCAGTGGGACTCAGAAAAACCAGACCCTCTGCTAATTATCGAATGGGTCTTTTTGCCTAATAATATGCCCAAGACTATTTCCATGCAAGATGAACTTATGGCCATGTTGATTGTCAAAGCTTGTCAAAGACTGACCTCCCTGTCTGGGAAAGATTTTAATCGCATCTATTGTGATAAATATGCTATATAATTTGGTTTTATTGTATATATGGTTTTTTTCATGTTGTAATAAAATACACAATATGCCTTTAAATCAACCCCACCCCCCCACCCCCCCACCCCGGACTGTCTCGAAAGCCACAGACCTCAAACTGAGCCCAAGGCTACTGTCCAGGAATGCACCCCTCACCAATGACACTCACAACATGGAATTTACAAAATAAAGACAAGTGCACCTGGCAACGATGAACATTCAAGCCTCGGTGATCTCACCAGCGACCCAGGACTTAACAACAGATATGTATCTTATCCATGTTCTCTACATGAATATGGACTCAAAAGGTTCAATGCCCAGTTCCCGTAAATCTCATCACGGACCAGGAGTTTCTCGGAAACTTTTTCAGCCAACCAGCAGCTGGACATCAAGTCTGCATGAATATGCATCCCACATCTCCAGTACCAAGTTCCTGTAGGACTGATCTCAGACTATGGACTGCCCGGAAACCTTTTCAGCCGGCCGGCAGTCAAAAATCAGGACTTTATGAATATGTATTCCAAGCAAAAGACAGCAACCTAAAACTCATATAGTGAAACATAGTATAAAAGTAAGACGCCCAATGCACATGGTGTGAACACGGAGTTGCAATGAGATAGAGATTGCAACTAAGGTTCACCCAGTGGCGACCACGAGCTCACTCACTGAACTCAATTGTGGTCTGTCTCAAATGTTCCGCTCCAATTTTTCAATAAAATTATTTTTATTGATAATTTGGCTGATCACGTTTGTAACATCTATCTACCTCTCACAGTGTTCTATTTGAATTGGTTGCTACAGATGTCTGAAAAATTGCAAATTGCTTTAGCAGATTACCCAGGGCAGATATCTATCCATCCGCCTAAACACAAATTGTTAAGCTCTTCTTTTAATTTACTCCCCAAGCCAAAGAGAAGTGAGACTTCTTTGAGAGCTATGACAGTATTCACAGATGGTTCTGGAAAAACCCATAAATCAGTGATTTTATGGAAGGATTTTGAAACTGGAACCTGGCAATCTGATATTGCTGTTGTCGAAGGGTCTGCACAAATAGTAGAATTAGCTGCTGTGGTTAGAGTGTTTCAGAAATACAACACATCTTTTAATCTGATTACTGACCTTGCATATGTTTTAGGTATTGTGACGTAGACCGCAGAGACAGCTGTGAAAAACGACGTTTTACTGTTTTATATTAATTTATAAGTTTAATAAAAATTAGAAAAATAAAAAAGTATAGAATAAAAATAGACAATTGGGAGACAGGAAAAGAAGGCTTCTCAGCTGAGGGTGCGAAACCGACACCCACACATCTCAGATTTCTTGGTATTTAAAAGTCTTGGTATTACATATTTAAATAAGCTAATACATATTTTAAATATTCATTTTGGTTTGAAGACCCCCCTAGGTATACAATTTATCTTTGAAATTCCATGTAGTCTGGGTAGGTGTTATAAATCAAATGTTTGTCTCTTGAAGATTCAAACTTTGGAAGACTTGACTGATCCTTATCAGTTTTTTTGGCGTCTGGGTGTCGAAGTAGATGCCACAAATTCTTCTTAGCCATAAAGATTCAAACTCTGAAAAGGCTCCATTGTTCTTTTATCTCTCACAGGAATGCTCGGCAATCCTTCTGGCTTCTATCTAGTTAGAGGTTACAAAATACAACCCCCTTCTCCTTATACCTTCATTACATTTTTAAATTCCACAAATAAAAGAAAATACAACAGAAATTTCTTACATTATATATATAGCATTCATGTCAATATTTGCGAAAAGCCAACTTCAAAATATGCATTTATAACACAGCCACAGACAGCAGAGAATTCTGTTTTAAAAAATGTTAAAAATTACATTTTTTATTGGTTGAAACTGCTGGTTTCTCTGTTAGACAAAAGGACTGCTCCTTACTTTGTGATGCATATCAGGTCACATTCCAATCTGCTCGGCTTTCTCACTGAAGGTAACACCCAGGCAGACTTGGTAACCTTATCAGTGCAGTGTGTTTTGCCTAACAAAACAGAACAAATAGACTAAGCCACTCCTTTTTTCACCAGAATGCTGGGGCTTTGGTAAGACTTTTTGAATTAACTCCAGCACAAGCCTCTAGTATCGTTGCTACATGGCCTGATTGTCAGCGTTGCTCCCTCCCTAATGTGAACACAGAAGTCAAACCAAGAGGTCTATAGAGCCTACAAATCTGGCAAACAGATGTAACACACTTTCCTGAATTTGGCTGCCTGAAATTTGTGCATGCTTCTATTGATAGATATTTGGGTGGTCTGTTTGCCTCAGTTCACATGGGAGAGACAGCGAAGGATGCTTGACGTCATTTTGCTGCTGCCTTTGCCACATTGGGAATTCCACAAAAGATTAAGACAGACAATGGACCTGCATACATTTCCTGTAGAGTTGCAGGATTTTTCTCCTTATGGGGTATCACCCACAAAAAAGGCATACCCCACTCACTCACAGGGCAGTCCGTTATAGAGCGTGCCCATGGCTCCCTCAAACGTCTTCTGGTACAACAAAAGGGGGGAGCCAGAGACACTCCTGCTGAAAGACTATGCAAGGCCCTGTATGTTTTTAATTTCTTGAACTGTTCAATGACAGACTTGAATCCCCCTATCATCCACGTTGCTTTCCTACAAGGAGAAACCACCCTTATTAATCCATGACCCGAAATCTGGTAAAATCCTTGGCCCTTACCCTTTGATCACTTGGGGGAAGGGCTTTGCTTGCATCTCCTGAGAAAAAGGACCTCGCTGGATTCCTGCAAGGAATGTAAAGCCATTCCAGGAATGGCTCTACCAGCAGCTGAAGGAGGCCAGGATGCCACCAAGCCCCTGGGACAGGAGGAAGAGGAGGAAACCCACCCAGACTGCAGCTGATGACATCTTTTGTCCTACCTGTAAAGGAAACTGTCAACTTTGGGTTTCATGTCAGTATAAAGGGTGTGGAAATTGCTGATATCGCAGAGCCCTTTTGGCAAAAGTGTAGTGTAAATCAGGTATAAAGCCATTGAATTTTTAATTACAGCAGGCCACAAGAAAAGGATAGTCCTCACCTTCCTATTCTCAGGAGGAAAGTTTTGAGGAAATCCAAAAATAGCCATATTTGCAAAGTGGAGTACAGAGAAAACAACTGAGTGTCTTATATTCGGCTGGTCCTTGAACAATCTTAAGAAAGGACAAAAAGGGGATAAGCTAAAAGGGGTTTACTTTTTTTTTGCCACAACACAGTTCAAAACAAACAAAAACACCATGGGGTTTGACACCTTGGCTGAAAGATTTTTTTTAGGATAGGAATGCATGTGATGATTTTAATAATAATTGCATTAGTTGGGATACACTGCTTGCTTCAATGTGTGCAGAGATTAATTAATAAGGCCATTAAAGGAGTGTTTTTAGTTGATACAGGAGCGGGAGACGTGAGAATACACAAGACAGAGAGTAAAACAGGCTTAATTAGCATAGCTGGTTTGATAACAAAGATGCCATGGCAGGAACAAACAGAACTCTGAAGATTACAGAAGATGGGATTAAACCTGCTTACGGGAAGAGAGGAGATCCAATCAAACTCTGCAAGCAAAAAATGTTGTAAAATGTATAAGTTGCCTGTATGATCTTTAACCGGATTATTGTATTGGAAAATTATTGACCTTCCTGAAATGGTATATAAGCTTTTGGAAAAATCTGAGTAAAATGGAATTCTGATCAATGAATCAGTCTTTCCATCTCTCTCTATCAATCGTCAATATTCACTCCTGACAACTCCTGTTAAAGTCAATAGGAAATTTCTAAAAATAAAAGCAAGTCACTTTGCCTAATTGATATGGCTTTGCAGAAGTTAAACCTTTTTTCCTCTGAGATAAACATGAAAAGCCTCGTCCAGAAGAGGCTCTTCAAGTCCTCTTTGTGACAAAGAGGCCCGTCAGCAGTAGCAGACCCTGAGTGATGGTAAAACATACAGGCATTTTAAAGTTTCACCTTATTCATTTTGTTCAAAGACACATGTTTTTTTCCTGTTATAATTGTTAAAACAAAGAAAGGCAAAAAGTGTGGGGTGGTTGTAGACCCCACTCCAGAGTCTTAGGTGCTCTCATGTTCTTATGTTTTTCTAAGTAAAAGATTGTCAACAGTAAGACAATTTACCGACCACCTTACCCCAATACTCAAACATTTGGGAGACATCAGAGGTAGAAAGATGTGTGTTTTGATTGAAATGGTTTTTAATGAAATTGTTTACTGTTTTCTAGTGTCAAGTTGGAACTTGTAACTTCTAAGCTGTGACATGCTAGCCTAGCAAATTGTGATATTAGTGGATTTTGCCTAACAGCTCCTAGACAGGGATGCTGCAGCTCCAATAATACATGAGACAAATCACTGGCTACGGAAACTAACTTTACCAAATTGAGTAAAAAGCCTCATTCAAATTAAATTCATACCATCTTTGTCGTTCTACATGCAAGGCGCATCCAAGAAGGATAACAAAGAACACTTACTTTTTAAAATTATAACCGAAAGGGTGATGTGTTATAGCTAATCTATTAGCTAGACAAGATAAATCTGGTCATAACAGACCCAACTCAGCTGACCTGGCATGTGCTAGAAGTCACTAGGTGAATGGGAGAGCTTGTGCAAACACCTCAACCCATCATAGCCAGTCCAGAGAGCAGACACATCACTGGTCAAGGAGCTGGGCAGGGCTAAGACCCAGACCGAGTGCCTAGAACCGGGAGTTTTGAACTTCCTGTATGAGGGAGTTCTGAACAATAAAACATGCTGTTTGTGTCATGATCAAGAAGACTCGAGTCATGATTTCTGTCACCCTACCCAAGACCCCCTCATGTGACAGTGCGATTCAGCCCTTTTGGGATAAAATTGAGTTATTCTCAGTGGGATTTGAGTGGTTTAAGATGACAGACTGATCCCTCTTGGCTTTTGGAGTGCAAACAGATGGAGAACACTGCATAAAATCCCTCAAGAACACACAATCCTCCAGAATCTGGTCCCAAATCCTAAACTCCCCATTAAATACCTCTGTAATGGAGGGACTTTAGACACCTCTGATCATTTTGTTTCTTTTCAACCCTGTTGTGGCTGTTTTTAAGGGATGAAGATGAATGAGAAGAAAATTAAGGCCAAAACAAAAGGAAAACCAGCCTGGTGTCTTCCCAACATGGATCACAGGGAATGTGGGTCACCAGGGCTCTGCCCAACGTGGCTCCTGCAGTGGGGGATGGAGTTGGAGCAGCGCACAAAGCTCTTCCTGCACTGTGGGCACTTGCAGGGCTTTCCTTACTGCAGCTCCGTTGGTGTTGGGTCAAGGCTGAGCTCCGTGAGAATCTCTTCCCACACTGGGGGCACTCATAGGGCCTCTCCCCAGTGTGGATGCACCGGTGGGTGATGAGGTTGGAGTTCTGCTTGAAGCCCTCCCCGCAGTCGAGGCAGCGGAAGGGCCTCTCGTCTGTGTGAATCCGCTGGTGAAAGAGGAGACGGGAGCTGGTGGGAAACCTCTTCCTGCATTTATCACACTCATAGGGCCTCTCCCCAGTGTGGATACGCCGGTGGGTGATGAGGTTAGAGCTCTGCCTGAAGCCCTCCCCGCAGTCGAGGCAGCGGAAGGGCCTCTCGTCTGTGTGAATCCGCTGGTGAAAGAGGAGACGGGAGCTGGTGGGAAACCTCTTCCTGCATTTATCACACTCATAGGGCCTCTCCCCAGTGTGGATCTTTTGGTGGACGAGCAGACTGGATCTGTACCTGAAGCCCTTCCCACAATCCCCACAACTGTACAGCCTTTCCCCAGTGTGGATGTTCTGGTGGCAGACCAGGTGTTGCCTCTGGCTGAAGCTCTTCCCACATTCCCGACACTTGTGGGGCTTCTCCACAGTGTGGATGCACCGGTGGCTGACGAGGTTGCCATTCTGCCTGAAGTGTTTCCCACAGTCGGGACAGTGGAAGGGCCTCTCCTCTGTGTGAATCTGCTGGTGTACGAGAAGATGGCTGGTGGTCTGAAACCTCTTCCTGCATTTATCACACTCGTAGGGCCTCTCCCCAGTGTGGATCATCTGATGGCGGATCAGATCTGAGCTGACTCTAAAGCTCTTCCCACATTCCCCACACTTGTAGGGCCGTTCCCCAGCGTGGATCATCTGGTGCTGGATCAGGTGGCACCTCTGGCTGAAGCTCATCCCACATTCCCCACACTCGTAGGGTCGTTCCCCAGTGTGGATCCTCTGGTGGCAGATCAGGTTGGCTCTCTGGCTGAAGCTCTTCCCACATTCCCCACACTCCTACGGCCGTTCCCCAGTGTGGATCCTCTGGTGCTGGATCAGGTTGGCTCTATGTCTGAAGCTCTTTCCACATTCCCCACACTTGTAGGGCCTCTCCCCAGTGTGGATCCTCTGGTGACAGATCAGGAGGGACCTCTGGCTGAAGCTCTTCCCACATCCCAAGCACTTGTGGGGCTTCTCCCCATCAGGAACCTGCTCATGGACCACCAGCTCTGAGCTCTGGCTCCATCTCTGGCCGCCTTCCCGGCACAGGGTGGGTCTTTCCTTCTCACATCCTCGCAATCTGCCTTTGCAGCCCCTCTTCCTGTGGGATCTCTGGAGCTTTTCCTCCCTGTTGAATTCCTGTGCTGTGGAGCTGCTCAAAAGGGCCTCTTCCACGAGGTTCTGCTGCGGGGATTTGTCCTCCCTGGTCTCCACGCTCAGCTCCTTGTCTGGGGAGGAAAGGGCAAGGAGAGGATGGGATTTGCCTCCATGCCAGAGAGAAGGGGAAGGACGTCCCCCCAGTGTGTCCCCGGCAGGACGGCATCGGCAGCGGGGTTGTCCTGCAGCTGGGGGCCAGGCTGGGCTGAGAGATGGAGCAAGAGAGAGGGGGAAAGGGGCAGTGACTTCCTCCTCACCTGCCTGGCTGTCCTGGGGCATCTTCCTCTTACTCACAGCCTTCTCCTTCATCAGGCCAATGGCTGGGAATGGGAAATCCTGGTTTGGGGGGAAAATGGTATGTGAGTACCTTGGGTTTGACAATACTGCTGGCCACGTCCATCGCTAGAAGTCACTGGTCATTTGGGCTCCATGAAAACCTGCCAAGCACCAAGATTCAGCGCTGAAAAAGCCTCCCAGGAGTTCCCTGTGTCTAGTGTGTCCCCTTTGGTGTTTGGGAGTTCCCCCTCTCCCAGCTGCTGGAGGTCACACTTGTATTGGGGGTCCCCCATCTACTTGGTCCCTACCCTCCCCAGGCTGCTGAGAGTGCCAGGAACATGAAAAGTGTCCCCCTCTTCTGTCTATCAATTTAAGGATGCTGGAGGTACTTGGATCCTGGGGTCCCTTTTCCCCCTATTCTCTGCTTTCGGGTGCAGGGGGTCCAAGGAGTACCCCCTTGCCCCTCTCCAGGCTGTTGAGGGTCCTGCCAATCGCGGCGCTCCCCCCTCTCTGGGCTCCCCACTTTGGGGTCCTGGAGGACACAGAGCTCTGCTCCTCCAGGCTGCCTCTGCCGGCAGCCACCACTGGGACCCCACAATGTCCCCCCAAGGGGCATGTTACAGAGTACAGAAGACAGAATCACTAGGTTGGAAGAAACCTCCAAGATCATGAAGTCCAACCCCAGCCCTAACACCTCAACTAGACTGTGGCACCGAGTACCACATCCAGTCTTTTTTTAAACACATCCAGGGATGGTGACTCTAACACCTCTCCGGGCAGACTATTCCTGTACTTTATTATTGTTTTTGTGAAAAACTTTTTCCTAATATCCAGCCTCTATTTCCCTTGGCACAGCTTGAGACTGTGTCCTCTCGTTCTTGCAGTTGCTGCCTGGAGAAAGAGACCAACCCCCAGCTGACTACAGCCACCTTCCAGGAGGTTGTAGAGAGTGATAAGGTCACATCTAAGTCTCCTTTTCTCCAGGCTGAACAACCCCAGCTCCCTCAGCTGTTCCTCACAGGGCTTGTGTTCCAAGACCCTCACCAGCCTCGTTGCCTCCTCTGGACTCAAGTGTCTCAAAGTCCTTCCTGAACTGAGGGGCCAGAGCTGGATACTGCACTCAAGGTGTGGCTTCACCAGTGCCAAGTACAGGGGAAGAATGACCTCCCTGCTCCTGCTGGCCACACTACTCCCGATACAGGCCAGGATGCCATTGGCCTTCTTGGCCACCAGGGCACACTGCTGGCTCATGTTCACCCAGCTGTCACCAGCACCCCCAGGTCCCTTTCTGCCTGGGCACTGTCCAGCCACACTGTCCCCAGCCTAGAGTGCTGCAGGGGGGTTTTGTGGCCAAAATCCAGGACTGGGCACTTGAATGTATTAAACTTTATCCCATTGGACTCTGCCCATCCATCCAACCATTCCAGGTCTCTCTGAAGAGCCCTCCTCCCTTCCAACAGATCAACACGCGCCCAGCTTAGTGTCATCTGCAAATTTACTCATGAAAGACTCAATATTCTCATCCATGTCATCAATAAAGAGACTGAACAGAGCTGGCCACAGCACAGACCCCTGAGGGACACCACTGGTGCCTGGCTGCCAGCTGGATGCAGCACCGTTCATCACCACTCTGGTCATGGCCATCCAGCCAGTTCCTAACACAGCAGAGAGTGCTCCTGTCCAAGCCATGGGCTGGCAGCTTTTCCAGGAGTGTGCTGTGGGAGACAGTGTCAAAGGCCTTGCTTAGGTCCAAATAGACAACATCCACAGTTGTTGGGGTTAGGTTTGTTCCTTTTTACTTAGAGAATTTTTCCCCATAAAGTTGCTAGGAAACTAACCACTGGGTGCTTAGGGGTGCTTGACCAAAACAAAGAGGTGGCCAAAAGTTGAGAAGGGGAGATAAGGGGAGGTTTTGGGGCAGGTAAAGGACAGGGGTGAGGGCAGCTTCTCCTCTCTTGCTCTCAGCATCACAGAGGATGGGAGGCTGCTGCTCACTGTGGGAGGAGTTCACTGTCCCACCGGGTCCAGCCCTGAGGAGTCTGCCACCATCTGCTCGTGTGCCCCAGAACTCTGAGCTCACCTCCTCCTGCCCTGCTGGGCCGGCCCTGTCCCGCTGCCACCGTTTTCTTCGGCGCTGCTTGGAGGCTTTTTGCTGCGCTGTAGCCCAGCAAGGCCCTGCCCTGCCAGGACATTTCCACCATTCCAGCCACCACCGGCGGAGCTTCTGACCTCATCCACCAGCCCGGGACTTTTCCATCATTCAAGCCTGGTGCTCTGAAGAGATCAGACTGCCCCGGGATTTGCCAAACAAAGCCCCTCGAGGTTTTTTCCTGGTTCTGTTTATTGTTAATGCTGTAGTTGTTGTTGTTTCTTTGTCTTGTTATACATACTAGTAGAGAACTGATATTCCTATCCCCATATCTTTGTCTGAAAGCCCTTAATTTCAAAATTATAATAATTCGGCGGGAGGGGGTTTACACTCTCCATTCCAAGGGAAACTCCAGTTTTCCCTGGAAGATACCTGTCTTTCAAATCAAAACAACAGCCTTTCCTGCCTTCACCAGGCAGGTCACTTGGTCATAAAAGAAGATCAGGTTGGTCAAACACGACCTACATCTCCAAAACCCACGATGGCTGAGAGTGATTCTCCACTCAGCTTTTCAGTTCTTCATGCTCCAAAAATCCCTCCCAAAAAGACCAACCCAGGGACACCCCAGGATATCTGGGCCGAGCTCCCCCTTCCCAATCACCTGAGGAATGGGGGGGCAATAATCTCGCAAGTGGGGGGCTGAGAATTCAGACAGCGCTGGACCTCGTGGTTCCTTCTCCTTTTTTGATCCCCTTTTGTCCCTCCTCTTCCTTTTCCTGCCACTCCTCTCTTCCAGCCCTCCTCCTCCTCCTTCCTAACCACACCCTCTTCTCCTACTTCCATCCCTTCTCCTGCTCCTTCTCCATCCCTCCTCCTCCTCCCCCAGCAGCAGCCACACCCTCGCTGCCCTGTTCCCGAAGCCCTGGCAGCCCGCGGGAGGAGCGGGGATGGAGCCGGGACAGGTTGGGATGGGCAGCGTGGGGCTCTCACTGCTCCCACCCGCTGGGGATGGGGGAACCCAGCCAAGGAAAAAGGAGAGGGAAACTGGGAAAACTGGGGGCTGCAGATCCAAACTGGGGCTTGCTGGGGACCCTGGCTGGGGACTTCCAGCCCTTGGGGCTTCTCTTGGGAGATCCGGGACGGGGGAACGCAGAGAGGGCTGGGGGATCCCAGGAGTGCCATCACTGGGAGTGACTGGGCTCTACTGGGGTAACTGGAATCTTACTGGGGCAACTGGGAGTGACTGGGAATGACTACAAACACGCTGAGGGCAACTGGGGTATACTGAGAGTGTCTGTGACTGTACTGGTGTGACTGGAACCACACTGGGAACAGGCGGGACCATGCTGGGGAGAACTGGGACCACGCTGGGGGCAACTGGGAGCAAGTGAGGATCATTGGGTCTACACTGGGGGGAACTGGGCATGACTGGGACCATGCTGGGAGGGACTGGGATAATCTAGGGACTAACTGGCACTGTATAAGGGGCAACTGGGATCACACTGGGAGGAACAGGGAGACACTGGAACCACACTGGGGTAACTGGGATCCTACTGGGATCACAGTAAAAGCAGCTGGGCCATGCTGAGGGGGACTGGGATCACACTGGATCGGACTGGCAGCAACTGGGACTGCACTGAGGGTGACTGGGAGTGGCTGGAAGCAACTGGGACCAGGCTGGAAGGAACTCTGGGCATCTTGGAGTGACTGGGAACATGCTGGCAGCAACTGGGATATACTGGGGGAGACTGAAACCACCATGGGGGTAAATGGGAGCAACTGGAACCACACTGGATGATAATGGGAGCAGCTGTGCCCATGTCAAGGTCATACTGGGATCCTACTGGAACTGGCATCATACTGGGAGTGACTCGAATAGTACTGGGACTATCTGACGGGATCATACTGGTATCAGACTGGGAGTAATTGGAAAGGTGCTGGTCATGACTGGAACCATACTGGGAGTGACTGGGAGCCACTGGGCCCACACTGAGAGTGACAGGGAGTCACTCTGGACATGACTGGAATAATACTGGGAGTATCTGGGCATGACTGGGGTCATACTGGGGGTGACTGAGTGCAGCGGATCATACTGGGAGGGACTGGGATTGTAGTCAGAGTGACTGTGGGATCATCCTGGGAGTGACCGGAACCATACTGGGAGTGACTACAGGTCCCACTGGGATCATCCTGGGAGCCACTGGGATTCCAGTGGGTGTGAATGGATCCTGACTGGAGGTTACTGGGAGCTACTGGGCCCATGCTGGGAGGAAAATGTGCACACATTGGGAGCAACTGGAAGGTACTGGAACCATGCTGAGGGGACTGAGATCACATCTGGGATCATACTGGGAGCAACTGGGAGTACCCTTTTGGAAACTGCCAGAAACTGGGAGCATGCTGGAGGCAACTGGGAGTAACTGGGAAAGACTGGAGTCATTCTCAGGTAACTAGAACCTTACTGGGGCAACTGGGAGTGACTGGAAATGACTATGAGCATACTAAAGGCAACTGGGGTATACTGGGAGTGTCTGGAACCATACTGGGGGACTGGAACAACACTGGGAACAGCCAGGACCATGCTGGGAATGACTGGGACCATGCTACAGGCAACTGGGAGTGACTGGGACCATGCTGGGAGGGACTGGGACTATTCTAGAGGACACTGGAATCGTACTGGGAGGAATTGGCAGCAAGTGGAACTAAGCTGTGGGTAACTGGGATCCTACTGGGATCACAGTGGGAACAACTGGGTCCATGCTGGGGAGAACTGGGACCACACTGAGGGTGATGGAAATCATACTGGGATTGGCTGGCAGTGGCTGTGAGCAACTGCAATCATGCTGAAAGAAACTGGGAGGAGGTGGGATTGACTGGGAGCATGCTGGGGGTGACTGGCATTTACTGGGAGAGACAGGGGGTCACAGGGATCATACTGGAGGCTACTGGGGCCACGCTTGCACTGACAGGGAGCAACTGGGATCACACTCAGGGCACTGGCATCAGACTGGGAGTGACTGGAATTAGACTGCAAGGGACTGTGATCATACTGGGAGTGGCTACAATCATACTGGGATTCGAGTGGGTGCCAATGGACCCTGACTGGGGGTGACTGGGAGCTACCAGGCCCATGACGGCGGCACACTGGGGACACACTGGGACAAACTGGGAGCAAGTGAACCACACTGAGGTAACTGGGAGTGCCTGGGAATGAGAATGTTCAGGGCAACTGGGATATACTGGGAGTGTCTGAGACCATGCTAGTGGTGACTGGGAGCAAACTGGGAGTGACTGTCAGTATGCTGGAGGGAACTGGGACTGTGCTGGGGGCAACTGGGAGTGATTGGGGCACTGCTGGGAGAGACAGAGATCATACTGGGAGGGACTAGGACTATTCAAATGGCAACTGGGAGAACCATGAACACACTGGACCAATGTGGGAGGAACTGGGAACAACTGGGACCATGCTGGGGCCAAATTGCATCATAACAGGGAATGGCTGGGAATGACTGGGCTCATACTGGGAGCAACAGGGATCAGGGAGGGAGTGAGGGGAAGTGACCAGGCCCATACCGGGAGTGACTTGGTGTAGCCCTGGTTTGTGCCTGCAATGTTTTCATTTTCTCAAACTCTTTTCCCAGAGAGTTTTCTGTAAACAAGAGACATGTTTTTCTAACTGTAAGCTTTGTTTACATTCTTTCCCTAGGAGGACTTCTTCTTGATGTCTCTCTAGTTTGACCAATTTAATTGAAAAGCTTTGTCTCTGTTTCACAAATTGAGTTGCTCTCTGTAAAATAATATAAAAGGGAAGAGATTCCCAGAAATAAACACAGGCCTTTTCAGCTTTCTGAATTCGAAATCTTTGTTGCTGTGGTGTACAACAGCGTCAACTGGGCTCATACCGGGAGCAGCCACTTCCAGCATCACGACCCCCAAACCCCTTTCCCGGCCATCCCACATGTCCAGCCCCAGCACCCCTCGCCAGGGTCCCGGCAATCCCAGGGGTCCCCCCTTCTCGGGGTCCCCGCTTTGCGGTTCTGGGGCTCTCCTCTCTCACGGGTCCCACTCAGGGCAGCCGCGGCTCTCCTGGGGCGCCCCAAACCCGGTGTCCCCCTGCCCCCGCCAGGCCCTCGCACTCCCCACGTGGCCCCGGCAGAGCTCGGAGGGCCCGGCCCGGGAAGCCCAACCCCCACCGCGGGGGGACCCACATCCCCCCGGCCCCCGCCGGGGCTCTGTCGCCACCAGGAACCCCCAAAAACACCTCCCGGGGAGCCCCTGATGTCCCCCTGAGCAGCATCTGCAGCTCGGCTTTGGAGCCCTGCAAGCTGCAAACACCTCCCACCCCAAAAAAACCCAAGCTCAGCGACCCCCCTGGGATATTTGGGGCGAGCTCCCTCCCTGGTCACCTGCGGGATGGGGGGGCGATGCTCCCAGGGGTGCTGCCAGTTCAGGGAGCGCTGGAGCCGCCTCTGCCTCCTCTGCCTTTCTCCTTCTGCTTCCTGCTGCTGCTCCACCTCTTCCTCCCTCCTCCTCCTCCCCTGTTCCCAACCCTGAACTGTGAGGGCGGGGTGAAAGAAAGGTCAGGAACTCTGAGGGGATCATAGACAGGGAGGGAATTATGAGGGGAATGCCATGGCCAAGGGGATGTGCCATTCTAAAAGGGCCCAGTTTGGCCTAAAATCAACCAAAAGGGCCTAAAATTGTCCAAAGGGGCCTAAAGTCCACCCTAAACCCAATCAGGTTTGGCCTCAAATTACCCAAAGAGGCCAAAAATCCCTACAAAGTCGCCTAAAATCACACAAAGCGGCCTAAAATCCTCCATATATCCATTTGGTTTGGCCTAAAATCAACCAAATGGGCTTAAAATCATCCAAAGGAGTCTAAAATCCAACCAAAGGGGTCTAAAATTGCCCAAACTGATTTACAACCCACACAAAATTGCCTCAAATTACCCTTAAATCTCCTAAAAGGGTGTAAAATCCATCCTAAAACTCACCAGATTTGGCCTAAAATCACCCAAAGGGACCTAAAATCACCTGAAATGGCCTCAAAGCCACACAAAGAGACCTAAAATCACCATAATGAACTTTGTTTGACCTAAAATTACCCAAAGAGGCTGAAAATCCACCCATATGGGCCTAAAATCACCAAAAAAAGGAGACTGAAATCTCCCATGCATGCTTAATATCCACCCATATGGGGCTAAAATCGTTCAAAGGCACCTAAAATCCACCTAAAATTGGTCAGTTTGTCATAAAAGCACCCAAACGAGCTGACACCCCACCCAAATGGGCCTAAAATCATCCCAAAGGCAACTAAAATCCACCCTAAAACCCACCAGATTTGGCCCAAAATCAGCCAAAGGAACCTAAAATCCACCCTAAAAGGCTAGAAATCACTCCAAGGGATCTAAAACCCAGCCTAAACCTATCCAGTTTGGCCTAAAATCACCCAAATGGACCTAAAATCTCCGGGAACAGGACTGAGACCAACATCAGCACCACAGCTGGCACCAGCACCAAGACCGACACCAGAACCAAGACTGGCACTCTGGGATCGGCACTGGGACTGGGACCGAGACCAAAATCAGCACCAGAATTGCCACTGGGACCAAGACTGATACCAAGACCAACACTGGGACTGGCATCAAGAGCACTTTTGAACCAGGACCAGCACCGGGAGCACTACCGGACTACTCCGGGACTGCGGCCAGAACTGAGACCAGGAGCACTCCAGGACTGAGACCAAGACCGGGACCAGAACCAGCACGGAGACTGGCACTGCTCCAGTGTAGTTTTGGTTCGTGCTGTGATGTTTGAGTTTTCTGAAACTCTTTCTTAGACACCGTTTTGTTAACAAGAGACACGTTTTCCTAACTGTAACCTATGTTTACATTCTTTTCCCTAGGAGGGACTTCTTCTTGATGTCCCTCTGACTTGACCAATGTAGTTGAAAAAATTTGTCTTTCTTCCACCCCTTGGGTGTTTCCTTGTAAAATAGTATAAAAGAAAGAAATTCCCGAGTAATAAAGATTTGGAGTCATTTCAGCCTTCTGACCTCGGAGTCTGTGTCGTTGTAATCTTGAACAGCGTCGCTCCAGGACCGGGACCAAGACCAAGTCTGAGATTGAGACCGGGACTGAAACCAGAACAGGCACTGGCACCGAGACTGGCACCTCTCCAGGAACCAGACTGAGGCCGAGGTCGGCACTGGAATCAGCACCGGGATTGGTGCCGGTATTGCTCCAGAACCTCCACGTTCGTTCCAAGGAGTTCTGGCCACGGCCCCGTTCAGGACTGGACGAGACTTGGAGGGACCCCTGGGCAGGGCGGGACCACCTCAGTTTGCATCATTCCATCATCCCGGTCCATATGATCCCAGTCTCTATGGTTCTGATCCAGATGGTCCCAGCCTGTGAAATTCCAATCCATGTGATCCCAGTCTGTACAACCCCAGTCCACATGATCCCAACCCATACAATCCCAGTCTACAACGTCCCAGTCCATATTACCCCAGTCTGGATGGTCCTGATCCAGATGGTCCCGGTCTGTGTGAACTGGGGGGCCAGGAAACTCCAGCTAGCTCCCACCCTGGCCACGTGGGTCAGGAGTGGCCGTTCCCAAACTGCGAGCTGTCCCAGTAACCGTACAGAGCAGAGCTGCCTTCTGCTCTCTGCCGTCCCTGTATGACGTCGGTGTCGAGGTTCGAAGCAGGAGTCAGAAATGGCTCTCTCAGAGAGGGTTTTATTCTCCAAGGTGGTGCAGGAGACAGAGAGCACGGGCAGGGTCCCACGCTGACATTTAAACCATGTGGCAGAGGGGGTGGGGCAGGTAGGTGATTGGCCCCAGGTTAACACAGGGCAGGGTCAGGAAAGGTGGACAACGGGACAGGGGAGGAGATACCTTTGGACCACACCTGAGTTATCGGAGGGAAGAAAGCAGGGATGAACCATTGCGATAAACAACTCCAAAAGAGCTTAACAAAACCCACCACCACATCTGTGCAGTCCCAGTCTGTACAATCCCAGTCCATGTGATCCCAGTCTGGATGGTCCTGCATGGCACACACTCCAAGGCTCTGCAATTCCAGTTCCCTGCAAGGAAAAGATCTTCCTGCCCTTGGAGGCAAAGCTCTGAAGAAGGCACCAAAAACCAAGGGCAGTAAGATCCCACAGGCACATTGCACTGCCAGCCTCCAGAACTTCATCCATGTTTGCTGCAGTTCCTGGATTGGGAATTAAATCAGGGCAGGGTCTTTGGTGGGAGCTGCCCTGGCTCCAGGGAGACACTGAGACACAAACAGAGCAGGCAGAGAGAGGCAGGAGAGAAAGGAGGACACAAACACCATCAGCTGAGAAGGTGGCACTCTGCAAACAGATCTGACACTGACTGAAAATGAATGGGACAGAAATTAAGAACTCTCAAAGTTTTATTTACTATCAAAATACACCCCACACAATCCCGATCCCACTTCTCCCAATCTCCTTCCAGCCCCATCTCACCCTGGCAGCTGTGAAATTGAGTAAGTTTGGTGTGGGCTTGAGTTTTTCTGAGGTGGGAAACAACCCATTTTGAGGTGGGATTGAGCCCTTTTGGGATAAGACTGAGTGGTTTTCAGTGGGATTTAAGTGGTTTTCAGGTGACAGACTGATCCCTCTTGACTTCTGGAGTGCATAGAGACGAGACGAGACGAGACGAGACGAGACGAGACGAGACGAGACGAGACGAGACGAGACGAGACGAGACGAGACGAGACGAGACGAGACGAGACGAGACGAGACGAGACGAGACGAGACGAGACGAGACGAGAATAAAGGCCAAGACAAAAGGATAAGCAGCCAGGTGTCTTCCCAACGTAGATCACAGGGAATGTGGGTCACCAAGGTTCTGCCCGATGTGGGTTCTCCAGTGGGGGTTGGAGCTGGAGCAGCGCACGAAGCTCTTCCCGCACTGGGAGCACTCAAAGGGCTTCCCTTACTGGTGCCTCCGTTGGTGATGGGTCAAGTGAGAACTCGATGAGAAGCTCTTCCCACACTGGGGACACTTGTAGGGTCTCTCCCCGGTGTGGATGCGCCGGTGGATGATGAGGGTGGAGTTCTGCTTGAAGCCCTTCCCGCAGTCCTGGCAGCGGAAGGGCCTCTCCTCTGAGTGAATCCGCTGGTGCAGGAGGAGACGGGAGCTGATGGAAAACCTCTTCTTGCATTTATCACACTCGTAGGGCTTCTCCCCAGTGTGGGTCCTCTGGTGGCAAATCAGTTGGCAGCTCCATATGAAGCTCTTCCCACATTGCTCACACTTATGGGGCCTCTCTCCAGCGTGGATGCGTCGGTGGTTGACGAGGGTGGAATTCTGCTTGAAGCCCTTCCCACAGTCAGGGCAGCGGAAGGGCCTCTCCTCTATGTGTGTCTGCTGATGTTCAAGGAGGTGGCAGCTGATCCGAAACCCCTTCCCACACTCGGAACACTTGTAGGGCCTCTCCCCAGTGTGGATCTTCTGGTGGACGATCAGGTTGGTACGGTGCCTGAAGCCCTTCCCACATTCCCCACACTTGTATGGCCTTTTCCCAGTGTGGATGTTCTGGTGCTGGATTAGGCTAGAGCTCTGTCTGAAGCTCTTCCCACATTCTCCACACTCATAGGGCCGTTCCCCGGTGTGGGTCATCTGGTGCTTGGTCAGTTGGGAGCGCAACCTGAAGCTCATCCCACATTCCCCACACCCATGGGGCCTCTCCCCACTATGGGTTCTCTGGTGCTGGATCAGTTGGGAGTGCAACCTGAAGTTCATCCCACATTCCCTACACCCATGGGGCCTCTCCCCGGTGTGGATCCTCTTCTGGTGCTGGATCAGGTTGGAGTTCTGTCTGAAGCTTTTCCCACATTCCCCACACTGGTAGGGCCTCTCCCCAGTGTGGATCATCTGGTGAGAGATCAGGTAAGAGCTCTTCCTGAAGCTCTTCCCACATTCCCCACACTCGTAGGGCCGTTCGTCTGTGTGAATCCTCTGGTGGCGGAGCAGGTGGCACCGCCAGGTGAAGCTCTTCGTACACCCCAAGCACTTGTGGGGCTTCTCCCCATCAGGAAGCTGCTCAGGGACCACCAGGTCTGAGCTGTGGCTCCATCTCTGGCCACTGTCCTGGCACGAGGTGGGTCTTTCCTCCTCACACCCCTGCAATCTACCTTTGCAGTCTCTTGCTGTGAGGGATCTCCGGGGCTTTTCCTCCCCATTGGATTCCTGAACCCTGGAGCTGCTCAAAACAGCTTCACGCATGAAGTTCTGCTGCGGGGATTTGTCCTCCCTGGTCTCCATCCTCAGCTCCTTGTCTGAGGGAGGAAGGACAAGGAGAGGATGGGATTTGCCTCCATGCCAGAGAGAAGGGGAAGGAGATCCCCCCAGTGTGTCCCCAGCAGGACGGCATCGGCAGCGGGATTGTCCTGCAGCCGGGGGCCAGGCTGGGCTGGGAGATGGAGCAGGAGAGAGGGGGAAAGGGGCAGTGACTTTTTCCTCACCTGCCTGGATGTCCTGGTGCATCTTTGTCTTCCTCTTAGCGTCCTCCTCCATTTGGCCAAGGTTTGGGAATGGGAAATCCTGGTTTGGAGGGAAAACAAGTGATTAGTACATTACATTTGAAGGTCCCTCTGCCCAAGTCCACCTAGCAGTCACTGGGTATTGGGGCTCCATAAAAACCTCCCAAACACCAAGATTCAGGCCTGAAAAAGCCTCCCAGGAGGAACCGCATCCCCCTGCCCCCTGCCGGGACTCTGCCACCAACGAGACCCCCCAAAAACACCTCCCAGAGATGCCTCAATATGCCCCCAAGAGGCATCTCTGGCTCAGCCTGGGAGCCCTGCAAGCTCCAAACATCTCCCCCAAAAAACCCCAAATCCAGAGACCATCCCCCAGGATATCTGGGACGAGCTCCCCCTCCCCGGGCACCTGCGGGATGGCGGGGGAAGCTCCCGGGGATGTTGTGAGATGAGGGAGCGCTGGAGCCGCCACTCTGTCCTCTGCCCTTCTCCTCCCGCTCCCTTCTGCCGCTCCGCCTCTTCCTCCCTCCCTCCTCTTCCTCCCCTGCTCAGAACTGGACAACCCCGAACTGTGAGGGGAAAGGGGCGGGGCCAAGGAAAGGGCAGGAACTGTGAGGGGAAGGGGCGGGGTCAAGGACAGGGCAGGAATTATGAGGGGAAAGGGGCGGGGTCAAAGACAGGGTGGGAATTAGGAGGGGAAAGGGCGTGGCCAATGGGATGTTCATCCTAAAAGGGCCCGGTTTGCCCTAAAATCACCCGCAAGGGCCTAAATCCACCTTAAATCCATCAGGTTTAGCCTAAAATCACCCAAATGGGCCTAAGATCTGCGGGACCAGGACCAAGACCGAGATCAGCACCAGAAACGGCACCAGCACCAAGACCGAAACCAACACCGGAACCGAGACTGGTACCGCTTCGCTACCTCCATGTTTGCTCCAGGGAATTTTGGTCATGGCTCTGGCAGGATTGGGAGGGACTGGGTGGGACCTGCCAGGACTTGTGGGGCTTCTCCCCACCATGAAACTGCTCATGGACCACCAGCTCTGAGCTCTGGCTTGATCTCTGGCTGCCTTCCTGGCACAGGGTGGGTCTTCCTGGCCAGGCCCTTCCTGGCTCCAGAAGCAGCAGAACGATCCTCACTGATCATAAACCCCACCCAGAGGGTCCTAAACTCCCCCAGTCTCTCCTAAACCCCTCCAGTCCATCTTAAACCTTTCCCAGTCACTTCTAAACCCCATAGGATGCCCCCAAATCTCCTCCAGTAGCTCCTAATTCCCCCCAGTTGATCCTAAACCCCCCAAATTGCTCCCAAACCTCCCTGGACACCCCTAACCTCCCATCCCTAGTCTCTCCTAAATATTCCCAGTACACCCCAAAATCTCCACAGGACACCCCCAAACCCCCCAAGGAAGCCCCCAAACCCCCCGAGACGGTTTTGGGGTGCAGCGGGTGCTTTATTACATTTGTACAACAACAGTGCTGGAGCCCCCCCAGCTCTTTATGGCTTGTGCTGGGGGAAAGGGGAGGGCTGGGACCCCAAAACTGGGGCTCAGGCAGGCCAGGACCCCAAAATTAGGGTTTTGGGGGAGCCAGGATGCCACACTCGGCATTCGGGGTATTGGAACCCCAAAAATGAGGTTTTGAGGGGGGCCAAGACCCCAAAACTGGGGCTTGGGCCCCAAAACCAGGGTTTGGGGGGTGGTCGGGACCCCAAAATTAGGGTTTGGGGAAGCTGGACCCCAAACCCATGGCTCAGGACCACAAACCCAGGGGTTTTGGGGGGTCTGGGACCTTAAACCCAGGATTTGGGACCCCAAACCTGGGGCTCAGAGTGGGGTGGCCAGGACTGCAAAGTCAGGGTTCTGGGGGATCACTTCTGTCAGGGCTGGTCGGGGTCACACCGGGGGAGCCCCTCATCGGTGGAGGAGGTGGTGAGGAGGCCCTGGTGCCACCGGGCCAGCTCGGTGTGTTCCTGGGCACTGGCCACCAGTGCCCTCAGCCAGCCCTGCCTGTCCTCCTAAATGCTAAAAACCGGGTCAGACACCCCGAAATTGGGATCAGACACCCCAAAAGTGGGCTGAGATCCACCAAAATCAACATGAGATCACCCAAAACCATCATCAAATCCTTTGAATCCAACATGAGACCCCAAAAATGGGGTCAGGGACTCTGGTTGTGTTCCTGTGTCTGGGCCACCAGTGCCTGCAGCCAGCCCTGCATGTCCTCCTAAATGCCAAAATTGGGGTTAGATACCCAGAAAATGGGCGTACATACCCTGAAAATGGGGTCAGAGACACAGAAAAAGGGGTCAGGCACCCCAAAAGTGGCATCAGATCCATCAAAATCAACATGAGTCCCCAAAAATGGGGTCAGATAGCACAAAAATGGTGTCCAACCCATCAAAACCATCATCAGATCCACCAAAATCAACATGAGATCCCGAAAATGGGGCTAGAGACCCCAAAACCAACATCAGATACCCAAAGAGTGGGGTCAGGTATCCCAAAAATGGGGTCAGGGACACTGAAAATGGGATTACGAACACCAAAAAAGGGGTTTGGGACCCTGAAGTTGGCATCAGACCAATCAAAAGCAATATGAAATCAGAACCACGAAAACCACCATCAGACCCCCCAAAACCACCATGAGACCCCCAGAACCAGCATCAGACACCTCAAAACCTCAGAACCACCATCAGACTCCCCAAAACCCCCAAACCCATGAAATCCTCCAAAACCCCCATCAGACACCCCAAAACCATCATCAGACACCTCAAAACCACTGTGAGACTCTCAAAATCACCACGAGACCCCCAAAACCACAATGAGATGCCCAATATCCCCATCACACCCCCCAAAACCACCATCCAACTGAACCCAACCCCCAAATCACCAACCCAAAACTCCCAAACCAGCATCAGACACCCTCAAACCATCATGAGAACCCCGAAACCAGCATCAGACACCCAAAAACTCCTGACCCACCATCAGACACCCCAAAACCTCAAGAACCACAAGATCCCCTAACCCCAAACCCACTATCAGACACCTCAAAACCTCAAAAAACATAGGATCCTCTAACCCCAAAACCACCATCAGACACTCCAAAACCATCATCAGACATCCCAAACCCACCATGAGAACCTTAAAACCACCACGACACCCCCAAAATCATAATGAGACCCCCAAAACCACCATGAGACCCCCCAAACCACCATGAGACCCCCAAAAGTTGCACCACGTCCATGGCCTGCAGCAGGAACTTGCTCCTGTCACCGATCTTATGAAACAGGGACATTGTCTCCGTGTCCACCAGGACCTCCGGGTATCAGAGCCACCAGAGACAACAGGAGACCCCAAAACTGGTCTCAGAGATGCCAAAAGTGACAGCAGATACCTAAAAGTGGAATCAGAACCACCAAAATAAACATGAGACCCCAAAAAATGCCATCAGAGACCCCAAAAGTGGCACCAGAACCCACCAAAACCAACATGAGACTGAAAAGTGGCATCAGAGACCACAAAAATGGTGTCAGAGATGCCAAAATTGGCAATCCCAGGGGTCCCCCCTTCTCGGGGTCCCCGCTTTGCGGTTCTGGGGCTCTCCTCTCTCACGGGTCCCGCTCAGGGCAGCCGCGGCTCTCCCGGGGCGCCCCAAACCCGGTGTCCCCCCGCCCCCGCCAGGCCCGCGCGCTCCCCACGTGGCCCCGGCAGAGCTCGGAGGGCCCGGCCCGGGAAGCCCAACCCCCACCGCGGGGGGACCCACATCCCCCCGGCCCCCGCCGGGGCTCTGCCAACACCGGGGACCCCCAAAAACACCGCCCGTGGAGCCCCCGATGTCCCCCCGAGGGGCATCTGCGGCTCGGCTTTGGAGCCCTGCAAGCTCCAAACATCCCCCCCACAGAAAAACCCAAACCCAGGGACGCCCCTGGGATATCTGGGGGAAGCTCCCACTCCCCGGGCACCTGCAGTATGGGGGGTGATGGTACCGGGCGTGCAGCGAGTTCAGGGAGCGCTGGAGTCTCCGGTTTCCTTCCCTCTCCTTCCCTCGTGTTCTCCTCCCGCTCCCCGCTGTCGCTCCGCCTCTTCCTCCCTCCCTCTTCCTCCTCCCCCGTTCCCAACGCCGAACTGCGAGGGCGGGGTCAAGGAAAGGGCGGGAACTGTGAGGGGAAAGGGACGGGGCCAAGGGACGCGCGGTCCTCAAAGAGCCCGGTTTGGCCTAAAATCACCCCAAACAGCCTAACATTGTCAAAAGAGGCCCAAAATCCACCCTAAATCACTTCCGATTTAGCCTCAAATCACCCAAGGACGCCTACAATCTCCACAAAGTCACCTATGATCACCCAAAAGGGCACTGAAATCCTCCCTATATCGACCTGGTTTGGCCGAAAATTAGCCAAACGGGGATAAAATCATCCAAAGAGAGCTAAAGTGCAACCAAAGGGGCTGAAAATTGCCCAAACTGGTCGAAAACCCACACAAAATGCCCTAAAATCACCCTTACATCTCCTACATGGGTGTGAGATCCACCATGAAAATACCTGGTTTGGCATAAAATCACCCAAATGCTCCTCACGTTCACCCTAAAGCCCCACAGATTTGGCCTGAGATCATCCAAAGGGGCCTAAAATCCACCCTAAGCCTGCCCAGTTTGGCATCAAATTACCCAAAACGGGCCTAAAATCTCCGGGACTGAGACCCAGACCAAGATCAGCACCAGCACCGGCACCAAGACTGAGACCGACACCAGATCTGAGACCGGCACCGAGACCAACACTGGGACCAGAACCGACACCGGAACTGAGACCGGCACCGAGATCAACACTGGGACCAGAACCGACACCGGAACTGAGACCGGCACCACTGCAGGACCGGCACCGAGAGCGGAACCAGAACCGACACTGGAACTGAGACCGGCTCCACACTGGCACCGTGGCTGGGACCGAGACCGTAACCGGCGCCAGAACCGGCACTGGGACCAAGACTGAGACCAAGACCGGCACCGGAACCAGCACTGAGACTGGCACCGCCCAGGGACTGGGACCCAGAATGAGATTGGCACTGGGAGCACTCCGGGACCAAGACTGGCACCGGGACCGGCACTGGGACCGGCACCGCTCCCAGACCGAGACTGAGACCAGGACTGAAACCGGCAAAAAATGGCTCAAAAGTCACCGAAAAGGCCCCAAAAGAGACCAAAAATGCCAGAAAAGTGACAGAAAGTGGCCCCAAAGGGCCCAAAATTTACTGAAAACTGAGTAGAAATGTACCAAAATTACAAAACATGGCTCAAAATGACACAAAATGGCCCAAAAAGTGACCAAAAATCACCTCAAAAGTCCCCCAAATGACACAAAATTGCCCACATTTCCCAATAGGACAAAAAATGCCACAGAAGTGGCAAAAAATGGCCCCAAAGAGACAGAAAATGCCCCAAAATGCCACGGGATAGGGGAGAGCCCAGAGGGACACAGAATTCCCCAAAAAACCCCCAAATTTGATTAAAAAGCAAAATTATAAATAAAAAAACTGAAAAAAGTCTCAAAATGGCTCAAAAAATCCCCAGACCTGAAAATACCTCCATCATTCCAATAATATAACCAAAATTTCCCAGACTACCCAGAATTTCTCAAATTCCCAAAAATTTCAAAAAAATCCCCCAAACATCAACAAAACAACCAAAAAAATAAAAAAAAAAAACAAAAAACAAACCCATAAAATACCCAGAAATATAAAAAAAATCCCCCAAAGTTCTAAAAAGTTCTCTACAAACTCTCCCACTCCTCACAATTCCCAAAATTCCCAAAATATTCCCCAAAGCCCCCACATACCAACAGAAAACACTTTAAAAATAAAAAAAAACCACCCTAATTTCCTAAAAATACTTTTAATCCCCCCCCCCCAAAATACCCAACCTGCCACCATAAATTCAAAAAACAAACAAAAAAAAAATTCCCCCAAGATCCCCCAACGCCCTAGAATTCCCGAAATCCCTGAAAATCCCCAGAATTTCCTACACTTGCTCTCCATGAAGTGGTGCAGCACAAAGGACTTGCCACTGCCGGCGCTGCCGATCACCAAGAACTTGAACAGGAAATCTGGGAAAAATATTTCCCAAATTTCCCACGTTTGGACCCCAAAATCCCAAAATTTCCTACATTTGGACCTAAAATTTACCGAATTCCCCACATTTGGACCTCAAATTTCCACAACAATCCCTTCTAGAGAGCCCAAAATTCCCACGTTTTGACCCAAATTTCCCAAAAATCCTTTTTGGGACCCCAGAATTCTATAGAGATCCCCAGACCCCCCGGGACCGTCTTTAGGATCCCCCAGATCCCTATAGAGGCCTCCAGATCTCCCCCAGAGACCCCCAGACCCCCCCCCAATCCCATATAGAGACCCCCAGAGCCCCTATAGGGTCCCCCAGCCCCCCCCCGAACCCTCTATAGATCCTCTATGGGCCCCTCAGACTCCTTTTAGAGACCCCCAGACCCCCCAAATCTCCCATAAGGACCCACAGACACCCCCAAACCTTCCCGGACCCCCTAGAGGCTCCTACAGAACCCTATAGATCCCCTATAGACGCCCAAAAATATCCCAAAAGGCCACTCAGACCCCCCCAAAACCCCTATAGAGACCCCCAGGCACCATTTAAAGACCACCAGACCCCAATTACGGACCCCTCCGAACCCTCTATAGACCCCCCCGACCCCTATAGAGCCCCTAGAGCCACCCCCAGCCCCCTTTAGGGACCCCCAGGCCCCCCTAAATCCCCTACAGACCCCCCCAAATCCCCTAGAGATCCCCCATTGCCCCACCGTAGGTCTCGGACATGCTGGAGCCGGGTCGGGGGAACGGGAGCAAAGATGGCGGCGCCCGGGAGAGCCACTTCCGAGTGACTGCGCATGCGCTAAGCGAAGACGCCAGCAGATGGGCAGGGCCCGGGGAAACAGAGAGGCGTGGCCAATGAAAGGGCAGGGAACGAATGAAATGAGGCGGGGTCAGAGAAAGGGCGGGAACTGTGAGGGGAAAGGGGCGGGGTCAAGGAAAGGGCGGGAACTGTGAGGGGTTGGGAACGGAGGAGGAGGAGGAGGAGGGAGGGAGGAAGAGGCGGAGCGGCAGCCGGGAGCGGAATGAGAAAGGGCGTAGAAGGAATCTGGGGGCTCCAGCACTCCGGGATGTCGCAGCACCCCTGGGACCACCGCCCCCCAATCTCGCAGGTGCCCGGGGAGAGGGAGCTCTCCCCAAATATCCCGAGGGAGTTCCTGGATTTGGGGTTTTTTTTGCACTTGTGGGGCTTCTCCCCATCATGAGGCTGCTCATGGACCACCAGCTCTGAGCTCTGGCTCCATCTCCGGCCGCCCTCCTGGCACAGGGTGGGTCTTTCCTTCTCACATCCCCGTGATCTGCGTTTGCAGCCCCTTCTCCTGAGGGATCTCCGGGGCTTTTCCTCCCCGTTGGATTCCTGTGCCCTGGAGCCGCTCAAAACGGCCTCTTCCACGAGGTTCTGCTGCGGGGATTTGTCCTCCCTGGCATCCATGCTCAGCTCCTTGTCTGGGGGAGGAAGGACAAGGAGAAGATGGGATTTGCCGCCGTGCCAGAGGGAAGGGGAAGGAGATCCCCCGTCTGCTTGGTCCCTGCCCTCCCCAGGCTGCTGGGAGTCCCAGGAACCCGAAAAGCTCCCCCCTCCTCTGTCTCCCCACTTACGGATACTGGGAGTGACTGAGCTCACACTGGGAGTGCCGAGCAAACTGGAACCACACGGAGAGGGCAACTGGGCTCATACTGGGAGCAGCCACTGCCGGCACCGGTACCCACAAACCCTGTCCCGGCCATCCCGCCCCTCCAGCCCCAGCCGGGGCTCTGCCGCCACCGGGAACCCCCAAAAACACCTCCCGGGGAGCCCGCGATGTCCCCCCGAGGGGCATCTGCGCCTCGGGTTGGGAGCCCTGCACGCTTCAAACATACCCCCCCCCAAAAAAAAAACCCAAACCCAGGGATCCCCCGGGATACTTGGGGCGAGCTACCCCTCCTAGTGCACCTGCGGGATTGAGGAGCGGTGGTCCCAGGGATGTTGCGAGGGCACTAGAGCCTCCGTTGCCTTCTCTCCCCTTCTCCTTACGCCGACAGCTGCCGCTCCGCCTCTTCCTCTCTTCCTCCCTCCCTTCTCCTCCTCTCCCGCTCCCAACCCCTCACAGTTCCCGCCCTTTCCTTGGCCCCGCCCCTTTCCCCTCACAGTTCCCGCCCTTTCTCTGACCCCGCCTCATTTCATTCGTTCCCTGCCCTTTCATTGGCCACGCCTCTCTTTCTCTCCGGGACCCGCCCATCTGCTGGCGCGTTCGGTCTGGCGCATGCGCAGTCGCTCGGAAGTGGTTCTCCCGGGCGCCGCCATCTTTCTCCCGTTCCCCCGACCCGGCTCCAGCATGTCCGAGACCTACGGTGGGGCAATGGGGGATCTCTAGGGGATTTGGGGGGGTCTGTACGGGATTTAGGGCACTCTGGGGGTCCCTAAAGGGGGCTGTGGGGGGCTATAGGGGTTCTATAGGGGTCGGGGGGTTCTGTAGAGGGTTCAGAGGGTCCGTAAAGGGGGTCTCGGGGTCCCTAAATGGTGTCTGGGCGTCTTTATAGGGGTTTTGGGGTTTTGAGTGGCCTTTTGGGGGATTTAGGGAGTGTATAGGGGATCTATAGGCGACTGCAGGAGCCTATAGGAGTCCGGGAAGGTCTGGGGGTGTCTGTGGGTCCTTATGGGGGATTTGGGGGGTCTGGGGGTCTCTAAAGGGGGTCTGAGGGGGCCATAGGTGATCTATAGAAGGTTCGGGGAGGGGCTGGGGTCCGTATAGGGGATCTGGGGGTCTCTATGGGGGATCCGACGGTCTCTGTAGGGGATCTGGGGGTCCGTATAGAGGCTCCGTAAGGGTCTGGGGGATCCTGTAGACGGTCGAGGGGGGTCTGGGGATCTCCATTGGAGAATTCTGGGATCCCAAAAGGGAAATTTTGGAAAATTTTGGGTCCAAACTTGGGAATTTTGGGTTCTCTAGAAGGGATTTTTGCGGAAAATTGGGGTCCAAACGTGGGAAATTTGGGAAATATTTTTCCCAGATTTCCTGTTCAAGTTCTTGGTGATCGGCAGCGCCGGCAGTGGCAAGTCCTTTGTGCTGCACCACTTCATGGAGAGCAAGTGTAGGAAATTCTGGGGCGTCAGGGGATTTTGGGGGATTTTTTTATTTTTTTTTTAATTTTTGAGGCCGGTCCGGGTATTTTGGGGGGATTTTAAAAGTCGCAATAAACATACACTTTCTAACTTTAAACTGCTAGAGAGTTTTTGTCCGTCATGATTGGATACCGAGATTAGATCAATATTCATATTTTAATAATTCACCCCCACGCCCCCCCAGGAGTGCCTCAGCCCCAGCACTGGAGCCATCATGCTGCTCCGGGCAGATCCCAGAGGCGCAGGTTGGGAGATGCGACAGAGCCCGAGGCAGGGCTGAGGGGAGCGGGGATCGCTTCCAGTTGTCCCATTTACAGTTGTCTCTGTAAATCCCAGTTAATCCCAGCCACCACCAATGTGTTCCCAGTCACCTTCAGTATGGCTACAGACACTTCCAGTATATCCCAGTTGCCCTCAGCATGTCCATAGTCATTCCCAGACACTCCCAGTGGCCCCAGTGAGGTGTTAGTTATCCCAGTATGACCACAGTCATGCCCAGAATACCCCAGTCATTCCCAGTTACTCCAAGTTGCTTGCAGCATGACCCCAGTTTCTCTCAGTTGCTCCGAGTAGCCACAAGTGTGATCCCAGTTGCTCCCTTTCAACACCAATATGATCCCAGTAACATCCAGTATGATCCTAGTCAGATGCCAGCACTCCCAGTATGGTGCCAGTATAATCCCAGTTGCTTCCAATCACTCCCAGTATGGTGCCAGTTGCAAACAGCTAGACCAACCCAGGCAGTCCCAGTATGATGCCATTTGCTCCCAGTGTGCTCCCAGTTGCTCCCAGTCACCCCCAGTACAGGGATGATGTGCAGGGTATGTTCCCAGTCACTCTCAGATACTCCCAGTTGTCACTGTGGAGAACGATATCAGGACACGGACTCACAGAAGGCTGAAGTTTCAAAATCTGGCTTTATTATCAAAAACCTGCCTTTTATACCTTTCCACAACGAGCCCACAAAAGAGGTGAGATCCTTGGGCCCATTGATCACACCAAGGGGCCATCAAGCAAATTCCCTCCTCTGGGAAAGAATGTAGAAAAACAAGATAGTTTACAAAATAATGCACTTGTTTACAACAAGTGTCTCTGGGGAAAGAATTTTCTGAAATCAAAACATGGCAGGCACAAACTGTGGCTACAGTGGTGACTTCGCTTTCTCAGGGAAAACGGTCACTGTTCATGTCTAATGCTGTCTGCCTGCCACTGGGCTTCTGGTTGCTAAAATTCCACTAAAATTCCATACAAATGAGGATTTCTGCCAGATGCAAGCTGCCACCACTTGGAAGCCTGGCTGCCCTTGCAGTGCCAAAGGCCTCCTACAAACTGACATCAGGCACCTGTGGTGGAGACTTTGGTTTCCCAGGGAAAAGTGGCACTGTTCATGTCTAATGCCCTATGCCTGTCATAGGGCTTCCGCCTGCTAAAATGCCACTAAAATTCCGAAAGGATGAGGATTTCTGCCAGATGCAAGCTGCCACTAGTTGGAAGCCTGGCTGCCCCTGGAGTGCCAAAGGCCTCCTACAAACTCACATCAGGTACCTGTGGTGGAGACTTTGATTTCCCATGGAAAAGGGCCACCATTCCGGTCTAATGCCCTATGCCTGCCATGGGGGAGGCAGCTCTATTATGGAAAAGCAGCAGAGAGCCAGCAGAGCTTCTGCTGGTGCTGCTGCAAGCAGGCATAACTCCAACTCAACGCCAGAGTGATCTTGTGCTGGAAAAAGCAGGATTCTTGCTGCACAAGCACCTTGGTTTGCTGGAAGCAGAAGCAAGCACCAGTGTTTCTCTGCAGAGTGCCCAAACAGAGCAGCAGCACGTGCACGGCGAAAAGAAGCTAGCTGACGCTTCCTGCTCTCTCTACAGCTCTCGCTTGCAGACAAGACATGTTTGGCGTGGATCTAGCCCCGGGAGCTGTGCACTGTGCTGGGGAAGTGCTACAAGTCTGCCTGAAGCTCCTCCTGCAGCCTGCAGCCCTGACGGCTTCTGCCTCAAGCTCCCCACCACCAGCTGCTCCCACCGAGCTGTTCTTGCTTTCAACAGTCTTCCACTGCTGCCTCACGCTTCTGGGCACAGCCAGCATTGTGTCCTGAGGACGCTGCCTTCTCTCGCGCTAGACGCTGCTTTCTCGGCAAAAGGCAGTTTCTCGCTTCTGACAGCACTGCTATGAAAAAGCAGTAGAGAGAGCCAGCAGAGCTTCTGCTGGTGCTGCCAAAGCAGGGCTAACTCCCACTCAGCTCCAAAGTGATCCTGTGCTGGAAAAAGAAGGATTTTTGCTGCACAAGCACCTTGGTTTGCTGGAAGCAGAAGCAAGCACCAGTGTTTCTCTGCAGAGTGCCAAAACAGAGCAGCAGCACGTACACGGCGAAAAGAAGCTACCTGACACTTTCTGCTCTCACTACAGCTCTCGCTTGCAGCCAGGGCATGTTTGGCGTGGATCTAGCCCCGGGAGCTGTGCACTGTGCTGGGGAAGTGCTACAAGTCTGCCTGAAGCTCCTCCTGCAGCCTGAAGCCCTGAGGGCTTCTGCCTGAAACTACCCTCCACGACATGCTCTCACCGAACTGTTCTCGATTTCAGAATTATTCCACTACCTTTCGACAGTTTATGAGAAAAATTTATGACACCACAGTGCTGCAGCAGGAGTGTTTCCCTGCTTGTGAAACCACAGGGCTGGCAGCACCAGTGGTCCCCTTTTTGTGACACAACAATCCTGGCAGTTCAAGTATTTCTTTCTTTGTGACACCACACTGCTGGCAGCACCTGTGTTCCCCTCTTTGTGACACCACAGCAATGGCAGAACCAGTGTTGCAAACTTGATGACACCGCAGCGCTGGCAGAAAGACTTCTGACCTATCTATGACACCACAGTGCTGGCAGCACCAGTGCTCCCCTTTTTGTGACACAACAATCCTGGCAGCTCAAGTATTTCTCTCTTTCTGACACCACACTGCTGGCAGCACCTGTGTTCCCCTCTTTGTGACACCACAGTGCTGCTAGCGCCAGCGTTACACTCTTTGTGATGCCACAGTGCTGGCAGCACCAGCTTCTACCTCTCTGTGACACCGCAGCATTCTCAGCACCAGTATGCCACTCTTTGTGACACCACAGCACTGTCAACATCAGTGTTGCCCTCTTTGTGACACCACAGTACTGGCAGCACCAGTGCTCCCCTTTTTGGGACACAACAATCCTGGCAGCTCAAGAATTTCTCTCTTTGTGACACCACAATGCGGGCAGCAGAAGTCTTTCCCTGCTTGTGAAACCACAGGGCTGGAAGTACCAGCTTCTACCTCTCTGTGACACCGCAGCAGTTCCAGAACCCATGTTGCAAACTTGATGACACCACAGTGCTGGCAGTAGGACTTCTGACCTATCTGTGACACCACAGTGCTGGCAGCACCAGCTTCCACCTCTCTGTGACAAAACAGCAGTTGCAGAACCAGTGTTCCTCTCTTTGTGACACTACAGTGCTGGCAGCACCAGTGCTCCCCTTTTTGTGACACAACAGTCCTGGCAGCTCAAGAATTTCTCTCTTTGTGACACCACACTGCTGGCAGCACCTGTGTTCCCCTCTTTGTGACACCACAGTGCTGCTAGCGCCAGCGTTACACTCTTTGTGATGCCACAGTGCTGGCAGCACCAGCTTCTACCTCTCTGTGACACAGCAGCATTCTCAGCACCAGTATGCCCCTCTTTGTGACACCACAGCACTGTCAGCACCAGTGTTGCCCTCTTTGTGACACCACAGTGCTGGCAGCATCAGTGGTCCCATTTTTGTGACACAACAGTCCTGGCATCTCAAGTATTTCTCTCTTTGTGACACCAAAATGCTGGCAGCAGAAGTCTTTCCCTGCTTGAGAAACCACAGGGCTGGAAGTACCAGCTTCTACCTGTCTGTGACACCGCAGCAGTTCCAGAACCCGTGTTGCAAACTTGATGACACCACAGCATTGGCAGTAGGACTTCTGACCTATCTGTGACACCACAGTGCTGGCAGCACCAGCTTCCAAGTCTCTGTGACAAAACAGCAGTTGCAGAACCAGTGTTCCCCTCTTTGTGACACTACAGTGCTGGCAGCTCCAGTGCTCCCCTTTTTGTGACACAACAGTCCTGGCAGCTCAAGAATTCCTCTCTTTCTGACACCACACTGCTGGCAGCACCTGTGTTCCCCTCTTTGTGACACCACAGTGCTGCTAGTGCCAGCGTTACACTCTTTGTGATGCCACAGTGCTGGCAGCACCAGCTTCTACCTCTCTGTGACACCGCAGCATTCTCAGGACCAGTATGCCCCTCTTTGTAGAAAACACAGCACTGTCAGCACCAGTGTTGCCCTCTTTGTGACACCACAGTGCTGGCAGCACCAGTGCTCCCCTTTTTGTGACACAACAATCCTGGCAGCTCCAGTATTTCTCTCTTTGTGACACCACAATGCTGGCAGCAGAAGTCTTTCCCTGCTTGTGAAACCACAGGGCTGGAAGTACCAGCTTCTAACTTTCTGTGACACCGCAGCAGTTGCAGAACCTGTGTTGCAAATTTGATGACACCACACCTGTGGCAGATCCACTGTTCCCGTATTTGTGACACCACAATGCTGGCAGCACCAGCTTCCACCTCTCTGTGACAAAACAGCAGTTGCAGAACCAGTTTTCCCCTCTTTGTGACACTACAGTGCTGGCAGCACCAGTGCTCCCCTTTTTGTGACACAACAATCCTGGCAGCTCAAGTATTTCTCTCTTTGTGACACCACACTGCTGGCAGCAGAAGTCTTTCCCTGCTTGTGAAACCACAGGGCTGGAAGTACCAGCTTCTACCTCTCTGTGACACCGTAGCAGTTCCAGAACCCATGTTGCAAACTTGATGACACCACAGTGCTGGCAGTAGGACTTCTGACCTATCTGTGACACCACAGTGCTGGCAGCACCAGCTTCCACCTCTCTGTGACAAAACAGCAGTTGCAGAACCAGTGTTCCCCTCTTTGTGACACCACAGCACTGTCAGCACCAGTGTTGCCCTCTTTGTGACACCACAGTGCTGGCAGCACCAGCTTCCACCTCTCTGTGACAAAACAGCAGTTGCAGAACCAGTGTTCCTCTCTTTGTGACACTACAGTGCTGGCAGCACCAGTGCTCCCCTTTTTGTGACACAACAGTCCTGGCAGCTCAAGAATTTCTCTCTTTGTGACACCACACTGCTGGCAGCACCTGTGTTCCCCTCTTTGTGACACCACAGTGCTGCTAGCACCAGCGTTACACTCTTTGTGATGCCACAGTGCTGGCAGCACCAGCTTCTACCTCTCTGTGACACAGCAGCATTCTCAGCACCAGTATGCCCCTCTTTGTGACACCACAGCACTGTCAGCACCAGTGTTGCCCTCTTTGTGACACCACAGTGCTGGCAGCACCAGTGCTCCCCTTTTTGTGACACAACAGTCCTGGCATCTCAAGTATTTCTCTCTTTGTGACACCAAAATGCTGGCAGCAGAAGTCTTTCCCTGCTTGAGAAACCACAGGGCTGGAAGTACCAGCTTCTACCTGTCTGTGACACCGCAGCAGTTCCAGAACCCGTGTTGCAAACTTGATGACACCACAGCATTGGCAGTAGGACTTCTGACCTATCTGTGACACCACAGTGCTGGCAGCACCAGCTTCCAAGTCTCTGTGACAAAACAGCAGTTGCAGAACCAGTGTTCCCCTCTTTGTGACACTACAGTGCTGGCAGCACCAGTGCTCCCCTTTTTGTGACAAAACAGTCCTGGCAGCTCAAGTATTTCTCTCTTTGTGATACCAAAATGCTGGCAGCAGAAGTCTTTCCCTGCTTGTGAAACCACAGGGCTGGAAGTACCAGCTACTAACTTTCTGTGACACCGCAGCAGTTGCAGAACCAGTGTTGCACACTTGATGACACCACACCTGTGGCAGATCCACTGTTCCCGTATTTGTGACACCACAATGCTGGCAGCACCAGCTTCCACCTCTCTGTGACAAAACAGCAGTTGCAGAACCAGTGTTCCCCTCTTTTTGACACTACAGTGCTGGCAGAACCAGTGCTCCCCTTTTTGTGACACAACAATCCTGGCAGCTCAAGAATTTCCCTCTTTGTGACACCACACTGCTGTCAGCAGAAGTCTTTCCCTGCTTGTGAAACCACAGGGCTGGAAGTACCAATTTCTACCTCTGTGTGCCACCGTAGCAGTTCCAGAACCCGTGTTGCAAACTTGATGACAATACAGCGCTGGTAGTAGGACTTCTGACCTATCTGTGACACCACAGTGCTGGCAGCACCAGCTTCCACCTCTCTGTTACAAAACAGCAGTTGCAGAACCAGTGTTGCCCTCTTTGTGACACCACAATGCTGGCAGCAGAAGTCTTTCCCTGCTTGTGAAACCACAGGGCTGGAAGTACCAGCTTCTACCTCTCTGTGACACTGCAGCAGTTCCAGAACCCGTGTTGCAAACTTGATGACACCACAGCATTGGCAGTAGGACTTCTGACCTATCTGGGACACCACAGTGCTGGCAGCACCAGCTTCCACCTCTCTGTGATAAAACAGCAGTTGCAGAACAAGTGTTGCCCTCTTTGTGACACTACAGTGCTGGCAGCACCAGTGCTCCCCTTTTTGTGACAAAACAATCCTGGCAGCTCAAGAATTTCTCTCTTTGTGACACCACACTGCTGGCAGCAGAAGTCTTTCCCTGCTTGTGAAACCACAGGGCTGGAAGTACCAGCTTCTACCTCTCTGTGACACCGTAGCAGTTCCAGAACCCATGTTGCAAACTTGATGGCACCACAGTGCTGGCAGTAGGACTTCTGACCTATCTGTGACACCACAGTGCTGGCAGCACCAGCTTCCACCTCTCTGTGACAAAACAGCAGTTGCAGAACCAGTGTTCCCCTCTTTGTGACACTACAGTGCTGGCTGCACCAGTGCTCCCCTTTTTGTGACATAACAATCCTGGCAGCTCAAGAATTTCTCTCTTTGTGACACCACACTGCTGGCAGCACCTGTGTTCCCCTCTTTGTGACACCACAGTGCTGCTAGCGCCAGCGTTACACTCTTTGTGATGCCACAGTGCTGGCAGCACCTGCTTCTACCTCTCTGTGACACAGCAGCATTCTCAGCACCAGTATGCCCCTCTTTGTGACACCACAGCACTGCCAGCACCAGTGTTGCCCTCTTTGTGACACCACAGTGCTGGCAGCACCAGTGCTCCCCTTTTTGTGACACAACAGTTTTGGCAGCTCAAGTATTTCTCTCTTTGTGACACCAAAATGCTGACAGCAGAAGTCTTTCCCTGCTTGAGAAACCACAGGGCTGGAAGTACCAGCTTCTACCTGTCTGTGACACCGCAGCAGTTCCAGAACCTGTGTTGCAAACTAGATGACACCACAGCATTGGCAGTAGGACTTCTGACCTATCTGTGACACCACAGTGCTGGCAGCACCAGCTTCCACCTCTCTGTTACAAAACAGCAGTTGCAGAACCAGTGTTGCCCTCTTTGTGACACCACAATGCTGGCAGCAGAAGTCTTTCCCTGCTTGTGAAACCACAGGGCTGGAAGTACCAGCTTCTACCTCTCTGTGCCACCGTAGCAGTTCCAGAACCCGTGTTGCAAACTTGATGACAACACAGCGCTGGCAGTAGGACTTCTGACCTATCTGTGACACCACAGTGCTGGCAGCACCAGCTTCCACCTCTCTGTGACACTGCACCATTCTCAGCACCAGTATGCCCCTCTTTGTGAAACCACAGTGCTGGCAGCACAAGTGCTCCTCTTTTTGTTTCACAACAATCCTGGCAGCTCAAGTATTTCTCTCTTTGTGACACCACACTGCTGGCAGCACCTGTGTTACCCTCTTTGTGACACCACAGTGCTGCTAGCGCCAGCATTACTCTGTTTGTGATACCACAGTGCTGGCAGCACCTGCTTCTACCTCTCTGTGACACCGCAGCATTCTCAGCACCAGTATGCCACTCTTTGTGACACCACAGCACTGTCAGCACCAGTGTTGCCCTCTTTGTGACACCAAAGTTCTGGCAGCACCAGTGATCCCTTTTTGTGACACAACAGTCCTGGCAGCTCAAGTATTTCTCTCTTTGTGACACCAAAATGCTGGCAGCAGAAGTCTTTCCCTGCTTGTGAAACCACAGGGCTGGAAGTACCAGCTACTAACTTTCTGTGACACCGCAGCAGTTGCAGAACCAGTGTTGCACACTTGATGACACTACACCTGTGGCAGATCCACTGTTCCCCTATTTGCGACACCACAATGCTGGCAGCACCAGCTTCCACCTCTCTGTGACAAAACAGCAGTTGCAGAACCAGTGTTGCCCTCTTTGTCACACCACAGCACCGTCAGCACCAGTGTTGCCCTCTTTGTGATACCACAGTGTTGGCATCACCAGTGCTCCACTTTTTATGACACAACAATCCTGGCAGCTCAAGAATTTCTCTCTTTGTGACACCACACTGCTGGCAGCAGAAATCTTTCCCTGCTTGTGAAACCACAGGGCTGGATGTACCAGTTTCTACATCTCTGTGCCACTGTAGCAGTTCCAGAACCCGTTTTGCAAACTTGATGACAACACAGCGCTGGCAGTAGGACTTCTGTCCTATCTGTGACAACACAGTGCTGGCAGCACCAGCTTCCACCTCTCTGTGACAAAACAGCAGTTGCAGAACCAGTGTTCCCCTCTTTGTGACACTACAGTGCTGGCAGCACCAGTGCTCCCCTTTTTGTTTCACAACAATCCTGGCAGCTCAAGTATTTCTCTCTTTGTGACACCACACTGCTGGCAGCACCTGTGTTCCCCTCTTTGTGACACCACAGTGCTGCTAGCGCCAGCGTTACACTCTTTGTGATGCCACAGTGCTGGCAGCACCTGCTTCTACCTGTCTGTGACACCGCAGCATTCTCAGCACCAGTATGCCACTCTTTGTGACACCACAGCACTGTCAGCACCAGTGTTGCCCTCTTTGTGACACCACAGCGCTGGCAGCACCAGTGCTGCCCTTTTTGTGACACAACAGTCTTGGCAGCTCAAGTATTTCTCTCTTTGTGACACCAAAATGCTGGCAGCAGAAGTCTTTCCCTGCTTGTGAAACCACAGGGCTGGAAGTACCAGCTTCTAACTTTCTATGACACCGCAGCAGTTGCAGAACCTGTGTTGCAAATTTGATGACACCACACCTGTGGCAGATCCACTGTTCCCGTATTTGTGACACCACAATGCTGGCAGCACCAGCTTCCACCTCTCTGTGACAAAACAGCAGTTGCAGAACCAGTGTTGCCCTCTTTGTGACACCACAGTGCTGGCAGCACCAGTGCTCCCCTTTTTGTGACACAACAATCCTGGCAGCTCAAGTATTTCTCTCTTTGTGACACCACAATGCGGGCAGCAGAAGTCTTTCCCTGCTTGTGAAACCACAGGGCAGGAAGTACCAGCTTCTACCTCTCTGTGACACCGCAGCAGTTCCAGAACCCATGTTGCAAACTTGATGACACCACAGTGCTGGCAGTAGGACTTCTGACCTATCTGAGACACCACAGTGCTGGCAGCACCAGCTTCCACCTCTCTGTTACAAAACAGCAGTTGCAGAACCAGTGTTGCCCTCTTTGTGACACCACAATGCTGGCAGCAGAAGTCTTTCCCTGCTTGTGAAACCACAGGGCTGGAAGTACCAGCTTCTACCTCTCTGTGACACCGCAGCAGTTCCAGAACCCATGTTGCAAACTTGATGACACCACAGTGCTGGCAGTAGGACTTCTGACCTATCTGTGACACCACAGTGCTGGCAGCACCAGCTTCCACCTCTCTGTGACAAAACAGCAGTTGCAGAACCAGTGCTCCCCTCTTTGTGACACCACAGTGCTGGCAGCACCAGTGCTCCCCTTTTTGTGACACAACAATCCTGGCAGCTCAAGTATTTCTCTCTTTCTGACACCACACTGCTGGCAGCACCTGTGTTCCCCTCTTTGTGACACCACAGTGCTGCTAGTGCCAGCGTTACACTCTTTGTGATGCCACAGTGCTGGCAGCACCTGCTTCTACCTCTCTGTGACACCGCAGCATTCTCAGCACCAGTATGCCCCTCTTTGTAGAAAACACAGCACTGTCAGCACCAGTGTTGCCCTCTTTGTGACACCACAGTGCTGGCAGCACCAGTGCTCCCCTTTTTGTGACACAACAGTCCTGGCAGCTCAAGTATTTCTCTCTTTGTGACACCAAAATGCTGGCAGCAGAAGTCTTTCCCTGCTTGTGAAACCACAGGGCTGGAAGTACCAGCTTCTAACTTTCTATGACACCGCAGCAGTTGCAGAACCTGTGTTGCAAATTTGATGACACCACACCTGTGGCAGATCCACTGTTCCCGTATTTGTGACACCACAATGCTGGCAGCACCAGCTTCCACCTCTCTGTGACAAAACAGCAGTTGCAGAACCAGTGTTGCCCTCTTTGTGACACCACAGTGCTGGCAGCACCAGTGCTCCCCTTTTTGTGACACAACAATCCTGGCAGCTCAAGTATTTCTCTCTTTGTGACACCACAATGCGGGCAGCAGAAGTCTTTCCCTGCTTGTGAAACCACAGGGCAGGAAGTACCAGCTTCTACCTCTCTGTGACACCGCAGCAGTTCCAGAACCCATGTTGCAAACTTGATGACACCACAGTGCTGGCAGTAGGACTTCTGACCTATCTGAGACACCACAGTGCTGGCAGCACCAGCTTCCACCTCTCTGTTACAAAACAGCAGTTGCAGAACCAGTGTTGCCCTCTTTGTGACACCACAATGCTGGCAGCAGAAGTCTTTCCCTGCTTGTGAAACCACAGGGCTGGAAGTACCAGCTTCTACCTCTCTGTGACACCGCAGCAGTTCCAGAACCCGTGTTGCAAACTTGATGACACCACAGTGCTGGCAGTAGGACTTCTGACCTATCTGTGACACCACAGTGCTGGCAGCACCAGCTTCCACCTCTCTGTGACAAAACAGCAGTTGCAGAACCAGTGCTCCCCTCTTTGTGACACCACAGTGCTGGCAGCACCAGTGCTCCCCTTTTTGTGACACAACAATCCTGGCAGCTCAAGTATTTCTCTCTTTCTGACACCACACTGCTGGCAGCACCTGTGTTCCCCTCTTTGTGACACCACAGTGCTGCTAGTGCCAGCGTTACACTCTTTGTGATGCCACAGTGCTGGCAGCACCAGCTTCTACCTCTCTGTGACACCGCAGCATTCTCAGGACCAGTATGCCCCTCTTTGTAGAAAACACAGCACTGTCAGCACCAGTGTTGCCCTCTTTGTGACACCACAGTGCTGGCAGCACCAGTGCTCCCCTTTTTGTGACACAACAATCCTGGCAGCTCCAGTATTTCTCTCTTTGTGACACCACAATGCTGGCAGCAGAAGTCTTTCCCTGCTTGTGAAACCACAGGGCTGGAAGTACCAGCTTCTAACTTTCTGTGACACCGCAGCAGTTGCAGAACCTGTGTTGCAAATTTGATGACACCACACCTGTGGCAGATCCACTGTTCCCGTATTTGTGACACCACAATGCAGGCAGCACCAGCTTCCACCTCTCTGTGAAAAAACAGCAGTTGCAGAACCAGTTTTCCCCTCTTTGTGACACTACAGTGCTGGCAGCACCAGTGCTCCCCTTTTTGTGACACAACAATCCTGGCAGCTCAAGTATTTCTCTCTTTGTGACACCACACTGCTGGCAGCAGAAGTCTTTCCCTGCTTGTGAAACCACAGGGCTGGAAGTACCAGCTTCTACCTCTCTGTGACACCGTAGCAGTTCTAGAACCCATGTTGCAAACTTGATGACACCACAGTGCTGGCAGTAGGACTTCTGACCTATCTGTGACACCACAGTGCTGGCAGCACCAGCTTCCACCTCTCTGTGACAAAACAGCAGTTGCAGAACCAGTGTTCCCCTCTTTGTGACACCACAGCACTGTCAGCACCAGTGTAGCCCTCTTTGTGACACCACAGTGCTGGCAGCACCAGTGCTCCCCTTTTTGTGACACAACAGTCCTGGCAGCTCAAGTATTTCTCTCTTTGTGACACCAAAATGCTGACAGCAGAAGTCTTTCCCTGCTTGAGAAACCACAGGGCTGGAAGTACCAGCTTCTACCTGTCTGTGACACCGCAGCAGTTCCAGAACCCGTGTTGCAAACTTGATGACACCACAGCATTGGCAGTAGGACTTCTGACCTATCTGTGACACCACAGTGCTGGCAGCACCAGCTTCCACCTCTCTGTGACAAAACAGCAGTTGCAGAACCAGTGTTCCCCTCTTTGTGACACTACAGTGCTGGCAGCACCAGTGCTCCCCTTTTTGTGACACAACAGTCCTGGCAGCTCAATTATTTCTGTCTTTGTGACACCAAAATGCTGGCAGCAGAAGTGTTTCCCTGCTTGTGAAACTACAGGGCTGGAAGTACCAGCTTCTAACTTTCTGTGACACCGCAGCAGTTCCAGAACCAGTGTTGCACACTTGATAACACCACACCTGTGGCAGATCCACTGTTCCCCTATTTGCGACACAACAGTGCTGGCAGCACCAGCTTCCACCTCTCTGTGACAAAACAGCAGTTGCAGAACCAGTGTTGCCCTCTTTGTCACACCACAGCACTGTCAGCACCAGTGTTGCCCTCTTTGTGACACCACAGTGCTGGCAGCAGCAGTTTTCCCTTTTTAGTGACACAACAATCCTGGCAGCTCAAGTATTTCTCTCTTTGTGACACCACAATGCTGGCAGCAGAAGTCTTTCCCTGCTTGTGAAACCACAGGGCTGGAAGTACCAGCTTCTAACTTTCTGTGACACCGCAGCAGTTCCAGAACCTGTGTTGCAAATTTGATGACACCACACCTGTGGCAGATCCACTGTTCCCGTATTTGTGACACCACAGTGCTGGCAGCACCAGCTTCCACCTCTCTGTGACAAAACAGCAGTTGCACAACCAGTGTTCCCCTCTGTTTGACACCACAGTGCTGGCAGCACCAGTGCTCCCCTTTTTGTGACACAACAATCCTGGAAGCTCAAGAATTTCTCTCTTTGTGACACCACAATGCGGGCAGCAGAAGTCTTTCCCTGCTTGTGAAACCACAGGGCAGGAAGTACCATCTTCTACCTCTCTGTGCCACCGCAGCAGTTCCAGAACCCATGTTGCAAACTTGATGACACCACAGTGCTGGCAGTAGGACTTCTGACCTATCTGTGACACCACAGTGCAGGCAGCACCAGCTTCCACCTCTCTGTTATACTGCACCATTCCCAGCACCAGTATGCTCCTCTTTGTGACACCACAGTGCTGGCAGCACCAGTGCTCCCCTTTTTGTTTCACAACAATCCTGGCAGCTCAAGTATTTCTCTCTTTGTGACACCACAATGCTGGCAGCACCTGTGTTCCCCTCTTTGTGACACCACAGTGGTGGCAGCAGAAGTGTTTCCCTGCTTGTGAAACCACAGCGCTCGAAGTACCAGCTTCTACCTGTCTGTGACACCGCAGCAGTTCCAGAACCCGTGTTGCAAACTTGATGACACCACAGCATTTGCAGTAGGACTTCTGACCTATCTGTGACACCACAGTGCTGGCAGCACCAGCTTCCACCTCTCTGTGACAAAACTGCAGTTGCAGAACCAGTGTTCCCCTCTTCGTGACACTACAGTGCTGGCAGCACCAGTGCTCCCCTTTTTGTGACACAACAGTCCTGGCAGCTCAAGTATTTCTCTCTTTGTGACACCAAAATGCTGGCAGCAGAAGTCTTTCCCTGCTTGTGAAACCACAGGGCTGGAAGTACCAGCTACTAACTTTCTGTGTCACCGCAGCAGTTGCAGAACCAGTGTTGCACACTTGATGACACCACACCTGTGGCAGATCCACTGTTCCCCTATTTGCGACACCACAATGCTGGCAGCACCAGCTTCCACCTCTCTGTGACAAAACAGCAGTTGCAGAACCAGTGTTGCCCTCTTTGTCACACCACAGCACCGTCAGCACCAGTGTTGCCCTCTTTGTGATACCACAGTGTTGGCATCACCAGTGCTCCACTTTTTATGACACAACAATCCTGGCAGCTCAAGAATTTCTCTCTTTGTGACACCACACTGCTGGCAGCAGAAATCTTTCCCTGCTTGTGAAACCACAGGGCTGGATGTACCAGTTTCTACATCTCTGTGCCACTGTAGCAGTTCCAGAACCCGTTTTGCAAACTTGATGACAACACAGCGCTGGCAGTAGGACTTCTGTCCTATCTGTGACAACACAGTGCTGGCAGCACCAGCTTCCACCTCTCTGTGACAAAACAGCAGTTGCAGAACCAGTGTTCCCCTCTTTGTGACACTACAGTGCTGGCAGCACCAGTGCTCCCCTTTTTGTTTCACAACAATCCTGGCAGCTCAAGTATTTCTCTCTTTGTGACACCACACTGCTGGCAGCACCTGTGTTCCCCTCTTTGTGACACCACAGTGCTGCTAGCGCCAGCGTTACACTCTTTGTGATGCCACAGTGCTGGCAGCACCTGCTTCTACCTCTCTGTGACACCGCAGCATTCTCAGCACCAGTATGCCACTCTTTGTGACACCACAGCACTGTCAGCACCAGTGTTGCACTCTTTGTGACACCACAGTGCTGGCAGCACCAGTGCTCCCCTTTTTGTGACACAACAATCCTGGCAGCTCCAGTATTTCTCTCTTTGTGACACCACAATGCTGGCAGCAGAAGTCTTTCCCTGCTTGTGAAACCACAGGGCTGGAAGTACCAGCTTCTAACTTTCTGTGACACCGCAGCAGTTGCAGAACCTGTGTTGCAAATTTGATGACACCACACCTGTGGCAGATCCACTGTTCCCGTATTTGTGACACCACAATGCAGGCAGCACCAGCTTCCACCTCTCTGTGAAAAAACAGCAGTTGCAGAACCAGTTTTCCCCTCTTTGTGACACTACAGTGCTGGCAGCACCAGTGCTCCCCTTTTTGTGACACAACAATCCTGGCAGCTCAAGTATTTCTCTCTTTGTGACACCACACTGCTGGCAGCAGAAGTCTTTCCCTGCTTGTGAAACCACAGGGCTGGAAGTACCAGCTTCTACCTCTCTGTGACACCGTAGCAGTTCTAGAACCCATGTTGCAAACTTGATGACACCACAGTGCTGGCAGTAGGACTTCTGACCTATCTGTGACACCACAGTGCTGGCAGCACCAGCTTCCACCTCTCTGTGACAAAACAGCAGTTGCAGAACCAGTGTTCCCCTCTTTGTGACACCACAGCACTGTCAGCACCAGTGTTGCCCTCTTTGTGACACCACAGTGCTGGCAGCACCAGTGCTCCCCTTTTTGTGACACAACAGTCCTGGCAGCTCAAGTATTTCTCTCTTTGTGACACCAAAATGCTGACAGCAGAAGTCTTTCCCTGCTTGAGAAACCACAGGGCTGGAAGTACCAGCTTCTACCTGTCTGTGACACCGCAGCAGTTCCAGAACCCGTGTTGCAAACTTGATGACACCACAGCATTGGCAGTAGGACTTCTGACCTATCTGTGACACCACAGTGCTGGCAGCACCAGCTTCCACCTCTCTGTGACAAAACAGCAGTTGCAGAACCAGTGTTCCCCTCTTTGTGACACTACAGTGCTGGCAGCACCAGTGCTCCCCTTTTTGCGACACAACAGTCCTGGCAGCTCAATTATTTCTGTCTTTGTGACACCAAAATGCTGGCAGCAGAAGTGTTTCCCTGCTTGTGAAACTACAGGGCTGGAAGTACCAGCTTCTAACTTTCTGTGACACCGCAGCAGTTCCAGAACCAGTGTTGCACACTTGATAACACCACACCTGTGGCAGATCCACTGTTCCACTATTTGCGACACAACAGTGCTGGCAGCACCAGCTTCCACCTCTCTGTGACAAAACAGCAGTTGCAGAACCAGTGTTGCCCTCTTTCTCACACCACAGCACTGTCAGCACCAGTGTTGCCCTCTTTGTGACACCACAGTGCTGGCAGCAGCAGTTTTCCCTTTTTAGTGACACAACAATCCTGGCAGCTCAAGTATTTCTCTCTTTGTGACACCACAATGCTGGCAGCAGAAGTCTTTCCCTGCTTGTGAAACCACAGGGCTGGAAGTACCAGCTTCTAACTTTCTGTGACACCGCAGCAGTTCCAGAACCTGTGTTGCAAATTTGATGACACCACACCTGTGGCAGATCCACTGTTCCCGTATTTGTGACACCACAGTGCTGGCAGCACCAGCTTCCACCTCTCTGTGACAAAACAGCAGTTGCACAACCAGTGTTCCCCTCTGTTTGACACCACAGTGCTGGCAGCACCAGTGCTCCCCTTTTTGTGACACAACAATCCTGGAAGCTCAAGAATTTCTCTCTTTGTGACACCACAATGCGGGCAGCAGAAGTCTTTCCCTGCTTGTGAAACCACAGGGCAGGAAGTACCATCTTCTACCTCTCTGTGCCACCGCAGCAGTTCCAGAACCCATGTTGCAAACTTGATGACACCACAGTGCTGGCAGTAGGACTTCTGACCTATCTGTGACACCACAGTGCAGGCAGCACCAGCTTCCACCTCTCTGTTACACTGCACCATTCCCAGCACCAGTATGCTCCTCTTTGTGACACCACAGTGCTGGCAGCACCAGTGCTCCCCTTTTTGTTTCACAACAATCCTGGCAGCTCAAGTATTTCTCTCTTTGTGACACCACAATGCTGGCAGCACCTGTGTTCCCCTCTTTGTGACACCACAGTGGTGGCAGCAGAAGTGTTTCCCTGCTTGTGAAACCACAGCGCTCGAAGTACCAGCTTCTACCTGTCTGTGACACCGCAGCAGTTCCAGAACCCGTGTTGCAAACTTGATGACACCACAGCATTTGCAGTAGGACTTCTGACCTATCTGTGACACCACAGTGCTGGCAGCACCAGCTTCCACCTCTCTGTGACAAAACTGCAGTTGCAGAACCAGTGTTCCCCTCTTCGTGACACTACAGTGCTGGCAGCACCAGTGCTCCCCTTTTTGTGACACAACAGTCCTGGCAGCTCAAGTATTTCTCTCTTTGTGACACCAAAATGCTGGCAGCAGAAGTCTTTCCCTGCTTGTGAAACCACAGGGCTGGAAGTACCAGCTACTAACTTTCTGTGTCACCGCAGCAGTTGCAGAACCAGTGTTGCACACTTGATGACACCACACCTGTGGCAGATCCACTGTTCCCCTATTTGCGACACCACAATGCTGGCAGCACCAGCTTCCACCTCTCTGTGACAAAACAGCAGTTGCAGAACCAGTGTTGCCCTCTTTGTCACACCACAGCACCGTCAGCACCAGTGTTGCCCTCTTTGTGATACCACAGTGTTGGCATCACCAGTGCTCCACTTTTTATGACACAACAATCCTGGCAGCTCAAGAATTTCTCTCTTTGTGACACCACACTGCTGGCAGCAGAAATCTTTCCCTGCTTGTGAAACCACAGGGCTGGATGTACCAGTTTCTACATCTCTGTGCCACTGTAGCAGTTCCAGAACCCGTTTTGCAAACTTGATGACAACACAGCGCTGGCAGTAGGACTTCTGTCCTATCTGTGACAACACAGTGCTGGCAGCACCAGCTTCCACCTCTCTGTGACAAAACAGCAGTTGCAGAACCAGTGTTCCCCTCTTTGTGACACTACAGTGCTGGCAGCACCAGTGCTCCCCTTTTTGTGACACAACAATCCTGGCAGCTCAAGTATTTCTCTCTTTCTGACACCACACTGCTGGCAGCACCTGTGTTCCCCTCTTTGTGACACCACAGTGCTGCTAGCGCCAGCGTTACACTCTTTGTGATGCCACAGTGCTGGCAGCACCTGCTTCTACCTCTCTGTGACACCGCAGCATTCTCAGCACCAGTATGCCACTTTTTGTGACACCACAGCACTGTCAGCACCAGTGTTGCCCTCTTTGTGACACCACAGTGCTGGCAGCACCAGTGCTCCCCTTTTTGTGACACAACAGTCCTGGCAGCTCAAGTATTTCTCTCTTTGTGACACCAAAATGCTGGCAGCAGAAGTCTTTCCCTGCTTGTGAAACCACAGGGCTGGAAGTACCAGCTTCTAACTTTCTATGACACCGCAGCAGTTGCAGAACCTGTGTTGCAAATTTGATGACACCACACCTGTGGCAGATCCACTGTTCCCGTATTTGTGACACCACAATGCTGGCAGCACCAGCTTCCACCTCTCTGTGACAAAACAGCAGTTGCAGAACCAGTGTTGCCCTCTTTGTGACACCACAGTGCTGGCAGCACCAGTGCTCCCCTTTTTGTGACACAACAATCCTGGCAGCTCAAGTATTTCTCTCTTTGTGACACCACAATGCGGGCAGCAGAAGTCTTTCCCTGCTTGTGAAACCACAGGGCAGGAAGTACCAGCTTCTACCTCTCTGTGACACCGCAGCAGTTCCAGAACCCATGTTGCAAACTTGATGACACCACAGTGCTGGCAGTAGGACTTCTGACCTATCTGAGACACCACAGTGCTGGCAGCACCAGCTTCCACCTCTCTGTTACAAAACAGCAGTTGCAGAACCAGTGTTGCCCTCTTTGTGACACCACAATGCTGGCAGCAGAAGTCTTTCCCTGCTTGTGAAACCACAGGGCTGGAAGTACCAGCTTCTACCTCTCTGTGACACTGCAGCAGTTCCAGAACCCGTGTTGCAAACTTGATGACACCACAGCATTGGCAGTAGGACTTCTGACCTATCTGGGACACCACAGTGCTGGCAGCACCAGCTTCCACCTCTCTGTGATAAAACAGCAGTTGCAGAACAAGTGTTGCCCTCTTTGTGACACTACAGTGCTGGCAGCACCAGTGCTCCCCTTTTTGTGACAAAACAATCCTGGCAGCTCAAGAATTTCTCTCTTTGTGACACCACACTGCTCGCAGCAGAAATCTTTCCCTGCTTGTGAAACCACAGGGCTGGATGTACCAGTTTCTACATCTCTGTGCCACTGTAGCAGTTCCAGAACCCGTTTTGCAAACTTGATGACAACACAGCGCTGGCAGTAGGACTTCTGTCCTATCTGTGACAACACAGTGCTGGCAGCACCAGCTTCCACCTCTCTGTGACAAAACAGCAGTTGCAGAACCAGTGTTCCCCTCTTTGTGACACTACAGTGCTGGCAGCACCAGTGCTCCCCTTTTTGTTTCACAACAATCCTGGCAGCTCAAGTATTTCTCTCTTTGTGACACCACACTGCTGGCAGCACCTGTGTTCCCCTCTTTGTGACACCACAGTGCTGCTAGCGCCAGCGTTACACTCTTTGTGATGCCACAGTGCTGGCAGCACCTGCTTCTACCTCTCTGTGACACCGCAGCATTCTCAGCACCAGTATGCCACTCTTTGTGACACCACAGCACTGTCAGCACCAGTGTTGCCCTCTTTGTGACACCACAGTGCTGGCAGCACCAGTGCTCCCCTTTTTGTGACACAACAGTCCTGGCAGCTCAAGTATTTCTCTCTTTGTGACACCAAAATGCTGGCAGCAGAAGTCTTTCCCTGCTTGTGAAACCACAGGGCTGGAAGTACCAGCTTCTAACTTTCTATGACACCGCAGCAGTTGCAGAACCTGTGTTGCAAATTTGATGACACCACACCTGTGGCAGATCCACTGTTCCCGTATTTGTGACACCACAATGCTGGCAGCACCAGCTTCCACCTCTCTGTGACAAAACAGCAGTTGCAGAACCAGTGTTGCCCTCTTTGTGACACCACAGTGCTGGCAGCACCAGTGCTCCCCTTTTTGTGACACAACAATCCTGGCAGCTCAAGTATTTCTCTCTTTGTGACACCACAATGCGGGCAGCAGAAGTCTTTCCCTGCTTGTGAAACCACAGGGCAGGAAGTACCAGCTTCTACCTCTCTGTGACACCGCAGCAGTTCCAGAACCCATGTTGCAAACTTGATGACACCACAGTGCTGGCAGTAGGACTTCTGACCTATCTGAGACACCACAGTGCTGGCAGCACCAGCTTCCACCTCTCTGTTACAAAACAGCAGTTGCAGAACCAGTGTTGCCCTCTTTGTGACACCACAATGCTGGCAGCAGAAGTCTTTCCCTGCTTGTGAAACCACAGGGCTGGAAGTACCAGCTTCTACCTCTCTGTGACACTGCAGCAGTTCCAGAACCCGTGTTGCAAACTTGATGACACCACAGCATTGGCAGTAGGACTTCTGACCTATCTGGGACACCACAGTGCTGGCAGCACCAGCTTCCACCTCTCTGTGATAAAACAGCAGTTGCAGAACAAGTGTTGCCCTCTTTGTGACACTACAGTGCTGGCAGCACCAGTGCTCCCCTTTTTGTGACAAAACAATCCTGGCAGCTCAAGAATTTCTCTCTTTGTGACACCACACTGCTCGCAGCAGAAGTCTTTCCCTGCTTGTGAAACCACAGGGCTGGAAGTACCAGCTTCTACCTCTCTGTGACACCGTAGCAGTTCCAGAACCCATGTTGCAAACTTGATGGCACCACAGTGCTGGCAGTAGGACTTCTGACCTATCTGTGACACCACAGTGCTGGCAGCACCAGCTTCCACCTCTCTGTGACAAAACAGCAGTTGCAGAACCAGTGTTCCCCTCTTTGTGACACTACAGTGCTGGCTGCACCAGTGCTCCCCTTTTTGTGACATAACAATCCTGGCAGCTCAAGAATTTCTCTCTTTGTGACACCACACTGCTGGCAGCACCTGTGTTCCCCTCTTTGTGACACCACAGTGCTGCTAGCGCCAGCGTTACACTCTTTGTGATGCCACAGTGCTGGCAGCACCTGCTTCTACCTCTCTGTGACACAGCAGCATTGTCAGCACCAGTATGCCCCTCTTTGTGACACCACAGCACTGCCAGCACCAGTGTTGCCCTCTTTGTGACACCACAGTGCTGGCAGCACCAGTGCTCCCCTTTTTGTGACACAACAGTCCTGGCAGCTCAAGTATTTCTCTCTTTGTGACACCAAAATGCTGACAGCAGAAGTCTTTCCCTGCTTGAGAAACCACAGGGCTGGAAGTACCAGCTTCTACCTGTCTGTGACACCGCAGCAGTTCCAGAACCTGTGTTGCAAACTAGATGACACCACAGCATTGGCAGTAGGACTTCTGACCTATCTGTGACACCACAGTGCTGGCAGCACCAGCTTCCACCTCTCTGTGACAAAACAGCAGTTGCAGAAACAGTGTTGCCCTCTTTGTGACACCACAATGCTGGCAGCAGAAGTCTTTCCCTGCTTGTGAAACCACAGGGCTGGAAGTACCAGCTTCTACCTCTCTGTGCCACCGTAGCAGTTCCAGAACCCGTGTTGCAAACTTGATGACAACACAGCGCTGGCAGTAGGACTTCTGACCTATCTGTGACACCACAGTGCTGGCAGCACCAGCTTCCACCTCTCTGTGACACTGCACCATTCTCAGCACCAGTATGCCCCTCTTTGTGAAACCACAGTGCTGGCAGCACAAGTGCTCCTCTTTTTGTTTCACAACAATCCTGGCAGCTCAAGTATTTCTCTCTTTGTGACACCACACTGCTGGCAGCACCTGTGTTACCCTCTTTGTGACACCACAGTGCTGCTAGCGCCAGCATTACACTGTTTGTGATACCACAGTGCTGGCAGCACCTGCTTCTACCTCTCTGTGACACCGCAGCATTCTCAGCACCAGTATGCCACTCTTTGTGACACCACAGCACTGTCAGCACCAGTGTTGCCCTCTTTGTGACACCAAAGTTCTGGCAGCACCAGTGATCCCTTTTTGTGACACAACAGTCCTGGCAGCTCAAGTATTTCTCTCTTTGTGACACCAAAATGCTGGCAGCAGAAGTCTTTCCCTGCTTGTGAAACCACAGGGCTGGAAGTACCAGCTACTAACTTTCTGTGACACCGCAGCAGTTGCAGAACCAGTGTTGCACACTTGATGACACCACACCTGTGGCAGATCCACTGTTCCCCTATTTGCGACACCACAATGCTGGCAGCACCAGCTTCCACCTCTCTGTGACAAAACAGCAGTTGCAGAACCAGTGTTGCCCTCTTTGTCACACCACAGCACCGTCAGCACCAGTGTTGCCCTCTTTGTGATACCACAGTGTTGGCATCACCAGTGCTCCACTTTTTATGACACAACAATCCTGGCAGCTCAAGAATTTCTCTCTTTGTGACACCACACTGCTGGCAGCAGAAATCTTTCCCTGCTTGTGAAACCACAGGGCTGGATGTACCAGTTTCTACCTCTCTGTGCCACTGTAGCAGTTCCAGAACCCGTTTTGCAAACTTGATGACAACACAGCGCTGGCAGTAGGACTTCTGTCCTATCTGTGACAACACAGTGCTGGCAGCACCAGCTTCCACCTCTCTGTGACAAAACAGCAGTTGCAGAACCAGTGTTCCCCTCTTTGTGACACTACAGTGCTGGCAGCACCAGTGCTCCCCTTTTTGTTTCACAACAATCCTGGCAGCTCAAGTATTTCTCTCTTTGTGACACCACACTGCTGGCAGCACCTGTGTTCCCCTCTTTGTGACACCACAGTGCTGCTAGCGCCAGCGTTACACTCTTTGTGATGCCACAGTGCTGGCAGCACCTGCTTCTACCTCTCTGTGACACCGCAGCATTCTCAGCACCAGTATGCCACTCTTTGTGACACCACAGCACTGTCAGCACCAGTGTTGCACTCTTTGTGACACCACAGTGCTGGCAGCACCAGTGCTCCCCTTTTTGTGACACAACAGTCCTGGCAGCTCAAGTATTTCTCTCTTTGTGACACCAAAATGCTGGCAGCAGAAGTCTTTCCCTGCTTGTGAAACCACAGGGCTGGAAGTACCAGCTTCTAACTTTCTATGACACCGCAGCAGTTGCAGAACCTGTGTTGCAAATTTGATGACACCACACCTGTGGCAGATCCACTGTTCCCGTATTTGTGACACCACAATGCTGGCAGCACCAGCTTCCACCTCTCTGTGACAAAACAGCAGTTGCAGAACCAGTGTTGCCCTCTTTGTGACACCACAGTGCTGGCAGCACCAGTGCTCCCCTTTTTGTGACACAACAATCCTGGCAGCTCAAGTATTTCTCTCTTTGTGACATCACAATGCGGGCAGCAGAAGTCTTTCCCTGCTTGTGAAACCACAGGGCTGGAAGTACCAGCTTCTACCTCTCTGTGACACCGCAGCAGTTCCAGAACCCATGTTGCAAACTTGATGACACCACAGTGCTGGCAGTAGGACTTCTGACCTATCTGAGACACCACAGTGCTGGCAGCACCAGCTTCCACCTCTCTGTTACAAAACAGCAGTTGCAGAACCAGTGTTGCCCTCTTTGTGACACCACAATGCTGGCAGCAGAAGTCTTTCCCTGCTTGTGAAACCACAGGGCTGGAACTACCAGCTTCTACCTCTCTGTGACACTGCAGCAGTTCCAGAACCCGTGTTGCAAACTTGATGACACCACAGCATTGGCAGTAGGACTTCTGACCTATCTGTGTCACCACAGTGCTGGCAGCACCTGCTTCCACCTCTCTGTGATAAACAGCAGTTGCAGAACCAGTGTTCCCCTATTTGTGACACTACAGTGCTGGCAGCACCAGTGCTCCCCTTTTTGTGACACAACAATCCTGGCAGCTCAAGAATTTCTCTCTTTGTGACACCACACTGCTGGCAGCAGAAGTCTTTCCCTGCTTGTGAAACCACAGGGCTGGAAGTACCAGCTTCTACCTCTCTGTGACACCGTAGCAGTTCCAGAACCCGTGTTGCAAACTTGATGACAACACAGCGCTGGCAGTAGGACTTCTGACCTATCTGTGACACCACAGTGCTGGCAGCACCAGCTTCCACCTCTCTGTGACACTGCACCATTCTCAGCACCAGTATGCCCCTCTTTGTGACACCACAGTGCTGGCAGCACCAGTGCTCCCCTTTTTGTTTCACAACAATCCTGGCAGCTCAAGTATTTCTCTCTTTGTGACACCACACTGCTGGCAGCACCTGTGTTACCCTCTTTGTGACACCACAGTGCTGCTAGCGCCAGCATTACACTGTTTGTGATGCCACAGTGCTGGCAGCACCAGCTTCTACCTCTCTGTGACACCGCAGCATTCTCAGGACCAGTATGCCCCTCTTTGTAGACACCACAGCACTGTCAGCACCAGTGTTGCCCTCTTTGTGACACCACAGTGCTGGCAGCACCAGTGCTCCCCTTTTTGTGACACAACAGTCCTGGCAGCTCAAGTATTTCTCTCTTTGTGACACCACAATGCTGGCAGCAGAAGTCTTTCCCTGCTTGTGAAACCACAGGGCTGGAAGTACCAGCTTCCACCTTTCTGTGACACCGCAGCGGTTGCAGAACCTGTGTTGTAAAGTTGATGACAGCACACCTGTGGCAGATCCACTGTTCCCGTATTTGTGACACCACAGTGCTGGCAGCACCAGCTTCCACCTCTCTGTGACAAAACAGCAGTTGCAGAACCAGTGTTCCCCTCTTTGTGACACTACAGTGCTGGCAGCACCAGTGCTCCCCTTTTTGTGACACTACAGTGCTGGCAGCTCAAGTATTTCTCTCTTTGTGACACCACACTGCTGGCAGCACCTGTGGTCCCCTCTTTGTGACACCACAGTGCTGATAGCGCCAGCATTACACTGTTTGTGACGCCACAGTGCTGGCAGCACCAGCTTCTAACTCTCTGTGACACCGCAGCATTCTGAGCACCAGTATGCCCCTATTTGTGACACTACACTGCTGGAAGCACCAGCGTTGCCCTCTTTGTGACACCACAGTGGTGGCAGCAGAAGTGTTTCCCTGCTTGTGATACCACAGGGCTGGAAGTACCAGCTTCTACCTCTCTGTGACACCACAGCAGTTCCAGAACCCATGTTGCAAACTTGATGACACCACAGTGCTGGCAGTAGGACTTCTGACCTATCTGTAACACCACAGTGCTGGCAGCACCAGCTTCCACCTCTCTGTGACAAAACAACAGTTGCAGAACCAGTGCTCCCCTCTTTGTGACACCACAGTGCTGGCAGCACCAGTGCTCCCCTTTTTGTTTCACAACAATCCTGGCAGCTCAAGTATTTCTCTCTTTGTGACACCACACTGCTGGCAGCACCTGTGTTCCCCTCTTTGTGACACCACAGTGCTGCTAGTGCCAGCGTTACACTCTTTGTGATGCCACAGTGCTGGCAGCACCTGCTTCTACGTCTCTGTGACACCGCAGCATTCTCAGGACCAGTATGCCCCTCTTTGTAGAAAACACAGCACTGTCAGCACCAGTGTTGCCCTCTTTGTGACACCACAGTGCTGGCAGCACCTGTGCTCCCCTTTTTGTGACACAACAGTCCTGGCAGCTCAAGTATTTCTCTCTTTGTGACACCAAAATGCTGGCAGCAGAAGTCTTTCCCTGCTTGTGAAACCACAGGGCTGGAAGTACCAGCTTCTAACTTTCTATGACACCGCAGCAGTTGCAGAACCTGTGTTGCAAATTTGATGACACCACACCTGTGGCAGATCCACTGTTCCCGTATTTGTGACACCACAATGCTGGCAGCACCAGCTTCCACCTCTCTGTGACAAAACAGCAGTTGCAGAACCAGTGTTGCCCTCTTTGTGACACCACAGTGCTGGCAGCACCAGTGCTCCCCTTTTTGTGACACAACAATCCTGGCAGCTCAAGTATTTCTCTCTTTGTGACACCACAATGCGGGCAGCAGAAGTCTTTCCCTGCTTGTGAAACCACAGGGCAGGAAGTACCAGCTTCTACCTCTCTGTGACACCGCAGCAGTTCCAGAACCCATGTTGCAAACTTGATGACACCACAGTGCTGGCAGTAGGACTTCTGACCTATCTGAGACACCACAGTGCTGGCAGCACCAGCTTCCACCTCTCTGTTACAAAACAGCAGTTGCAGAACCAGTGTTGCCCTCTTTGTGACACCACAATGCTGGCAGCAGAAGTCTTTCCCTGCTTGTGAAACCACAGGGCTGGAAGTACCAGCTTCTACCTCTCTGTGACACTGCAGCAGTTCCAGAACCCGTGTTGCAAACTTGATGACACCACAGCATTGGCAGTAGGACTTCTGACCTATCTGGGACACCACAGTGCTGGCAGCACCAGCTTCCACCTCTCTGTGATAAAACAGCAGTTGCAGAACAAGTGTTGCCCTCTTTGTGACACTACAGTGCTGGCAGCACCAGTGCTCCCCTTTTTGTGACAAAACAATCCTGGCAGCTCAAGAATTTCTCTCTTTGTGACACCACACTGCTCGCAGCAGAAATCTTTCCCTGCTTGTGAAACCACAGGGCTGGATGTACCAGTTTCTACATCTCTGTGCCACTGTAGCAGTTCCAGAACCCGTTTTGCAAACTTGATGACAACACAGCGCTGGCAGTAGGACTTCTGTCCTATCTGTGACAACACAGTGCTGGCAGCACCAGCTTCCACCTCTCTGTGACAAAACAGCAGTTGCAGAACCAGTGTTCCCCTCTTTGTGACACTACAGTGCTGGCAGCACCAGTGCTCCCCTTTTTGTTTCACAACAATCCTGGCAGCTCAAGTATTTCTCTCTTTGTGACACCACACTGCTGGCAGCACCTGTGTTCCCCTCTTTGTGACACCACAGTGCTGCTAGCGCCAGCGTTACACTCTTTGTGATGCCACAGTGCTGGCAGCACCTGCTTCTACCTCTCTGTGACACCGCAGCATTCTCAGCACCAGTATGCCACTCTTTGTGACACCACAGCACTGTCAGCACCAGTGTTGCCCTCTTTGTGACACCACAGTGCTGGCAGCACCAGTGCTCCCCTTTTTGTGACACAACAGTCCTGGCAGCTCAAGTATTTCTCTCTTTGTGACACCAAAATGCTGGCAGCAGAAGTCTTTCCCTGCTTGTGAAACCACAAGGCTGGAAGTACCAGCTTCTAACTTTCTATGACACCGCAGCAGTTGCAGAACCTGTGTTGCAAATTTGATGACACCACACCTGTGGCAGATCCACTGTTCCCGTATTTGTGACACCACAATGCTGGCAGCACCAGCTTCCACCTCTCTGTGACAAAACAGCAGTTGCAGAACCAGTGTTGCCCTCTTTGTGACACCACAGTGCTGGCAGCACCAGTGCTCCCCTTTTTGTGACACAACAATCCTGGCAGCTCAAGTATTTCTCTCTTTGTGACACCACAATGCGGGCAGCAGAAGTCTTTCCCTGCTTGTGAAACCACAGGGCAGGAAGTACCAGCTTCTACCTCTCTGTGACACCGCAGCAGTTCCAGAACCCATGTTGCAAACCTGATGACACCACAGTGCTGGCAGTAGGACTTCTGACCTATCTGAGACACCACAGTGCTGGCAGCACCAGCTTCCACCTCTCTGTTACAAAACAGCAGTTGCAGAACCAGTGTTGCCCTCTTTGTGACACCACAATGCTGGCAGCAGAAGTCTTTCCCTGCTTGTGAAACCACAGGGCTGGAAGTACCAGCTTCTACCTCTCTGTGACACTGCAGCAGTTCCAGAACCCGTGTTGCAAACTTGATGACACCACAGCATTGGCAGTAGGACTTCTGACCTATCTGGGACACCACAGTGCTGGCAGCACCAGCTTCCACCTCTCTGTGATAAAACAGCAGTTGCAGAACAAGTGTTGCCCTCTTTGTGACACTACAGTGCTGGCAGCACCAGTGCTCCCCTTTTTGTGACAAAACAATCCTGGCAGCTCAAGAATTTCTCTCTTTGTGACACCACACTGCTCGCAGCAGAAGTCTTTCCCTGCTTGTGAAACCACAGGGCTGGAAGTACCAGCTTCTACCTCTCTGTGACACCGTAGCAGTTCCAGAACCCATGTTGCAAACTTGATGGCACCACAGTGCTGGCAGTAGGACTTCTGACCTATCTGTGACACCACAGTGCTGGCAGCACCAGCTTCCACCTCTCTGTGACAAAACAGCAGTTGCAGAACCAGTGTTCCCCTCTTTGTGACACTACAGTGCTGGCTGCACCAGTGCTCCCCTTTTTGTGACATAACAATCCTTGCAGCTCAAGAATTTCTCTCTTTGTGACACCACACTGCTGGCAGCACCTGTGTTCCCCTCTTTGTGACACCACAGTGCTGCTAGCGCCAGCGTTACACTCTTTGTGATGCCACAGTGCTGGCAGCACCTGCTTCTACCTCTCTGTGACACAGCAGCATTGTCAGCACCAGTATGCCCCTCTTTGTGACACCACAGCACTGCCAGCACCAGTGTTGCCCTCTTTGTGACACCACAGTGCTGGCAGCACCAGTGCTCCCCTTTTTGTGACACAACAGTCCTGGCAGCTCAAGTATTTCTCTCTTTGTGACACCAAAATGCTGACAGCAGAAGTCTTTCCCTGCTTGAGAAACCACAGGGCTGGAAGTACCAGCTTCTACCTGTCTGTGACACCGCAGCAGTTCCAGAACCTGTGTTGCAAACTAGATGACACCACAGCATTGGCAGTAGGACTTCTGACCTATCTGTGACACCACAGTGCTGGCAGCACCAGCTTCCACCTCTCTGTGACAAAACAGCAGTTGCAGAAACAGTGTTGCCCTCTTTGTGACACCACAATGCTGGCAGCAGAAGTCTTTCCCTGCTTGTGAAACCACAGGGCTGGAAGTACCAGCTTCTACCTCTCTGTGACACCACAGCAGTGCCAGAACCCGTGTTGCAAACTTGATGACAACACAGCGCTGGCAGTAGGACTTCTGACCTATCTGTGACACCACAGTGCTGGCAGCACCAGCTTCCACCTCTCTGTGACACTGCACCATTCTCAGCACCAGTATGCCCCTCTTTGTGAAACCACAGTGCTGGCAGCACAAGTGCTCCTCTTTTTGTTTCACAACAATCCTGGCAGCTCAAGTATTTCTCTCTTTGTGACACCACACTGCTGGCAGCACCTGTGTTACCCTCTTTGTGACACCACAGTGCTGCTAGCGCCAGCATTACACTGTTTGTGATACCACAGTGCTGGCAGCACCTGCTTCTACCTCTCTGTGACACCGCAGCATTCTCAGCACCAGTATGCCACTCTTTGTGACACCACAGCACTGTCAGCACCAGTGTTGCCCTCTTTGTGACACCAAAGTTCTGGCAGCACCAGTGATCCCTTTTTGTGACACAACAGTCCTGGCAGCTCAAGTATTTCTCTCTTTGTGACACCAAAATGCTGGCAGCAGAAGTCTTTCCCTGCTTGTGAAACCACAGGGCTGGAAGTACCAGCTACTAACTTTCTGTGACACCGCAGCAGTTGCAGAACCAGTGTTGCACACTTGATGACACCACACCTGTGGCAGATCCACTGTTCCCCTATTTGCGACACCACAATGCTGGCAGCACCAGCTTCCACCTCTCTGTGACAAAACAGCAGTTGCAGAACCAGTGTTGCCCTCTTTGTCACACCACAGCACCGTCAGCACCAGTGTTGCCCTCTTTGTGATACCACAGTGTTGGCATCACCAGTGCTCCACTTTTTATGACACAACAATCCTGGCAGCTCAAGAATTTCTCTCTTTGTGACACCACACTGCTGGCAGCAGAAATCTTTCCCTGCTTGTGAAACCACAGGGCTGGATGTACCAGTTTCTACCTCTCTGTGCCACTGTAGCAGTTCCAGAACCCGTTTTGCAAACTTGATGACAACACAGCGCTGGCAGTAGGACTTCTGTCCTATCTGTGACAACACAGTGCTGGCAGCACCAGCTTCCACCTCTCTGTGACAAAACAGCAGTTGCAGAACCAGTGTTCCCCTCTTTGTGACACTACAGTGCTGGCAGCACCAGTGCTCCCCTTTTTGTTTCACAACAATCCTGGCAGCTCAAGTATTTCTCTCTTTGTGACACCACACTGCTGGCAGCACCTGTGTTCCCCTCTTTGTGACACCACAGTGCTGCTAGCGCCAGCGTTACACTCTTTGTGATGCCACAGTGCTGGCAGCACCTGCTTCTACCTCTCTGTGACACCGCAGCATTCTCAGCACCAGTATGCCACTCTTTGTGACACCACAGCACTGTCAGCACCAGTGTTGCACTCTTTGTGACACCACAGTGCTGGCAGCACCAGTGCTCCCCTTTTTGTGACACAACAGTCCTGGCAGCTCAAGTATTTCTCTCTTTGTGACACCAAAATGCTGGCAGCAGAAGTCTTTCCCTGCTTGTGAAACCACAGGGCTGGAAGTACCAGCTTCTAACTTTCTATGACACCGCAGCAGTTGCAGAACCTGTGTTGCAAATTTGATGACACCACACCTGTGGCAGATCCACTGTTCCCGTATTTGTGACACCACAATGCTGGCAGCACCAGCTTCCACCTCTCTGTGACAAAACAGCAGTTGCAGAACCAGTGTTGCCCTCTTTGTGACACCACAGTGCTGGCAGCACCAGTGCTCCCCTTTTTGTGACACAACAATCCTGGCAGCTCAAGTATTTCTCTCTTTGTGACATCACAATGCGGGCAGCAGAAGTCTTTCCCTGCTTGTGAAACCACAGGGCTGGAAGTACCAGCTTCTACCTCTCTGTGACACCGCAGCAGTTCCAGAACCCATGTTGCAAACTTGATGACACCACAGTGCTGGCAGTAGGACTTCTGACCTATCTGAGACACCACAGTGCTGGCAGCACCAGCTTCCACCTCTCTGTTACAAAACAGCAGTTGCAGAACCAGTGTTGCCCTCTTTGTGACACCACAATGCTGGCAGCAGAAGTCTTTCCCTGCTTGTGAAACCACAGGGCTGGAACTACCAGCTTCTACCTCTCTGTGACACTGCAGCAGTTCCAGAACCCGTGTTGCAAACTTGATGACACCACAGCATTGGCAGTAGGACTTCTGACCTATCTGTGTCACCACAGTGCTGGCAGCACCTGCTTCCACCTCTCTGTGATAAACAGCAGTTGCAGAACCAGTGTTCCCCTATTTGTGACACTACAGTGCTGGCAGCACCAGTGCTCCCCTTTTTGTGACACAACAATCCTGGCAGCTCAAGAATTTCTCTCTTTGTGACACCACACTGCTGGCAGCAGAAGTCTTTCCCTGCTTGTGAAACCACAGGGCTGGAAGTACCAGCTTCTACCTCTCTGTGACACCGTAGCAGTTCCAGAACCCGTGTTGCAAACTTGATGACAACACAGCGCTGGCAGTAGGACTTCTGACCTATCTGTGACACCACAGTGCTGGCAGCACCAGCTTCCACCTCTCTGTGACACTGCACCATTCTCAGCACCAGTATGCCCCTCTTTGTGACACCACAGTGCTGGCAGCACCAGTGCTCCCCTTTTTGTTTCACAACAATCCTGGCAGCTCAAGTATTTCTCTCTTTGTGACACCACACTGCTGGCAGCACCTGTGTTACCCTCTTTGTGACACCACAGTGCTGCTAGCGCCAGCATTACACTGTTTGTGATGCCACAGTGCTGGCAGCACCAGCTTCTACCTCTCTGTGACACCGCAGCATTCTCAGGACCAGTATGCCCCTCTTTGTAGACACCACAGCACTGTCAGCACCAGTGTTGCCCTCTTTGTGACACCACAGTGCTGGCAGCACCAGTGCTCCCCTTTTTGTGACACAACAGTCCTGGCAGCTCAAGTATTTCTCTCTTTGTGACACCACAATGCTGGCAGCAGAAGTCTTTCCCTGCTTGTGAAACCACAGGGCTGGAAGTACCAGCTTCCACCTTTCTGTGACACCGCAGCGGTTGCAGAACCTGTGTTGTAAAGTTGATGACAGCACACCTGTGGCAGATCCACTGTTCCCGTATTTGTGACACCACAGTGCTGGCAGCACCAGCTTCCACCTCTCTGTGACAAAACAGCAGTTGCAGAACCAGTGTTCCCCTCTTTGTGACACTACAGTGCTGGCAGCACCAGTGCTCCCCTTTTTGTGACACTACAGTGCTGGCAGCTCAAGTATTTCTCTCTTTGTGACACCACACTGCTGGCAGCACCTGTGGTCCCCTCTTTGTGACACCACAGTGCTGATAGCGCCAGCATTACACTGTTTGTGACGCCACAGTGCTGGCAGCACCAGCTTCTACCTCTCTGTGACACCGCAGCATTCTGGGCACCAGTATGCCCCTATTTGTGACACTACACTGCTGGAAGCACCAGTGTTGCCCTCTTTGTGACACCACAGTGGTGGCAGCAGAAGTGTTTCCCTGCTTGTGATACCACAGGGCTGGAAGTACCAGCTTCTACCTCTCTGTGACACCACAGCAGTTCCAGAACCCATGTTGCAAACTTGATGACACCACAGTGCTGGCAGTAGGACTTCTGACCTATCTGTAACACCACAGTGCTGGCAGCACCAGCTTCCACCTCTCTGTGACAAAACAACAGTTGCAGAACCAGTGCTCCCCTCTTTGTGACACCACAGTGCTGGCAGCACCAGTGCTCCCCTTTTTGTTTCACAACAATCCTGGCAGCTCAAGTATTTCTCTCTTTGTGACACCACACTGCTGGCAGCACCTGTGTTCCCCTCTTTGTGACACCACAGTGCTGCTAGTGCCAGCGTTACACTCTTTGTGATGCCACAGTGCTGGCAGCACCTGCTTCTACGTCTCTGTGACACCGCAGCATTCTCAGGACCAGTATGCCCCTCTTTGTAGAAAACACAGCACTGTCAGCACCAGTGTTGCCCTCTTTGTGACACCACAGTGCTGGCAGCACCTGTGCTCCCCTTTTTGTGACACAACAGTCCTGGCAGCTCCAGTATTTCTCTCTTTGTGACACCACAATGCTGGCAGCAGAAGTCTTTCCCTGCTTGTGAAACCACAGGGCTGGAACTACCAGCTTCTAACTTTCTGTGACACCGCAGCAGTTGCAGAACCTGTGTTGCAAATTTGATGACACCACACCTGTGGCAGATCCACTGTTCCCGTATTTGTGACACCACAATGCTGGCAGCACCAGCTTCCACCTCTCTGTGACAAAACAGCAGTTGCAGAACCAGTGTTGCCCTCTTTGTGACACCACAGTGCTGGCAGCACCAGTGCTCCCCTTTTTGTGACACAACAATCCTGGCAGCTCAAGTATTTCTCTCTTTGTGACACCACAATGCGGGCAGCAGAAGTCTTTCCCTGCTTGTGAAACCACAGGGCAGGAAGTACCATCTTCTACCTCTCTGTGACACCGCAGCAGTTCCAGAACCCGTGTTGCAAACTTGATGACACCACAGTGCTGGCAGTAGGACTTCTGACCTATCTGTGACACCACAGTGCTGGCAGCACCAGCTTCCACCTCTCTGTGACACTGCACCATTCTCAGCACCAGTATGCTCCTCTTTGTGACACCACAGTGCTGGCAGCACCAGTGCTCCCCTTTTTGTTTCACAACAATCCTGGTAGCTCAAGTATTTCTCTCTTTGTGACACCACACTGCTCGCAGCAGAAGTCTTTCCCTGCTTGTGAAACCACATTGCTGGAAGTAGCAGCTTCTACCTCTCTGTGACACCGCAGCAGTTCCAGAACCTGTGTTGCAAACTTGACGACACCACAGCGCTGGCAGTAGGACTTCTGACCTATCTGTGACACCACAGTTCTGGCAGCACCAGCTTCTACCTCTCTGTGACACTGCAGCATTCTCAGCACCAGTATGGCCCTATTTGTGACACTACACTGCTGGCAGCACCAGTGTTGCCCTCTTTGTGACACCACAGTGGTGGCAGCAGAAGTGTTTCCCTGCTTGTGAAACCACAGGGCTGGAAGTACCAGCTTCTACCTCTCTGTGACAACGCAGCAGTTCCAGAACCCATGTTGCAAACTTGATGACACCACAGCATTGGCAGTAGGACTTCTGACCTATCTGTGACACCACAGTGCTGGCAGCACCAGTTTCCACCTCTCTGTGACAAAACAGCAGTTGCAGAACCAGTGTTCCCCTCTTTGTGACACTACAGTGCTGGCAGCACCAGTGCTCCCCTTTTTGTGACACAACAATCCTGGCAGCTCAAGAATTCGTCTCTTTGTGACACCACACTTCTGGCAGCAGAAGTCTTTCCCTGCTTGTGAAACCACAGGCCTGGAAGTACCAGTTTCTACCTCTCTGTGACACCGTAGCAGTTCCAGAACCCGTGTTGCAAACTTGATGACAACACAGCGCTGGCGGTAGGACTTCTGACCTATCTGTGACACCACAGTGCTGGCAGCACCAGCTTCCACCTCTCTGTGACACTGCACCATTCTCAGCACCAGTATGCCCCTCTTTGTGAAACCACAGTGCTGGCAGCACAAGTGCTCCTCTTTTTGTTTCACAACAATCCTGGCAGCTCAACTATTTCTCTCTTTGTGACACCACAATGCTGGCAGCACCTGTGTTACCCTCTTTGTGACACCACAGTGCAGCTAGCGCCAGCATTACACTGTTTGTGATGCCACAGTGCTGGCAGCACCAGCTTCTACCTCTCTGTGACACCGCAGCATTCTCAGCACCAGTATGCCCCTCTTTGAGACACCACAGCACTGTCAGTACCAGTGTTGCCCTCTTTGTGACACCACAGTGCTGGCAGCACCAGTGATCCCTTTTTGTGACACAACAGTCCTGGCAGCTCAAGTATTTCTCTCTTTGTGACACCAAAATGCTGGCAGCAGAAGTCTTTCCCTGCTTGTGAAACCACAGGGCTGGAAGTACCAGCTACTAACTTTCTGTGACACCGCAGCAGTTGCAGAACCAGTGTTGCACACTTGATGACACCACACCTGTGGCAGATCCACTGTTCCCCTATTTGCGACACCACAATGCTGGCAGCACCAGCTTCCACCTCTCTGTGACAAAACAGCAGTTGCAGAACCAGTGTTGCCCTCTTTGTGACACCACAGCACTGTCAGCACCAGTGTTGCCCTCTTTGTGACACCACAGTGCTGGCAGCACCAGTGCTCCACTTTTTATGACACAACAATCCTGGCAGCTCAAGAATTTCTCTCTTTGTGACACCACACTGCTGGCAGCAGAAATCTTTCCCTGCTTGTGAAACCACAGGGCTGGATGTACCAGTTTCTACATCTCTGTGCCACCGTAGCAGTTCCAGAACCCGTTTTGCAAACTTGATGACAACACAGCGCTGGCAGTAGGACTTCTGTCCTATCTGTGACAACACAGTGCTGGCAGCAGCAGTTTCCACCTCTCTGTGACAAAACAGCAGTTGCAGAACCAGTGTTCCCCTCTTTGTGACACTACAGTGCTGGCAGCACCAGTGCTCCCCTTTTTGTTTCACAACAATCCTGGCAGCTCAAGTATTTCTCTCTTTGTGACACCACACTGCTGGCAGCACCTGTGTTCCCCTCTTTGTGACACCACAGTGCTGCTAGCGCCAGCGTTACACTCTTTGTGATGCCACAGTGCTGGCAGCACCTGCTTCTACCTCTCTGTGACACCGCAGCATTCTCAGCACCAGTATGCCACTCTTTGTGACACCACAGCACTGTCAGCACCAGTGTTGCACTCTTTGTGACACCACAGTGCTGGCAGCACCAGTGCTCCCCTTTTTGTGACACAACAGTCCTGGCAGCTCAAGTATTTCTCTCTTTGTGACACCAAAATGCTGGCAGCAGAAGTCTTTCCCTGCTTGTGAAACCACAGGGCTGGAAGTACCAGCTTCTAACTTTCTATGACACCGCAGCAGTTGCAGAACCTGTGTTGCAAATTTGATGACACCACACCTGTGGCAGATCCACTGTTCCCGTATTTGTGACACCACAATGCTGGCAGCACCAGCTTCCACCTCTCTGTGACAAAACAGCAGTTGCAGAACCAGTGTTGCCCTCTTTGTGACACCACAGTGCTGGCAGCACCAGTGCTCCCCTTTTTGTGACACAACAATCCTGGCAGCTCAAGTATTTCTCTCTTTGTGACACCACAATGCGGGCAGCAGAAGTCTTTCCCTGCTTGTGAAACCACAGGGCAGGAAGTACCAGCTTCTACCTCTCTGTGACACCGCAGCAGTTCCAGAACCCATGTTGCAAACTTGATGACACCACAGTGCTGGCAGTAGGACTTCTGACCTATCTGAGACACCACAGTGCTGGCAGCACCAGCTTCCACCTCTCTGTTACAAAACAGCAGTTGCAGAACCAGTGTTGCCCTCTTTGTGACACCACAATGCTGGCAGCAGAAGTCTTTCCCTGCTTGTGAAACCACAGGGCTGGAAGTACCAGCTTCTACCTCTCTGTGACACTGCAGCAGTTCCAGAACCCGTGTTGCAAACTTGATGACACCACAGCATTGGCAGTAGGACTTCTGACCTATCTGTGACACCACAGTGCTGGCAGCACCTGCTTCCACCTCTCTGTGATAAAACAGCAGTTGCAGAACAAGTGTTCCCCTATTTGTGACACTACAGTGCTGGCAGCACCAGTGCTCCCCTTTTTGTGACACAACAATCCTGGCAGCTCAAGAATTTCTCTCTTTGTGACACCACACTGCTGGCAGCAGAAGTCTTTCCCTGCTTGTGAAACCACAGGGCAGGAAGTACCAGCTTCTACCTCTCTGTGACACCGTAGCAGTTCCAGAACCCGTGTTGCAAACTTGATGACAACACAGCGCTGGCAGTAGGACTTCTGACCTATCTGTGACACCACAGTGCTGGCAGCACCAGCTTCCACCTCTCTGTGACACTGCACCATTCTCAGCACCAGTATGCCCCTCTTTGTGACACCACAGAGCTGGCAGCACCAGTGCTCCCCTTTTTGTTTCACAACAATCCTGGCAGCTCAAGTATTTCTCTCTTTGTGACACCACACTGCTGGCAGCACCTGTGTTCCCCTCTTTGTGACACCACAGTGCTGCTAGCGCCAGCATTACACTGTTTGTGATGCCACAGTGCTGGCAGCACCAGCTTCTACCTCTCTGTGACACCGCAGCATTCTCAGGACCAGTATGCCCCTCTTTGTAGACACCACAGCACTGTCAGCACCAGTGTTGCCCTCTTTGTGACACCACAGTGCTGGCAGCACCAGTGCTCCCCTTTTTGTGACACAACAGTCCTGGCAGCTCAAGTATTTCTCTCTTTGTTACACCACAATGCTGGCAGCAGAAGTCTTTCCCTGCTTGTGAAACCACAGGGCTGGAAGTACCAGCTTCCACCTTTCTGTGACACCGCAGCAGTTGCAGAACCTGTGTTGTAAAGTTGATGACAGCACACCTGTGGCAGATCCACTGTTCCCGTATTTGTGACACCACAGTGCTGGCAGCACCAGCTTCCACCTCTCTGTGACAAAACAGCAGTTGCAGAACCAGTGTTCCCCTCTTTGTGACACTACAGTGCTGGCAGCACCAGTGCTCCCCTTTTTGTGACACTACAGTGCTGGCAGCTCAAGTATTTCTCTCTTTGTGACACCACACTGCTGGCAGCACCTGTGGTCCCCTCTTTGTGACACCACAGTGCTGATAGCGCCAGCATTACACTGTTTGTGACGCCACAGTGCTGGCAGCACCAGCTTCTACCTCTCTGTGACACCGCAGCATTCTGAGCACCAGTATGCCCCTATTTGTGACACTACACTGCTGGCAGCACCAGTGTTGCCCTCTTTGTGACACCACAGTGGTGGCAGCAGAAGTGTTTCCCTGCTTGTGATACCACAGGGCTGGAAGTACCAGCTTCTACCTCTCTGTGACACCACAGCAGTTCCAGAACCCATGTTGCAAACTTGATGACACCACAGTGCTGGCAGTAGGACTTCTGACCTATCTGTAACACCACAGTGCTGGCAGCACCAGCTTCCACCTCTCTGTGACAAAACAACAGTTGCAGAACCAGTGCTCCCCTCTTTGTGACACCACAGTGCTGGCAGCACCAGTGCTCCCCTTTTTGTTTCACAACAATCCTGGCAGCTCAAGTATTTCTCTCTTTCTGACACCACAATGCTGGCAGCACCTGTGTTCCCCTCTTTGTGACACCACAGTGCTGCTAGTGCCAGCGTTACACTCTTTGTGATGCCACAGTGCTGGCAGCACCTGCTTCTACGTCTCTGTGACACCGCAGCATTCTCAGGACCAGTATGCCCATCTTTGTAGAAAACACAGCACTGTCAGCACCAGTGTTGCCCTCTTTGTGACACCACAGTGCTGGCAGCACCTGTGCTCCCCTTTTTGTGACACAACAGTCCTGGCAGCTCCAGTATTTCTCTCTTTGTGACACCACAATGCTGGCAGCAGAAGTCTTTCCCTGCTTGTGAAACCACAGGGCTGGAAGTACCAGCTTCTAACTTTCTGTGACACCGCAGCAGTTGCAGAACCTGCGTTGCAAATTTGATGACACCACACCTGTGGCAGATCCACTGTTCCCGTATTTGTGACACCACAATGCTGGCAGCACCAGCTTCCACCTCTCTGTGACAAAACAGCAGTTGCAGAACCAGTGTTGCCCTCTTTGTGACACCACAGTGCTGGCAGCACCAGTGCTCCCCTTTTTGTGACACAACAATCCTGGCAGCTCAAGTATTTCTCTCTTTGTGACACCACAATGCGGGCAGCAGAAGTCTTTCCCAGCTTGTGAAACCACAGGGCAGGAAGTACCATCTTCTACCTCTCTGTGCCACCGCAGCAGTTCCAGAACCCATGTTGCAAACATGATGACACCACAGTGCTGGCAGTAGGACTTCTGACCTATCTGTGACACCACAGGGCTGGCAGCACCAGCTTCCACCTCTCTGTTACACTGCACCATTCTCAGCACCAGTATGCTCCTCTTTGTGACACCACAGTGCTGGCAGCACCAGTGCTCCCCTTTTTGTTTCACAACAATCCTGGCAGCTCAAGTATTTCTCTCTTTGTGACACCACACTGCTCGCAGCAGAAGTCTTTCCCTGCTTGTGAAACCACATTGCTGGAAGTAGCAGCTTCTACCTCTCTGTGACACCGCAGAATTTCCAGAACCCGTGTTGCAAACTTGACGACACCACAGCGCTGGCAGTAGGACTTCTGACCTATCTGTGACACCACAGTTCTGGCAGCACCAGCTTCTACCTCTCTGTGACACTGCAGCATTCTCAGCACCAGTATGGCCCTATTTGTGACACTACACTGCTGGCAGCACCAGTGTTGCCCTCTTTGTGACACCACAGTGGTGGCAGCAGAAGTGTTTCCCTGCTTGTGAAACCACAGGGCTGGAAGTACCAGCTTCTACCTCTCTGTGACAACGCAGCAGTTCCAGAACCCATGTTGCAAACTTGATGACACCACAGCATTGGCAGTAGGACTTCTGACCTATCTGTGACACCACAGTGCTGGCAGCACCAGTTTCCACCTCTCTGTGACAAAACAGCAGTTGCAGAACCAGTGTTCCCCTCTTTGTGACACTACAGTGCTGGCAGCACCAGTGCTCCCCTTTTTGTGACACAACAATCCTGGCAGCTCAAGAATTCGTCTCTTTGTGACACCACACTTCTGGCAGCAGAAGTCTTTCCCTGCTTGTGAAACCACAGGCCTGGAAGTACCAGTTTCTACCTCTCTGTGACACCGTAGCAGTTCCAGAACCCGTGTTGCAAACTTGATGACAACACAGCGCTGGCGGTAGGACTTCTGACCTATCTGTGACACCACAGTGCTGGCAGCACCAGCTTCCACCTCTCTGTGACACTGCACCATTCTCAGCACCAGTATGCCCCTCTTTGTGAAACCACAGTGCTGGCAGCACAAGTGCTCCTCTTTTTGTTTCACAACAATCCTGGCAGCTCAACTATTTCTCTGTTTGTGACACCACAATGCTGGCAGCACCTGTGTTACCCTCTTTGTGACACCACAGTGCTGCTAGCGCCAGCATTACACTGTTTGTGATGCCACAGTGCTGGCAGCACCAGCTTCTACCTCTCTGTGACACCGCAGCATTCTCAGCACCAGTATGCCCCTCTTTGAGACACCACAGCACTGTCAGTACCAGTGTTGCCCTCTTTGTGACACCACAGTGCTGGCAGCACCAGTGATCCCTTTTTGTGACACAACAGTCCTGGCAGCTCAAGTATTTCTCTCTTTGTGACACCAAAATGCTGGCAGCAGAAGTCTTTCCCTGCTTGTGAAACCACAGGGCTGGAAGTACCAGCTACTAACTTTCTGTGACACCGCAGCAGTTGCAGAACCAGTGTTGCACACTTGATGACACCACACCTGTGGCAGATCCACTGTTCCCCTATTTGCGACACCACAATGCTGGCAGCACCAGCTTCCACCTCTCTGTGACAAAACAGCAGTTGCAGAACCAGTGTTGCCCTCTTTGTCACACCACAGCACCGTCAGCACCAGTGTTGCCCTCTTTGTGATACCACAGTGTTGGCATCATCAGTGCTCCACTTTTTATGACACAACAATCCTGGCAGCTCAAGAATTTCTCTCTTTGTGACACCACACTGCTGGCAGCAGAAATCTTTCCCTGCTTGTGAAACCACAGGGCTGGATGTACCAGTTTCTACATCTCTGTGCCACCGTAGCAGTTCCAGAACCCGTTTTGCAAACTTGATGACAACACAGCGCTGGCAGTAGGACTTCTGTCCTATCTGTGACAACACAGTGCTGGCAGCACCAGCTTCCACCTCTCTGTGACAAAACAGCAGTTGCAGAACCAGTGTTCCCCTCTTTGTGACACCACAGTGCTGGCAGCACCAGTGCTCCCCTTTTTGTTTCACAACAATCCTGGCAGCTCAAGTATTTCTCTCTTTGTGACACCACACTGCTGGCAGCACCTGTGTTCCCCTCTTTGTGACACCACAGTGCTGCTAGCGCCAGCGTTACACTCTTTGTGATGCCACAGTGCTGGCAGCACCTGCTTCTACCTCTCTGTGACACCGCAGCATTCTCAGCACCAGTATGCCACTCTTTGTGACACCACAGCACTGTCAGCACCAGTGTTGCACTCTTTGTGACACCACAGTGCTGGCAGCACCAGTGCTCCCCTTTTTGTGACACAACAGTCCTGGCAGCTCAAGTATTTCTCTCTTTGTGACACCAAAATGCTGGCAGCAGAAGTCTTTCCCTGCTTGTGAAACCACAGGGCTGGAAGTACCAGCTTCTAACTTTCTATGACACCGCAGCAGTTGCAGAACCTGTGTTGCAAATTTGATGACACCACACCTGTGGCAGATCCACTGTTCCCGTATTTGTGACACCACAATGCTGGCAGCACCAGCTTCCACCTCTCTGTGACAAAACAGCAGTTGCAGAACCAGTGTTGCCCTCTTTGTGACACCACAGTGCTGGCAGCACCAGTGCTCCCCTTTTTGTGACACAACAATCCTGGCAGCTCAAGTATTTCCCTCTTTGTGACACCACACTGCTGTCAGCAGAAGTCTTTCCCTGCTTGTGAAACCACAGGGCTGGAAGTACCAATTTCTACCTCTGTGTGCCACCGTAGCAGTTCCAGAACCCGTGTTGCAAACTTGATGACAATACAGCGCTGGCAGTAGGACTTCTGACCTATCTGTGACACCACAGTGCTGGCAGCACCAGCTTCCACCTCTCTGTGACACTGCACCATTCTCAGCACCAGTATGCCCCTCTTTGTGACACTACAGTGCTGGCAGCACCAGTGCTCCCCTTTTTGTGACACAACAGTCCTGGCAGCTCAAGTATTTCTCTCTTTGTGACACCACACTGCTGGCAGCACCTGTGTTCCCCTCTTTGTGACACCACAGTGCTGCTAGCGCCAGCATTACACTGTTTGTGATGCCACAGTGCTGGCAGCACCAGCTTCTACCTCTCTGTGACACCGCAGCATTCTCAGCACCAGTATGCCCCTCTTTGTGACACCACAGTGCTGGCAGCACAAGTGCTCCCCTTTTTGTTTCACAACAATCCTGGCAGTTCAAGTATTTCTCTCTTTGTGACACCACACTGCTCGCAGCAGAAGTCTTTCCCTGCTTGTGAAACCACAGGGCTGGAAGTAGCAGCTTCTACCTCTCTGTGACACCGCAGCAGTTCCAGAACCTGTGTTGCAAATTTGACGACACCACAGCGCTGGCAGTAGGACTTCTGACCTATCTGTGACACCACAGTTCTGGCAGCACCAGCTTCTACCTCTCTGTGACACCGCAGCATTCTCAGCACCAGTATGCCCCTCTTTGAGACACCACAGCACTGTCAGCACCAGTGTTGCCCTCTTTGTGACACCACAGTGCTGGCAGCACCAGTGATCCCTTTTTGTGACACAACAGTCCTGGCAGCTCAAGTATTTCTCTCTTTGTGACACCAAAATGCTGGCAGCAGAAGTCTTTCCCTGCTTGTGAAACCACAGGGCTGGAACTACCAGCTTCCACCTTTCTGTGACACCGCAGCAGTTGCAGAACCAGTGTTGCACACTTGATGACACCACACCTGTGGCAGATCCACTGTTCCCCTATTTGTGACACCACAATGCTGGCAGCACCAGCTTCCACCTCTCTGTGACAAAACAGCAGTTGCAGAACCAGTGTTGCCCTCTTTGTGACACCACAGCACTGTCAGCACCAGTGTTGCCCTCTTTGTGACACCACAGTGCTGGCAGCACCAGTGCTCCACTTTTTATGACACAACAATCCTGGCAGCTCAAGAATTTCTCTCTTTGTGACACCACACTGCTGGCAGCAGAAATCTTTCCCTGCTTGTGAAACCACAGGGCTGGATGTACCAGTTTCTACATCTCTGTGCCACCGTAGCAGTTCCAGAACCCGTTTTGCAAACTTGATGACAACACAGCGCTGGCAGTAGGACTTCTGTCCTATCTGTGACACCACAGTGCTGGCAGCACCAGCTTCCACCTCTCTGTGACAAAACAGCAGTTGCAGAACCAGTGTTCCCCTCTTTGTGACACTACAGTGCTGGCAGCACCTGTGCTCCCCTTTTTGTGACACAACAATCCTGGCAGCTCATGTATTTCTCTCTTTGTGACACCACACTGCTGGCAGCACCTGTGTTCCCCTCTTTGTGACACTACAGTGCTGCTAGCGCCAGCGTTACACTCTTTGTGATGCCACAGTGCTGGCAGCACCTGCTTCTACCTCTCTGTGACACCGCAGCATTCTCAGCACCTGTATGCCACTCTTTGTGACACCACAGCACTGTCAGCCCCAGTGTAGCCCTCTTTGTGACACCACAGTGCTGGCAGCACCAGTGCTCCCCTTTTTGTGACACAACAATCCTGGCAGCTCAAGTATTTCTCTCTTTGTGACACCACAATGCGGGCAGCAGAAGTCTTTCCCTGCTTGTGAAACCACAGGCCAGGAAGTACCAGCTTCTACCTCTCTGTGACACCGCAGCAGTTCCAGAACCCATGTTGCAAACTTGATGACACCACAGTGCTGGCAGTAGGACTACTGACCTATCTGAGACACCACAGTGCTGGCAGCACCAGCTTCCACCTCTCTGTTACAAAACAGCAGTTGCAGAACCAGTGTTGCCCTCTTTGTGACACCACAATGCTGGCAGCAGAAGTCTTTCCCTGCTTGTGAAACCACAGGGCTGGAAGTACCAGCTTCTACCTCTCTGTGACACTGCAGCGGTTCCAGAACCCGTGTGGCAAACTTGATGACACCACAGCATTGGCAGTAGGACTTCTGACCTATCTGTGACACCACAGTGGTGGCAGCACCAGCTTCCACCTCTCTGTGATAAAACAGCAGTTGCAGAACAAGTGTTCCCCTATTTGTGACACTACAGTGCTGGCAGCACCAGTGCTCCCCTTTTTGTGACACAACAATCCTGGCAGCTCAAGAATTTCTCTCTTTGTGACACCACACTGCTGGCAGCAGAAGTCTTTCCCTGCTTGTGAAACCACAGGGCTGGAAGTACCAGCTTCTACCTCTCTGTGACACCGCAGCAGTTCCAGAACCCATGTTGCAAACTTGATGACAACACAGCGCTGGCAGTAGGACTTCTGACCTATCTGTGACACCACAGTGCTGGCAGCACCAGCTTCCACCTCTCTGTGACACTGCACCATTCTCAGCACCAGTATGCCCCTCTTTGTGACACCACAGAGCTGGCAGCACCAGTGCTCCCCTTTTTGTTTCACAACAATCCTGGCAGCTCAAGTATTTCTCTCTTTGTGACACCACACTGCTGGCAGCACCTGTGTTCCCCTCTTTGTGACACCACAGTGCTGCTAGCGCCAGCATTACACTGTTTGTGATGCCACAGTGCTGGCAGCACCAGCTTCTACCTCTCTGTGACACCGCAGCATTCTCAGGACCAGTATGCCCCTTTTTTAGACACCACAGCACTGTCAGCACCAGTGTTGCACTCTTTGTGACACCACAGTGCTGGCAGCACCAGTGCTCCCCTTTTTGTGACACATCAGTCCTGGCAGCTCAAGTATTTCTCTCTTTGTGACACCACAATGCTGGCAGCAGAAGTCTTTCCCTGCTTGTGAAACCACAGGGCTGGAACTACCAGCTTCCACGTTTCTGTGACACCGCAGCAGTTGCAGAACCTGTGTTGTAAATTTGATGACACCACACCTGTGGCAGATCCACTGTTCCCGTATTTGTGACACCACAATGCTGGCAGCACCAGCTTCCACCTCTCTGTGACAAAACAGCAGTTGCAGAACCAGTGTTGCCCTCTTTGTGACACCACAGTGCTGGCAGCACCAGTCCTCCCCTTTTTGTGACACAACAATCCTGGCAGCTCAAGTATTTCTCTCTTTGTGACACCACAATGCGGGCAGCAGAAGTCTTTCCCTGCTTGTGAAACCACAGGGCAGGAAGTACCATCTTCTACCTCTCTATGCCACCGCAGCAGTTCCAGAACCCATGTTGCAAACTTGATGACACCACAGTGCTGGCAGTAGGACTTCTGACCTATCTGTGACACCACAGTGCTGGCAGCACCAGCTTCCACCTCTCTGTTACACTGCACCATTCTCAGCACCAGTATGCTCCTCTTTGTGACACCACAGTGCTGGCAGCACCAGTGCTCCCCTTTTTGTTTCACAACAATCCTGGCAGCTCAAGTATTTCTCTCTTTGTGACACCACACTGCTCGCAGCACAAGTCTTTCCCTGCTTGTGAAACCACAGGGCTGGAAGTACCAGCTTCTACCTCTCTGTGACACTGCAGCAGTTCCAGAACCCGTGTTGCAAACTTGATGACACCACAGCATTGGCAGTAGGACTTCTGACCTATCTGTGACACCACAGTGCTGGCAGCACCAGTTTCCACCTCTCTGTGATAAAACAGCAGTTGCAGAACAAGTGTTCCCCTATTTGTGACACTACAGTGCTGGCAGCACCAGTGCTCCCCTTTTTGTGACACAACAATCCTGGCAGCTCAAGAATTTCTCTCTTTGTGACACCACACTGCTGGCAGCAGAAGTCTTTCCCTGCTTGTGAAACCACAGGGCTGGAAGTACCAGCTTCTACCTCTCTGTGACACCGCAGCAGTTCCAGAACCCGTGTTGCAAACTTGATGACAACACAGCGCTGGCAGTAGGACTTCTGACCTATCTGTGACACCACAGTGCTGGCAGCACCAGCTTCTACCTCTCTGTGACACTGCACCATTCTCAGCACCAGTATGCCCCTCTTTGTGACACCACAGAGCTGGCAGCACCAGTGCTCCCCTTTTTGTTTCACAACAATCCTGGCAGCTCAAGTATTTCTCTCTTTGTGACACCACACTGCTGGCAGCACCTGTGTTCCCCTCTTTGTGACACCACAGTGCTGCTAGCGCCAGCATTACACTGTTTGTGATGCCACAGTGCTGGCAGCACCAGCTTCTACCTCTCTGTGACACCGCAGCATTCTCAGCACCAGTATGCCCCTTTTTTAGACACCACAGCACTGTCAGCACCAGTGTTGCCCTCTTTGTGACACCACAGTGCTGGCAGCACCAGTGCTCCCCTTTTTGTGACACATCAGTCCTGGCAGCTCAAGTATTTCTCTCTTTGTGACACCACAATGCTGGCAGCAGAAGTCTTTCCCTGCTTGTGAAACCACAGGGCTGGAACTACCAGCATCCACGTTTCTGTGACACCGCAGCAGTTGCAGAACCTGTGTTGTAAATTTGATGACACCACACCTGTGGCAGATCCACTGTTCCCGTATTTGTGACACCACAGTGCTGGCAGCACCAGCTTCCACCTCTCTGTGACAAAACAGCAGTTGCAGAACCAGTGTTCCCCTCTTTGTGACACTACAGTGCTGGCAGCACCAGTGCTCCCCTTTTTGTGACACAACAGTCCTGGCAGCTCAAGTATTTCTCTCTTTGTGATACCAAAATGCTGGCAGCAGAAGTCTTTCCCTGCTTGTGAAACCACAGGGCTGGAAGTACCAGCTACTAACTTTCTGTGACACCGCAGCAGTTGCAGAACCAGTGATGCACACTTGATGACACCACACCTGTGGCAGATCCACTGTTCCCCTATCTGCGACACCACAATGCTGGCAGCACCAGCTTCCACCTCTCTGTGACAAAACAGCAGTTGCAGAACCAGTGTTCCCCTCTTTTTGACACTACAGTGCTGGCAGAACCAGTGCTGCCCTTTTTCTGACACAACAATCCTGGCAGCTCAAGAATTTCCCTCTTTGTGACACCACACTGCTGTCAGCAGAAGTCTTTCCCTGCTTGTGAAACCACAGGGCTGGAAGTACCAATTTCTACCTCTGTGTGCCACCGTAGCAGTTCCAGAACCCGTGTTGCAAACTTGATGACAATACAGCGCCGGCAGTAGGACTTCTGACCTATCTGTGACACCACAGTACTGGCAGCACCAGCTTCCACCTCTCTGTTACACTGCACCATTCTCAGCACCAGTATGCCCCTCTTTGTGACACCACAGTGCTGGCAGCACCAGTGCTCCCCTTTTTGTTTCACAACAATCCTGGCAGCTCAAGTATTTCTCTCTTTGTGACACCACACTGCTGGCAGCACCTGTGTTCCCCTCTTTGTGACACCACAGTGCTGCTAGCGCCAGCGTTACACTCTTTGTGATGCCACAGTGCTGGCAGCACCAGCTTCTACCTCTCTGTGACACCGCAGCATTCTCAGCACCAGTATGCCCCTCTTTGTGACACTACACTGCTGGCAGCACCAGTGTTGCCCTCTTTATGACACCACAGTGGTGGCAGCAGAAGTGTTTCCCTGCTTGTGAAACCACAGGGCTGGAACTACCAGCTTCTACCTCTCTGTGACACCGCAGCAGTTCCAGAACCCATGTTGCAAACTTGATGACACCACAATGCTGGCAGTTGGACTTCTGACCTATCTGTAACACCACAGTGCTGGCAGCACCAGCTTCCACCTCTCTGTGACAAAACAGCAGTTGCAGAACCAGTGCTCCCCTCTTTGTGACACCACAGTGCTGGCAGCACCAGTGCTCCCCTTTTTGTGACACAACAATCCTGGCAGCTCAAGTATTTCTCTCTTTGTGACACCACACTGCTGGCAGCACCTGTGTTCCCCTCTTTGTGACACCACAGTGCTGCTAGTGCCAGCGTTACACTCTTTGTGATGCCACAGTGCTGGAAGCACCTGCTTCTACCTCTCTGTGACACCGCAGCATTCTCAGGACCAGTATGCCCCTCTTTGTAGAAAACACAGCACTGTCAGCACCAGTGTTGCCCTCTTTGTGACACCACAGTGCTGGCAGCACCAGTGCTCCCCTTTTTGTGACACAACAGTCCTGGCAGCTCAAGTATTTCTCTCTTTGTGACACCACAATGCTGGCAGCAGAAGTCTTTTCCTGCTTGTGAAACCACAGGGCTGGAACTACCAGCTTCTAACTTTCTGTGACACCGCAGCAGTTGCAGAACCTGTGTTGCAAATTTGATGGCACCACACCTGTGGCAGATCCACTGTTCCCCTATTTGTGACACCACAATGCTGGCAGCACCAGCTTCCACCTCTCTGTGACAAAACAGCAGTTGCAGAACCAGTGTTGCCCTCTTTGTGACACCACAGTGCTGGCAGCACCAGTGCTCCCCTTTTTGTGACACAACAATCCTGGCAGCTCAAGTATTTCTCTCTTTGTGACACCACACTGCTCGCAGCAGAAGTCTTTCCCTGCTTGTGAAACCACAGGGCTGGAAGTACCAGCTTCTACCTCTCTGTGACACCGCAGCACTTCCAGAAACTGTGTTGCAAACTTGACGACACCACAGCGCTGGCAGTAGGACTTCTGACCTATCTGTGACACCACAGTTCTGGCAGCACCAGCTTCTACCTCTCTGTGACACTGCAGCATTCTCAGCACCAGTATGGCCCTATTTGTGACACTACACTGCTGGCAGCACCAGTGTTGCCCTCTTTGTGACACCACAGTGGTGGCAGCAGAAGTGTTTCCCTGCTTGTGAAACCACAGGGAAGGAAGTACCAGCTTCTACCTCTCTGTGACACCGCAGCAGTTCCAGAACCCGTGTTGCAAACTTGATGACACCACAGCGCTGGCAGTAGGACTTCTGACCTATCTGTGACACCACAGTGCTGGCAGCACCAGCTTCCACCTCTCTGTGACAAAACAGCAGTTGCAGAACCAGTGCTCCCCTCTTTGTGACACCACAGTACTGGCAGCACCAGTGCTCCCCTTTCTGTGACACAACAATCCTGGCAGCTCAGGTATTTCTCTCCTTGTGACACCACAATGCTGGCAGCAGAAGTCTTTCCCTGCTTGTGAAACCACAGGGCTGGAAGTACCAGCTTCTACCTCTCTTTGACACCGCAGCAGTTCCAGAACCCATGTTGCAAACTTCATGACACCACAGCACTGGCAGTAGGACTTCTGACCTATCTGTAACACCACAGTGCTGGCAGCACCAGCTTCCACCTCTCTGTGACAAAACAGCAGTTGCAGAACCAGTGTTCCCCTCTTTGTGATACTACAGTGCTGGCAGCACCAGTGCTCCCCTTTTTGTGACACAACAATCCTGGCAGCTCAAGTATTTCTCTCTTTGTGACACCACACTGCTGGCAGCAGAAGTCTTTCCCTGCTTGTGAAACCACAGGGCTGGAACTACCAGCTTCTACCTCTCTTTGACACCGCAGCAGTTCCAGAACCCGTGTTGCAAACTTCATGACACCACAGCGCTGGGAGTAGGACTTCTGACCTATCTGCGACACCACAGTGCTGGCAGCACCTGCTTCCACCTCTCTGTGACACTGCACCATTCTCAGCACCAGTATGCCCCTCTTTGTGACACCACACTGCTGGCAGCACCAGTGCTCCCCTTTTTGTGACATAACAATCCTGGCAGCTCAAGTATTTCTCTCTTTGTGACACCACAATGCTGGCAGCACCTGTGTTCCCCTCTTTGTGACACCACAGTGCTGGCAGCACCAGCTTCCACCTCTCTGTGACACCGCAGAATTTCCAGAACCCGTGTTGCAAACTTCATGACACCACAGCACTGGCAGTAGGAGTTCTGACCTATCTGTGACACCACAGTGCTGGCAGCAGCAGTTTCCACCTCTCTGTGACAAAATAGCAGTTGCAGAACCAGTGTTCGCCTCTTTGTGACACGACAGTGCTGCTAGCGCCAGCGTTACACTGTTTGTGATGCCACAGTGCTGGAAGCACCAGCTTCTATCTCTCTGTGACACCGCAGCATTCTCAGCACCAGTATGCCCCTCTTTGTGACACCACAGCACTGTCAGCACCAGTGTTGCACTCTTTGTGACACCACAGTGCTGGCAGCACCAGTGCTCCCCTTTTTGGGACACAACAATCCTGGCAGCTCAAGTATTTCTCTCCTTGTGACACCACAATGCTGGCAGCAGAAGTCTTTCCCTGCTTGTGAAACCACAGGGCTGGAAGTACCAGCTTCTACCTCTCTGTGACACCACAGCAGTGCCAGAACCAGTGTTGCACACGTGATGACACAATGCTGGCAGTAGGACTTCTGACCTATCTGTGTCACCACAGTGCTGGCAGCACCAGCTTCCACCTCTCTGTGACAAAACTGCAGTTGCAGAACCAGTGTTCCCCTCTTTGTGACACCACAGTGCTGGCAGCAGCTGTGCTCCCCTTTTTGTGGCACAACAGTCCTGGCAGCTCAAGTATTTCTCTCTTTGTGACACCACAATGCTGGCAGCACCTGTGTTCCCCTCTTTGTGACACCACAGTGCTGCTAGCGCCAGCGTTACACTCTTTGTGATGCCACAGTGCTGGCAGCACCAGCTTCTACCTCTCTGTGACACCGCAGCATTCTCAGCACCAGTATGCTCCTCTTTGTGACACCACACTGCTGGCAGCACCTGTATTGCCCTCTTTGTGACACCACAGTGCTGGCAGCACCAGTGCTCCCCTTTCTGTGACACAACAATCCTGGCAGCTCAGGTATTTCTCTCCTTGTGACACCACAATGCTGGCAGCAGAAGTCTTTCCCTGCTTGTGAAACCACAGGGCTGGAACTACCAGCTTCTACCTCTCTGTGACACCGCAGCAGTTCCAGAACCCGTGTTGCAAACTTGATGACACCACAGCGCTGGCAGTAGGACTTCTGACCTATCTGCGACAGCACAGTGCTGGCAGCACCAGCTTCCACCTCTCTGTGACAAAACAGCAATTGCAGAACCAGTGTTCCCCGCTTTGTGACACTACAGTGCTGGCAGCACCAGTGCTCCCCTTTTTGTGACACAACAATCCTGGCAGCTCATGAATTTCTCTCTTTGTGACACCACAATGCTGGCAGCACCTGTGTTCCCCTCTTTGTGACTCTACAGTGCTGGCAGCACCAGTGCTGCCCTTTTTGTGACACAACAATCCTGGCAGCTCAAGTATTTCTCTCTTTATGACACCACAATGCTGGCAGCAGAAGTCTTTCCCTGCTTGTGAAACCACAGGGCTGGAAGTACCAGCTTCTAACTTTCTGTGACACCACAGCATTTCCAGAACCAGTATTGCAAACTTGATGACACCACAGCGCTGGCAGTAGGACTTCTGATCTATCTGTGACACCACAGTGCTGGCAGCACCAGCTTCTACCTCTCTGTGACACTGCACCATTCTCAGCACCAGTATGCCCCTCTTTGTGACACCACACTGCTGGCAGCACCAGTGCTCCCCTTTTTGTGACATAACAATCCTGGCAGCTCAAGTATTTCTCTCTTTGTGACACCACAATGCTGGCAGCACCTGTGTTCCCCTCTTTGTGACACCACAGTGCTGGCAGCACCAGCTTCCACCTCTCTGTGACACCGCAGAATTTCCAGAACCCGTGTTGCAAACTTCATGACACCACAGCGCTGGCAGTAGGACTTCTGACCTATCTGTGACACCACAGTGCTGGCAGCAGCAGTTTCCACCTCTCTGTGACAAAACAGCAGTTGCAGAACCAGTGTTCGCCTCTCTGTGACACCACAGTGCTGCTAGCGCCAGCGTTACACTGTTTGTGATGCCACAGTGCTGGAAGCACCAGCTTCTACCTCTCTGTGACACCGCACCATTCTCAGCACCAGTATGCCCCTCTTTGTGACACCACAGCACTGTCAGCACCAGTGTTGCCCACTTTGTGACACCACAGTGCTGGCAGCAAAAGTGCTCCCCTTTTTGGGACACAACAATCCTGGCAGCTCAAGTATTTCTCTCTTTGTGACACCACACTGCTGGCAGCAGAAGTCTTTCCCTGCTTGTGAAACCACAGGGCTGGAAGTACCAGCTTCTACCTCTCTGTGACACCACAGCAGTGCCAGAACCAGTGTTGCACACGTGATGACACAATGCTGGCAGTAGGACTTCTGACCTATCTGTGTCACCACAGTGCTGGCAGCACCAGCTTCCACCTCTCTGTGACAAAACTGCAGTTGCAGAACCAGTGTTCCCCTCTTTGTGACACCACAGTGCTGGCAGCACCAGTGCTCCCCTTTTTGTGGCACAACAGTCCTGGCAGCTCAAGTATTTCTCTCTTGTGACACCACAATGCTGGCAGCACCTGTGTTCCCCTCTTTGTGACACCACAGTGCTGCTAGCGCCAGCGTTACACTCTTTGTGATGCCACAGTGCTGGCAGCACCAGCTTCTACCTCTCTGTGACACCGCAGCATTCTCAGCACCAGTATGCTCCTCTTTGTGACACCACACTGCTGGCAGCACCTGTATTGCCCTCTTTGTGACACCACAGTGCTGGCAGCACCAGTGCTCCCCTTTCTGTGACACAACAATCCTGGCAGCTCAGGTATTTCTCTCCTTGTGACACCACAATGCTGGCAGCAGAAGTCTTTCCCTGCTTGTGAAACCACAGGGCTGGAACTACCAGCTTCTACCTCTCTGTGACACCGCAGCAGTTCCAGAACCCGTGTTGCAAACTTGATGACACCACAGCGCTGGCAGTAGGACTTCTGACCTATCTGCGACAGCACAGTGCTGGCAGCACCAGCTTCCACCTCTCTGTGACAAAACAGCAATTGCAGAACCAGTGTTCCCCTCTTTGTGACACTACAGTGCTGGCAGCCACCAGTTGCTCCCCTTTTTGTGACAAACAATCCTGGCAGCTCAAGAATTTCTCTCTTTGAGAACACCAACACTGCAGGCAGCAACCTGTGTTCCCCTCTTTTGTGACACTACAGGTGCTGGCAAGCACCAAGATGCTGCCCTTTTGTGACACCACAATCCTGGCCAGCTCAAGTCTTTCTCTCTTTGTGACACCACAATGCTGGCAGCAGAAGTCTTTCCCTGCTTGTGAAACCACAGGGCTGAAGTACCCAGCTTCCTAACTTCTTCTGTGACACCACAGCATTTCCAGAACCAGTATTAGCAACTTGATCACAAACCTCAGCGCTGGCAGTAGGACTTCTGATCTATCTGTGACACCACAGTGCTGGCAGCACCAAGCTTCCACCTCTCTGAGGACAAAACCAGCAGTTGCAGAACCAGTGCTCCCCTCTTTGTGGACACCCACAGTGCTGCAGCACCAGTGCTCCCCTTTTGCTGACACAACAATCCTGCAGCTCAAGTATTTCTCTCTTTGTGACACCACACTGCTGGCAGCACCTGTGTTCCCCTCGTTGTGACACCACAGTGCTGATAGCCCCAGCGTTACACTCTTTGTGACACCACAGTGCTGGCAGCACCAGTGCTCCCCTTTTTGTGGCACAACAGTCCTGGCAGCTCTAGTATTTCTCTCTTTGTGACACCACAATGCTGGCAGCACCTGTGTTGCACTCTTTGTGACACCACAGTGCTGGCAGCACCAGTGCTCCCCTTTTTGGGACACAACAATCCTGGCAGCTCAAGTATTTCTCTCCTTGTGACACCACAATGCTGGCAGCAGAAGTCTTTCCCTGCTTGTGAAACCACAGGGCTGGAAGTACCAGCTTCTACCTCTCTGTGACACCACAGCAGTGCCAGAACCAGTGTTGCACACGTGATGACACAATGCTGGCAGTAGGACTTCTGACCTATCTGTGTCACCACAGTGCTGGCAGCACCAGCTTCCACCTCTCTGTGACAAAACTGCAGTTGCAGAACCAGTGTTCCCCTCTTTGTGACACCACAGTGCTGGCAGCACCAGTGCTCCCCTTTTTGTGGCACAACAGTCCTGGCAGCTCAAGTATTTCTCTCTTTGTGACACCACAATGCTGGCAGCACCTGTGTTCCCCTCTTTGTGACACCACAGTGCTGCTAGCGCCAGCGTTACACTCTTTGTGATGCCACAGTGCTGGCAGCACCAGCTTCTACCTCTCTGTGACACCGCAGCATTCTCAGCACCAGTATGCTCCTCTTTGTGACACCACACTGCTGGCAGCACCTGTATTGCCCTCTTTGTGACACCACAGTGCTGGCAGCACCAGTGCTCCCCTTTCTGTGACACAACAATCCTGGCAGCTCAGGTATTTCTCTCCTTGTGACACCACAATGCTGGCAGCAGAAGTCTTTCCCTGCTTGTGAAACCACAGGGCTGGAACTACCAGCTTCTACCTCTCTGTGACACCGCAGCAGTTCCAGAACCCGTGTTGCAAACTTGATGACACCACAGCGCTGGCAGTAGGACTTCTGACCTATCTGCGACAGCACAGTGCTGGCAGCACCAGCTTCCACCTCTCTGTGACAAAACAGCAATTGCAGAACCAGTGTTCCCCTCTTTGTGACACTACAGTGCTGGCAGCACCAGTGCTCCCCTTTTTGTGACACAACAATCCTGGCAGCTCAAGAATTTCTCTCTTTGTGACACCACACTGCTGACAGCACCTGTGTTCCCCTCTTTGTGACACTACAGTGCTGGCAGCACCAGTGCTGCCCTTTCTGTGACACAACAATCCTGGCAGCTCAAGTATTTCTCTCTTTGTGACACCACAATGCTGGCAGCAGAAGTCTTTCCCTGCTTGTGAAACCACAGGGCTGGAAGTACCAGCTTCTAACTTTCTGTGACACCACAGCATTTCCAGAACCAGTATTGCAAACTTGATGACACCACAGCGCTGGCAGTAGGACTTCTGATCTATCTGTGACACCACAGTGCTGGCAGCACCAGCTTCTACCTCTCTGTGACACCGCACCATTCTCAGCACCAGTATGCCCCTCTTTGTGACACCACACTGCTGGCAGCACCAGTGCTCCCCTTTTTGTGACATAACAATCCTGGCAGCTCAAGTATTTCTCTCTTTGTGACACCACAATGCTGGCAGCACCTGTGTTCCCCTCTTTGTGACACCACAGTGCTGGCAGCACCAGCTTCCACCTCTCTGTGACACCGCAGAATTTCCAGAACCCGTGTTGCAAACTTCATGACACCACAGCGCTGGCAGTAGGACTTCTGACCTATCTGTGACACCACAGTGCTGGCAGCAGCAGTTTCCACCTCTCTGTGACAAAACAGCAGTTGCAGAACCAGTGTTCGCCTCTCTGTGACACCACAGTGCTGCTAGTGCCAGCGTTACACTGTTTGTGATGCCACAGTGCTGGAAGCACCAGCTTCTATCTCTCTGTGACACCGCACCATTCTCAGCACCAGTATGCCCTCTTTGTGACACCACAGCACTGTCAGCACCAGTGTTGCACTCTTTGTGACACCACAGTGCTGGCAGCACCAGTGCTCCCCTTTTTGGGACACAACAATCCTGGCAGCTCAAGTATTTCTCTCTTTGTGACACCACAATGCTGGCAGCAGAAGTCTTTCCCTGCTTGTGAAACCACAGGGCTGGAAGTACCAGCTTCTACCTCTCTGTGACACCACAGCAGTGCCAGAACCAGTGTTGCACACGTGATGACACAATGCTGGCAGTAGGACTTCTGACCTATCTGTGTCACCACAGTGCTGGCAGCACCAGCTTCCACCTCTCTGTGACAAAACTGCAGTTGCAGAACCAGTGTTCCCCTCTTTGTGACACCACAGTGCTGGCAGCACCAGTGCTCCCCTTTTTGTGGCACAACAGTCCTGGCAGCTCAAGTATTTCTCTCTTTGTGACACCACAATGCTGGCAGCACCTGTGTTCCCCTCTTTGTGACACCACAGTGCTGCTAGCGCCAGCGTTACACTCTTTGTGATGCCACAGTGCTGGCAGCACCAGCTTCTACCTCTCTGTGACACCGCAGCATTCTCAGCACCAGTATGCTCCTCTTTGTGACACCACACTGCTGGCAGCACCTGTATTGCCCTCTTTGTGACACCACAGTGCTGGCAGCACCAGTGCTCCCCTTTCTGTGACACAACAATCCTGGCAGCTCAGGTATTTCTCTCCTTGTGACACCACAATGCTGGCAGCAGAAGTCTTTCCCTGCTTGTGAAACCACAGGGCTGGAACTACCAGCTTCTACCTCTCTGTGACACCGCAGCAGTTCCAGAACCCGTGTTGCAAACTTGATGACACCACAGCGCTGGCAGTAGGACTTCTGACCTATCTGCGACAGCACAGTGCTGGCAGCACCAGCTTCCACCTCTCTGTGACAAAACAGCAATTGCAGAACCAGTGTTCCCCTCTTTGTGACACTACAGTGCTGGCAGCACCAGTGCTCCCCTTTTTGTGACACAACAATCCTGGCAGCTCAAGAATTTCTCTCTTTGTGACACCACACTGCTGGCAGCACCTGTCTTGCCCTCTTTGTGACACCACAGTGCTGGCAGCACCAGTGCTCCCCTTTCTGTGACACAACAATCCTGGCAGCTCAAGTATTTCTCTCCTTGTGACCCCACAATGCTGGCAGCAGAAGTCTTTCCCTGCTTGTGAAACCACAGGGCTGGAAGTACCAGCTTCTACCTCTCTGTGACACCGCAGCAGTTCCAGAACCCGTGTTGCAAACTTGATGACACCACAGCGCTGGCAGTAGGACTTCTGACCTATCTGCGACAGCACAGTGCTGGCAGCACCAGCTTCCACCTCTCTGTGACAAAACAGCAATTGCAGAACCAGTGTTCCCCTCTTTGTGACACTACAGTGCTGGCAGCACCAGTGCTCCACTTTTTGTGACACAACAATCCTGGCAGCTCAAGAATTTCTCTCTTTGTGACACCACACTGCTGGCAGCACCTGTGTTCCCCTCTTTGTGACACTACAGTGCTGGCAGCACCAGTGCTGCCCTTTCTGTGACACAACAATCCCGGCAGCTCAAGTATTTCTCTCTTTGTGTCACCACAATGCTGGCAGCAGAAGTCTTTCCCTGCTTGTGAAACCACAGGGCTGGAAGTACCAGCTTCTAACTTTCTGTGACACCACAGCATTTCCAGAACCAGTATTGCAAACTTGATCACACCACAGCGCTGGCAGTAGGACTTCTGATCTATCTGTGACACCACAGTGCGGCAGCACCAGCTTCTACCTCTCTGTGACACTGCACCATTCTCAGCACCAGTATGCCCCTCTTTGTGACACCACACTGCTGGCAGCACCAGTGCTCCCCTTTTTGTGACATAACAATCCTGGCAGCTCAAGTATTTCTCTCTTTGTGACACCACAATGCTGGCAGCACCTGTGTTCCCCTCTTTGTGACACCACAGTGCTGGCAGCACCAGCTTCCACCTCTCTGTGACACCGCAGAATTTCCAGAACCCGTGTTGCAAACTTCATGACACCACAGCGCTGGCAGTAGGACTTCTGACCTATCTGTGACACCACAGTGCTGGCAGCAGCAGTTTCCACCTCTCTGTGACAAAACAGCAGTTGCAGAACCAGTGTTCGCCTCTCTGTGACACCACAGTGCTGCTAGCGCCAGCGTTACACTGTTTGTGATGCCACAGTGCTGGAAGCACCAGCTTCTATCTCTCTGTGACACCGCACCATTCTCAGCACCAGTATGCCCCTCTTTGTGACACCACAGCACTGTCAGCACCAGTGTTGCACTCTTTGTGACACCACAGTGCTGGCAGCACCAGTGCTCCCCTTTTTGGGACACAACAATCCTGGCAGCTCAAGTATTTCTCTCTTTGTGACACCACAATGCTGGCAGCAGAAGTCTTTCCCTGCTTGTGAAACCACAGGGCTGGAAGTACCAGCTTCTACCTCTCTGTGACACCACAGCAGTGCCAGAACCAGTGTTGCACACGTGATGACACAATGCTGGCAGTAGGACTTCTGACCTATCTGTGTCACCACAGTGCTGGCAGCACCAGCTTCCACCTCTCTGTGACAAAACTGCAGTTGCAGAACCAGTGTTCCCCTCTTTGTGACACCACAGTGCTGGCAGCACCAGTGCTCCCCTTTTTGTGGCACAACAGTCCTGGCAGCTCAAGTATTTCTCTCTTTGTGACACCACAATGCTGGCAGCACCTGTGTTCCCCTCTTTGTGACACCACAGTGCTGCTAGCGCCAGCGTTACACTCTTTGTGATGCCACAGTGCTGGCAGCACCAGCTTCTACCTCTCTGTGACACCGCAGCATTCTCAGCACCAGTATGCTCCTCTTTGTGACACCACACTGCTGGCAGCACCTGTATTGCCCTCTTTGTGACACCACAGTGCTGGCAGCACCAGTGCTCCCCTTTCTGTGACACAACAATCCTGGCAGCTCAGGTATTTCTCTCCTTGTGACACCACAATGCTGGCAGCAGAAGTCTTTCCCTGCTTGTGAAACCACAGGGCTGGAAGTACCAGCTTCTACCTCTCTGTGACACCACAGCAGTGCCAGAACCAGTGTTGCACACGTGATGACACAATGCTGGCAGTAGGACTTCTGACCTATCTGTGTCACCACAGTGCTGGCAGCACCAGCTTCCACCTCTCTGTGACAAAACTGCAGTTGCAGAACCAGTGTTCCCCTCTTTGTGACACCACAGTGCTGGCAGCACCAGTGCTCCCCTTTTTGTGGCACAACAGTCCTGGCAGCTCAAGTATTTCTCTCTTTGTGACACCACAATGCTGGCAGCACCTGTGTTCCCCTCTTTGTGACACCACAGTGCTGCTAGCGCCAGCGTTACACTCTTTGTGATGCCACAGTGCTGGCAGCACCAGCTTCTACCTCTCTGTGACACCGCAGCATTCTCAGCACCAGTATGCTCCTCTTTGTGACACCACACTGCTGGCAGCACCTGTATTGCCCTCTTTGTGACACCACAGTGCTGGCAGCACCAGTGCTCCCCTTTCTGTGACACAACAATCCTGGCAGCTCAGGTATTCCTCTCCTTGTGACACCACAATGCTGGCAGCAGAAGTGTTTCCCTGCTTGTGAAACCACAGGGCTGGAAGTACCAGCTTCTACCTCTCTGTGACTCCGCAGCAGTTCCAGAACCCGTGTTGCAAACTTGATGACACCACAGCGCTGGCAGTAGGACTTCTGACCTATCTGCAACAGCACAGTGTTTGCAGCACCAGCTTCCACCTCTCTGTGACAAAACAGCAATTGCAGAACCAGTGTTCCCCTCTTTGTGACACTACAGTGCTGGCAGCACCAGTGCTCCCCTTTTTGTGACACAACAATCCTGGCAGCTCAAGAATTTCTCTCTTTGTGACACCACACTGCTGGCAGCACCTGTGTTCCCCTCTTTGTGACACTACAGTGCTGGCAGCACCAGTGCTGCCCTTTTTGTGACACAACAATCCTGGCAGCTCAAGTATTTCTCTCTTTGTGACACCACAATGCTGGCAGCAGAAGTCTTTCCCTGCTTGTGAAACCACAGGGCTGGAAGTACCAGCTTCTAACTTTCTGTGACACCACAGCATTTCCAGAACCAGTATTGCAAACTTGATCACACCACAGCGCTGGCAGTAGGACTTCTGATCTATCTGTGACACCACAGTGCTGGCAGCACCAGCTTCTACCTCTCTGTGACACTGCACCATTCTCAGCACCAGTATGCCCCTCTTTGTGACACCACACTGCTGGCAGCACCAGTGCTCCCCTTTTTGTGACATAACAATCCTGGCAGCTCAAGTATTTCTCTCTTTGTGACACCACAATGCTGGCAGCACCTGTGTTCCCCTCTTTGTGACACCACAGTGCTGGCAGCACCAGCTTCCACCTCTCTGTGACACCGCAGAATTTCCAGAACCCGTGTTGCAAACTTCATGACACCACAGCGCTGGCAGTAGGACTTCTGACCTATCTGTGACACCACAGTGCTGGCAGCAGCAGTTTCCACCTCTCTGTGACAAAACAGCAGTTGCAGAACCAGTGTTCGCCTCTTTGTGACACCACAGTGCTGCTAGCGCCAGCGTTACACTGTTTGTGATGCCACAGTGCTGGAAGCACCAGCTTCTATCTCTCTGTGACACTGCACCATTCTCAGCACCCGTATGCCACTCTTTGTGACACCACAGCACTGTCAGCACCAGTGTTGCCCTCTTTGTGACACCACAGTGCTGGCAGCAAAAGTGCTCCCCTTTTTGGGACACAACAATCCTGGCAGCTCAAGTATTTCTCTCTTTGTGACACCACAATGCTGGCAGCAGAAGTCTTTCCCTGCTTGTGAAACCACAGGGCTGGAAGTACCAGCTTCTACCTCTCTGTGACACCACAGCAGTGCCAGAACCAGTGTTGCACGCGTGATGACACAATGCTGGCAGTAGGACTTCTGACCTATCTGTGACACCACAGTGCTGGCAGCACCAGCTTCCACCTCTCTGTGACAAAACTGCAGTTGCAGAACCAGTGTTCCCCTCTTTGTGACACCACAGTGCTGGCAGCACCAGTGCTCCCCTTTTTGTGGCACAACAGTCCTGGCAGCTCAAGTATTTCTCTCTTTGTGACACCACAATGCTGGCAGCACCTGTGTTCCCCTCTTTGTGACACCACAGTGCTGCTAGCGCCAGCGTTACACTCTTTGTGATGCCACAGTGCTGGCAGCACCAGCTTCTACCTCTCTGTGACACCGCAGCATTCTCAGCACCAGTATGCTCCTCTTTGTGACACCACACTGCTGGCAGCACCTGTATTGCCCTCTTTGTGACACCACAGTGCTGGCAGCACCAGTGCTCCCCTTTCTGTGACACAACAATCCTGGCAGCTCAGGTATTTCTCTCCTTGTGACACCACAATGCTGGCAGCAGAAGTCTTTCCCTGCTTGTGAAACCACAGGGCTGGAACTACCAGCTTCTACCTCTCTGTGACACCGCAGCAGTTCCAGAACCCGTGTTGCAAACTTGATGACACCACAGCGCTGGCAGTAGGACTTCTGACCTATCTGGGACACCACAGTGCTGGCAGCACCAGCTTCTACCTCTCTGTGACACTGCACCATTCTCAGCACCAGTATGCCCCTCTTTGTGACACCACACTGCTGGCAGCACCAGTGCTCCCCTTTTTGTGACATAACAATCCTGGCAGCTCAAGTATTTCTCTCTTTGTGACACCACAATGCTGGCAGCACCTGTGTTCCCCTCTTTGTGACACCACAGTGCTGGCAGCACCAGCTTCCACCTCTCTGTGACACCGCAGAATTTCCAGAACCCGTGTTGCAAACTTCATGACACCACAGCGCTGGCAGTAGGACTTCTGACCTATCTGTGACACCACAGTGCTGGCAGCAGCAGTTTCCACCTCTCTGTGACAAAACAGCCGTTGCAGAACCAGTGTTCGCCTCTCTGTGACACCACAGTGCTGCTAGTGCCAGCGTTACACTGTTTGTGATGCCACAGTGCTGGAAGCACCAGCTTCTATCTCTCTGTGACACCACACAATTCTCAGCACCAGTATGCCCCTCTTTGTGACACCACAGCACTGTCAGCACCAGTGTTGCACTCTTTGTGACACCACAGTGCTGGCAGCACCAGTGCTCCCCTTTTTGTGACACAACAATCCTGGCAGCTCAAGTATTTCTCTCTTTGTGACACCACAATGCTGGCAGCA
>JADMLD010000218.1:0-25718 GCA_017589585.1 Phylloscopus whistleri
CTGATTTCAGTCCCGGTGTCGATCTCAGAGCAGTGCCAGTCCCAGTCTCAGTCTCGAGTTCACAAGCGTGCCAGTCTGGGTGCCGGTGTCCGGTTCCAGTTTCAGTCCCAGTCCCCAGCGCTGGTACACAGCCGCAAGTGCCAGTCTGGGTCCTGCAGTGCTCTCATGCCCCATCTCAGTCTTGATCCTGGTCCTGGAGCATTTCAGCCTTGGTGCTGGTTCCAGTGCCTGTCCCAGTATCGCGTCCCGGTCTCCTTCTGGCCGCAGTCCTGGAGCAGTCCAGGAGCGCTCCCGATTCCGGTCCCAGTGTTGGTCTCAGTTTTGGTCCCAGTGGCAGTTCTGGTGCTGGTTTTGTTCCAGGTCTCGGTCCCAGTCCCGGTGCCAGTGCGGTGCCCGGTCTCAGTGCTGGTGTCAGTTCCAGGCCCAGTCCCGGAGCAGTGACGGTGTCGGTTCTGGTGTCGCTCTCAGTCTTGGTGCTGCTGCCGGTTCTGGTGCTGACTTGGTCTCGGTGTTGGTTGCTGAGATTTTAGGCCTGTTTTTTGGGTAATTTTAGACCGAACTGGGCAGGTTTAGGCTGGGTTTCGATCCCTTGGAGTGATTTCTGGCCTTTGAGGGTGGATTTTAGGTGGCTGATTTTGGGCCAAATCTGGTGGAGTTCAGGGTGAATTTAGATCCCTTTGGATGATTTTAGGCCCATTTGGGTGGGGTTCAGGCATGTTTGGGTGAATTTTGTCCAAATCTGTTGTGTTTTAGTGTGGCCTTAAGGACCATTTGGGTGATTTGAAGCCAAACCAGGTATTTTTAGGATGGATTTTACAACCTTTTGAAAGATGTAAGATGATTTTAGGCCACTTTGTGGGATTTTGGCTGCTTTGGGTGATTTGAGGAGAAACATCATCGGGTTTAGGGTGGATTTTAGGCCTCTTTAGACAATTTTAGGCCCATTTGAGTGATTTTATTCCAAACCGGGCTCTTTTCGGAGGGATGGTCTCTTTGGCCACGCCCATTGCCCCTCACAGTTCCCGCCCTTTTTTGGCCCCGCCCCTTTCTCCTCCCAGTTCGGGGTTCGGAGCGGGGAGGAGGAGGAGGAGGAGGGAGGAAGAGGCGGAGCGGCTGCAGGGAGCGGGAGGAGAAGACGAGCAGAGGTTTCGGGCGGCTCCAGCGCTCCCTGATCTCGCTGTATCCCCGGGATCATCGCCCGACATCCCGCAGGTGCCCGGGAAGGGGGAGCTCGCCCCAAATATCCCGAGGGAGTCCCTGGGTTTGGGGTTATTTTGAGGGAATGTTTGAAGCTTGCAGGGCTCCAGAGCCGAGCCGCAGATGCCCCTCGGGGGGACATCGGGGGCTCCCTGGCGGTGTTTTTTGGGGTTTCCCAGTGGCGGCAGAGCCCGGTGGGGCCCGGGGGGATGCGGGTCCCCCCGCGGTGGGGGTTGGGCTTCCCGGGCCGGGCCCTCCGAGCTCTGCCGGGCCACGTGGGGAGCGCGCGGGGGGGCCCGCGGGGCGGGGGGGACACCGGGTTTGGGCGCCCCGGGAGAGCCGCGGCTTCCCTGAGCGGGGCCCGTGAGAGAGGAGAGCCCCAGAACCGCAAAGCGGGGACCCTGAGAGGGGGGGACCCCTGGGATTGCCGGGACCCCGGCGGGGGTGCTGGGGCTGGAGGGGCGGGATGGCCGGGAGAGGGTTCGGGGGTGCCGGCAGTGGCTGCTCCCAGTATGAGCCCAGTTACTCCCAGTAGGAGCCTGGTCACTTCCCCTCTCTGCCTGATCCCTGTTGCTCGCAGTAGGAGCCCGGTCATTCCCTAACTGCATCCCAGTTGCTCCCAGTTGCTCTCGCTTTCGTCTGTTGTATTCCCAGTTCTCTCAGCTGCCCCTGGCATAGTCCTAGTCACTCCCAGTATGATCCCTGTCTCTCCCAGCAGGTCCCCAGTCACTCCCACTTGCTTCCAGTTTCACCCCAGCACAGTCCCAGTTCCCCCCATCACATCCTAGTCACTCCCAGTTTGGTCCCAGTCACCATCCCTGTGGGTCTCAGACACTCCCAGTATATCCCAGCCCCTGAACATTCTCATTCCCAGGCACTCCCACTCACCTCAGCGTGGTTCACTTGTCCACAGTTTTATCTCAGGTATTCCCAGTTCCTCCATTGTGTCCCCAGTGTGCTGCCAGCATGGGCCTGGTAGCTCCCAGTAACCCCCAGTCAGGGTCCATTGGCCCCCACTCGAATCCCAGTATGATCACAGTCCCTTGCAGTCTAATTCCAGTGAGTCCCAGTCACTCCCAGTCTGATGCCCGTGCCCTCAGTGTGATCCCAGTTGCTCCCTGTCAGTGCAAGCATGACCCCAGTAGCCTCCAGTATGATCCCTGTGAGCCCCTGTCTCTCCCAGTATATCCTAGTCACCCCCAGCATGTTCCCAGTCTCTCCCACTTAGTCCCAGTTGCTTTCAGCATGGTTCCAGTCACTCCCAGTCAATCCCAGTATGATTCCCACCTCTGTCAGTGTGATCCCAGTTCTCCCCAGCATGGACCCAGCTGTTCCCACTGTGATCCCAGTAGGATCCCAGTTGCCCCTGGCATAGTTCCAGTTGTTCCCAGTTCCTCCCAGTATGATCCCAGTTGCCCCTAGAATAGTCCCAGTCCCTCTCAGCATGGCCCCAGTCACGCCCAGTTGCCCCCAGTGCAGACCCAGTTACTCCCATCGCTCCCAGTTGCCCCCAGCCTGGTCTCAGGTTCTCCTCAGCACGGTCTGCCTGTTCCCAGTGTGGTTCCAGTCCCCCCAGTATGTTCACAGACATTCCCAGTATATCCCAGTTGCCCTCAGCATGTTTGTAGTCATTCCCACTCACTGCCAGTTGCCCCAGTAAGGTTCCAGTTACCCCAGTAGAGCCCAGTCACTCCCAGTGCTGGCACTCCTGGGATCCCCCAGCCCTTTCTGTGTTCCCCCGTCCCGGATCTCCCGAGAGGAGCCCCAAGGGCTGCAAGTCCCCAGCCAGGGTCCCCAGCAAGCCCCAGTTTGGATCCCCAGCTTTCCCAGTTTCCCTCTCCTTTTCCCCGGGCCGGGTTCCCCCGTCCCCAGCGGGTGGGAGCAGCCGAGAGCCCCGCGCTGCCCATCCCGACCTGTCCCGGCTCCATCCCCGCTCCTCCCGCGGGCTGCCGGGGCTTTGGAACGGGGCAGCGAGGGTGTGGCTGCTGCTGGGGGAGGAGGAGGAGGGAGGGAAGAGGAGGAGTGGGAGGAGGAGGAGGAGGAGGGACAAAGGAGGATCAAGGAAAGGAGACGGAACCACGAGGTGCAGAACTGAATGTACAGCACAAGCAGAGCAGAGGATTGGGGACACAAATATCATAAAGTCACCCTGGGACAAGGGGTCCAGGGGGTCTCTGGGCCAAGGAGAAGGGGGCTCTGGGGGCAGGGAGAGGCGGGATGGCCGGGAAAGGGGTGCGGGGGCTGTGGGTGCCGGATCAGGGGGTGCGGGGTGGAAGCCATGCCCGGGAATGGGGGGTTCGGGGGGATGGCGGCGCCCCGGAATGGGGGTTCGGGGGCCCCTGGGCGCTCCGGAACGGGGCGATCCAAGAGTCCCGGTGCCGGGGCTGCCCCGCACCTCTCGCCGCCCCCCCGGGCCCCGGGAGCGCCCCCGGCCCCGGAGCCATCGCGCTGCTCCGCTGCGGCCCCGCCCCCAGAGCCGCCTCCGGCCCCGCCCCCAGAGCCGCCTCCGGCCCCGCCATTGGCGCCGCTCTTTGCTGCCCGCCAATGGCAGCCCGAGTCTGGAGTGACGTCAGCGGTGTCCGGGCAGATCCCGGCGGGGGGAGGGCCCGGCGGAATTCCAGGGAATCCCCCGGGATCCCCTCCGGGTATAACGTGCTAGGGTGACTTTATGATGTTTGTATCCCCAATCCTCTGCTCTGCTTGTGCTGTACATTCAGTTCTGTACCTTTAAAATGGTTCTGGGAGCGAAGGGGGAGAAAGAAGCAGCCGCAGTTTGTTTTGACGGACACCCGCGGGAGCATCCCCCGGGCTGAGGCGGACGGACACCGGGGCGAGCATCCTGCCTGGGGAGAGGGGCACGGACACCGACAGAGCATCCCCCCGGGGCGAGGAGGACGGTGCCGGCATCGGGCGCAGACGACAAGCGACACCCCCCGCCGGAGCATCCTCCTGGAGGCGCGGATGACGGACACGGACAGAGCATCTCCCCGGAGCAACGACGACGGACCCCGGCCAACGGTAAGGACAAAATAAAATTGGCAAAAATCCCATCCAATGCTGCGACTGATCTTTGCTTGCCCAGCAAAGACGCCAACAAATCACGAAGCCCCCGCCCTGGCCATGGCAGAGGAGCACGGAGACCCTCGGGCCCTCAGCCGGGGCCAGGAGCACGGAGGGCTCGGGGTTGTCTCCGTCCCCCTCCTCCCGGGGCACTCCGGGGGGGTCTTCAACCCTGTCCGGGCGGGGAACGATCGGGGCTGGGGGGTCTCTGTCCGTGTCACAGCGGGGGATGCTCGGGGATGCTCTGAAAGTCCCTGGAATTGATGGAATCTGTCGTCATCCCGGTGTCAGAGGAGCTTCCAGCCCGGGGCAGTGGGAGGTGTCCCTGCCAGGGCAGGGCTGCCACTGGATGGGCTTGAAGGTCCCTTGCAACCCAAACCGTTCCCGGATTCTCCTCCTGGCATTCTCAATATGTTTAACTCAGCTTTTGGAATATGCGAGAGGTTTTATTGTTTCATATTATTCTTTTTTTTTTTTTTTTTTTTTTTTTTTTTTTTTTTTTTGTGCTTGTGGGCATCTTGTTTGTTAAATAAATAGTTTTTCCCATTTTTCTCCGAGGAAGTTCTTTTTTCCCCGACTGGCTTGGGAGGAGGAGCCGTTTGGGTTTTGCTTTCCAGGGGAACCCCTTTGGAGGTTTCCTCCCAAATTTGCCCTAAACCAGGACAGTCCTGCACACACGGGGCTGCTCCAGGAGATGGTTCAGTCCGGCTGTCACTTCATTAAGGGCACCGAGCGGGTGAGGCTCGTGGAGAGGAACATCTCCAACCGGGAGCAGCTCCTGCACTCGGGCAGCGATGTGGGGCTGTACGGGGGGGACACCTCCTCTGGGGAGAAGCTGCCAGGTCCTGGATCAGCGACCCGGCACGGAGGGAGCACAGACGGGCTGCGCTGGACAGGCACTGCCGGCACAGCTCCGAGTTGTCCGCCCCGTTCCTGGCGGAGCGCAGAGCTGAGCGTGGGGCAGAGCGCGTCCCCTCGGGCCCTGCCCTGGCAATGACCCTGGAGCCCCTCCAAACCTCCCTGCGAATCCCCTCAGCCCTCCTTGGGCCCATCCCCGGGGCCTCCTGTTCCTCCCAGTGACCCCCGTGGCTCTCCCGGTCTATCCCGGTCCATCCCAGTCCATCCCAGTCCCTTCCCCGTGTCCATCCCGGCCGTGCGTGGAGCGGACGCCTCTCAGCCAATCAGAGCGCGCGCTGCTGATGACTCATCAGTTGCCAGGCAGACCCGCAGCGCCCAGTGCCCCTCTCTGGGCTCGGCCTCCCAGCGCCGCGCGCTTCATTCCCAGTTCCTCCCAGTCCCTCCCAGTCCATTCCCGCTCCCTCTCAAGCCCACACCAGGAGCTCCCGGGGCACGCGGTGGCCACCGCCGTGGTCCCCAGCGGGGACTGGACCCACCAGCTCCTGGTGCTGCTGGAAACGCCCCGAACACGGGGTCACCTCCAGCTCCAGGTGGGGCACGTCAGCCTGGAGCAGCCCCTGAGCGGCACTGGGGCACGGGGGAGGCACTGGGGGGACTGGGAAGGGGATTGGGGTGTGCTGGGAGTAACTGGGAGGGATTGGAGTGAGCCTGGAGGGGCTGGAAGGAGGTTTAAGATTGGAAAGCGGGGGTTGGAAGGAGGTTGGTTGTTCTGGGAAGGGACTGGGAGAGGGATTGGGGGTTCTGGGGCAGTGGGGGGCAACTGGGAGGGGGTTGTGGGATCCTGAGAGGGACAGGAGGGGCTTTGGTGGGTCCTGGGGAGGCTGGGAAGGGATTGGGAGGAGGTTTCAGGGGGTCCTGGGTTGGCAGGGGGAGGCTTGGGAGGGAGCTTGGGGTGTCTGTGAGAGGTTTTGGGGGTCCTGACCCCTGCAGACCCCCAGAGATGCCGCTGGACGCTGCCCACAGCGAGATGCTGACGGGGATCGGGGGCTTCGTGTTGGGCTTCATCTTCCTGGCGCTGGGGCTGAGACTTGGGGGGACCCTGCAGGGGGACTGTGACTGGGGGATGGGGGCAGAACGGGCCCTGGGATGGATCGGGAATGGGGACCCCCGTGTGTCCCCCTGTGTCACCCCGCTCTGGGGACTCTGGGGATTTGAACCCCTGTGGGAGTCCAGGGCGTTCCTTTGGATACCCTGGACAAACAGAAACCTGTACAGGGGGGTTTAAAACCTGGACAGGGGGGTCTGGAGTTTGTACAGGGGGGTTGGAGACCCTGGCACAGAGGCCAGACAGGCAAGGGCCTTGACTTCAGTCCATGGGAAAGGTTGCCAACATGAAGAGAGGAATTGCAAGCCTCCAAGGGTGATAAAAGATAATATTATTTTCACATTTGGGGTTTTAGAATAGGGATGACCAGAGGCAAGATGGAGGATTTTGGGCGGTGCCCTGAAGTCTTCTCCTTCTTCGTCTCCATCTTTTGCAGTGAGGATGGCACCAAGTAGCTTTAGAGGGATTGGATTAGTATAGAAATAACCTGTTCAGTGTAGAGTGTAGATATTGGTTTGTAACTGTAAATAATGTACCCACAATTATCTGTATAAAAGATGACGAGCCTTGGTCAGAGGAGGAGTCGTCACCTGTTGCCCGTGCTGCTCAGACCTCTGCCAGGCTCAGAGAAAAAGAACTGAGATAAGAGAAAATAAACAAAAGAAACAACCTTGAACAAGAACGTCTGAAGACCTCGTTTGTTCGGGCATTCGGCCCGGGGCTCTTCTGAGGGCAGAAGGGCAAAGACCACCCTGATCTCGGGTGAGCAGAGACCCCGAGAAACCCCGACAAGGCACCCAGGGAACCCCAAAAGGCACCCGGACCCCTCTCAGCTGCCAGGGGAATTTGAGGAGGGGGCTCATGGGGGGTGCCCAGGCCGGGCCAAGAGCCCAGCACTGCCCCAGCTCGACCTGCCCTGGCTCCATCCCAGGGATTAGAAAGGAGGAGTGGGATCCCTCCCAACGCAATCCCCAGCCCCCACCCCATCTTATGGGGTCCCAGACCCCTCTTTTCCCTTCCTCTTCCACCCCTTCCCCACTGCCCCCTATTCCACCACCCCTCTCACCCACGCTTGGTTTTGGGGGTTCCTGGCCCATCCAAGTGTTACCCCAGCGTTGGATATTTTTCAAGAGATGAAGAGAAATGAAAAGCAAATCAAGGCCAAAAGAAAAGGATTTTTGTGTCCGTGCCAGCTGAGGATCCACGTGCTTGGGTGGGAGGGAAGAAGCTTTCTTGGAGGGGTTTCCAAAATCTTGGTCTTGGCCCCAGTTCATCATCATCTCCCTATGGAAGACACCCCTGGGAAATAGGAAATCAAAATCGTGGAATCCCTGAGGTTGGAAAAGACCTCCAAGACTATCCAGTATTCCTTGAGGCCCCAGAAGATAGGACTGAACATGAAAGATTTTCTGGAGTCAAAAGTCAACAAATCTGCTCTGCCCAAGGAATTCCCAGTGTCCATCTCTGTCCCAATGGATGTTCCTGCCCCTGCGTTCATCCAGGTGCCCACAGGGAGCCAGGAAGATTTGGAGCACCCCCAGCCAGGTGTCTTCCCAACACGGATCACCAGGACCACGGATCACCAGGGCTCTGCCCAACGGGGTCACTGGGGATCATCCAACGCCGATCCTCCCACGGGGGATGGAGCTGGAGCAGCGCACGAAGCTCTTCCCGCTCTCAGGGCACTCCCAGGGCTTCCCTTAGTGGTGCCTCCGTTGGTGTTTGGTCAAGTTAGAGCTCTGTGAGAAGCTCTTCCCACACTCAGGACACTCGTAGGGCCTCTCCCCAGTGTGGATGCGCTGGTGCTTGATGAGGCTGGAGTTGTGCTTGAAGCCCTTCCCGCAGTCGGGGCAGCGGAAGGGCCTCTCCTCCGTGTGAATCCGCTGATGGACGAGGAGAGTGGAGCTGGTGTGAAATCTCTTCCCACACTCGGGACACTCGTACGGCCTCTCCCCAGTGTGGATGCGCTGGTGGTTTCTCAGGTCGGAGCTGCATCCAAAGCTCTTCCCACATTCCAAGCAGGTGTAGGGCCCTTCCCCAGTGTGGATCACCTGGTGCCGGATCAGTTCGTAGCTTTCTCTGAAGCCCTTCCCACATTCCCCACATTTGTAGGGCTTTTCTCCAGTGTGGATCCTCTGGTGCCGGATAAGGCTGGAGCTCTGGCTGAAGCTCATCCCACACTCCCCACACTCATAGGGCTTTTCCCCAGTGTGGATCATCTGGTGTTTCCTCAGGACAGAGCTGTACCTGAAGCTCTTCCCACATTCCCCACACTCATAGGGCCGTTCCCCAGTGTGGATCACCTGGTGCCGGATCAGGTGGCACCTCTTGCTGAAACCCTTCCCACATTCCCCACACTTGTGGGGCTTCTCCCCTCCATCAGGCTTCTCCTCCAGCTCTGAGCTCTGGCTGGATCTCTGGCCGCCCTCCTGGCACAGGGGGGGTCTTTCCTCCTCGCAGCTCCCTGGGCTGGGTTTGCAGCCCCTCCTCCTGCCGGATCTCCAGGGCTTTTCCTCCTCCTCCATCTGGACACTCCTTGGGAATGAAAAATCCTGGTTTGGGGAAAAAACAAGAGAGAGCCTTAGGCTGGGGGTTCCTCCTTGCCCAAATTCATCTCAGGAAGTCATTGGGCACCTTGTGTCTGTAAGAACCTCCAAAACACCAAGATTCAGCCCAAAAAGTCCTCCAAACATCAAGACACAGATCAAAAACTCACCAAATATCCAGACTCAGCCAAAACCTCTTCTAAACCATAAGGATGTCCTGCAAAAGGGGGACCCCCAGGGAAGGAAGAAGAGGAAAGTGTCTTTACAAACAGATGCTGGGAATCTGCTTGGAGATAGGGTCAGGCACTTGGACATAAGGAAGGCACAGAAGAAGCCCTCAGTTCCAGAAAATGTTATTCACTGACCACACAGACTGCTGCTCAGCCAAGGTCCTGCTCAATTCAGGAACTTCGAGAAGAAGAACAAAGACTTAACAGAGCTGTGAATATCCCTACCTAGACAGAAGTGGGGTGCATATTAAGGGGGGTATATGGAAGGTGCATTGGGAAGTCTGTACCTCTCAAGTACTTCAGCCAGTGGGGAAAGGGAGAGAGAGATGCAGCCAGGAAAATCAGGATGAAAAGGAGGCTGCATCCTCCAACAACTGGAGAGACCCCGTGGGAAATGTCCCATGGCCTCTCCCTCTTTTTATGAATGAAATGACTTGTACAGGACTCCTCTGCCTTCTCTGTGGACACAAACCTCTGGTGATGGGAATTTTCCCACACACCTTGGGGCTGGTCAGGAATTCCTTCCACCGCCCGGGGCGGCGGGCAGTGAGTGGAGCTGAAGGTGCCTCACCCAGTTTGGGTGATCGGCTCCCTTGGGTGGCGGCGGCACCGGGGATTGACTGGGGACCCGAGGGTGTCCAGGAGACAGACGAGTGACAGATCAGGGGGGGCTGTGAAGAGTCAGCAGAAAATGTGTTTAGGGATGAGTCTTCAAGGGCAGGAGAAGGGAAAAGAGTTACAAGACATGCTGTTATTTAGGAAAGGGAATCGGGCAAAGCACAGGTTACCACCCACATGGTCAGCTCAACCGGCAGAGCTGTGTGTGCTTGTGAGAGCCTGGGACTGAAATGCCCTGAGCAGGAAGGCTTAAATATCTTCTGCCAACACCATGTCACCTAACAGGGTGGTAAAAGCAGGGTGGTAAAAGCAATTCTGACTGCTTCAGCAATCACTGGATCACTTATTAAGGTACTTCTAAAACAAATAATTCCAAGAGAAGGGATTGTGGAAGCAATAGTCTCAGATGGGGAACTCATTTCACAGGAAAGATCCTTCAGGGGGTTATGGCAGCTTTAGGAACACAATGGGACCTCCACAACCCCTGGCACCCCCAGAGCTCAGGTCAGGTAGAAAGAATGAGTGGGGAAATAAAGAAACACCTTTGGAAGCTGGTGATAGAAACCAAGATGCCATGGGTATGGCTTTTGCCATTGGCTTTGCCAAGAATAAAAGCCAGATCCAGGGCAGATATTCAATTCTCTCCCTTGGAATTGGTGTTTGGAATTCCTTACCCTGGTCATTCTCCACCACGTGCAGGGTGCAGATAAGGGATGCATATTTCAAGCAGTCTGTGGCCAGAATCCTGTCTCCTGGGAAATCTCTCCCACAGGAAGCTCGGCTGGCACAGACCCTGCCTTGGGACTTTGCTGCTCACAACATCCAACCAGGACATCGGGTCCTGCCCAAGGAGTGGGAAGAAGCACCACTGGTGGCCAAGTGGCCTGGCCCATCCCAAGGGTCCCTGAGCACAGAAGCAGCCCCAGCACAGCTGAACACGGGGGGACCCCTCACCCTGGGCTCAGGGTCTCTGAAACCCCCGAGATTTGGACTTCCCGGCTGCAGGAGGAGGATGGGAGGCTGCGACTGCCCCTGCACTGAAGGCAAGGGAGCAGCAGCCAGGGCTCCACAGCCCCGGGGGAAGCCCCTGTGCCTGCCCACAGATCCTCTGCTGGAATGCTCTGCCTGGGCACCCTCCCTGGGCATCTCCAGGCACTGCGGGCCAATCCTTGCTGCCACTGCTGCAGCTTCAGTGCTTTCTGTGCCTGCACTGCCACAGGGGCTGGGGAGACAACGGGACAATTCCACTCTGGGGCTCAGGTAGACTCACACACGGGGCTGGATGGGATTGGATGGTTGGAAAATAGACCGACTTTAAAACTGGTTTTTATTTTATTTCTCCCCTCAGGCTGGTTTCCCTTTTCCCTGGGGAAAGGAATTTTAAAGGTTTTATTTTAAGGGATGTTACACCACTCAACAGAGATGAGTTTAACATCTCACCAGACTGGGAAGAGCCCAAAAGATCCCCACAGAGAGAACGACCATCAACAAAACATCAACGACCATCAGCAACCAGCAACCAACACCCACCCCAGACACTGCCCCTGGAAGAGCTGCAGACACCTGGTCTGGAAAAGGCTGAGAAGGAAATCCAGGAGTGCAGACCTAATTAACATCAGAGGAAAAGGAATCCGGGTCCAGCAGGAAATCAAACATTGAGAACTCAGCAACTTGGAAGCAATGAACATCAAACCAAGGGATTTCTATGGGTTCAGACTGTAAAAAGTTTAGGAAAAATCCAGTAAAACTCACATGTCATGGAATGATTTTCTCTGCACACCGGGCTATGTGTGGATGAAATGATTTCTGTTGCCCATCCTGGCCCAAATCAAGTAATGCCTTGACTCTCTAACACTAAAGATATTGTTGGAGAGTTTTGGTTTTTCCCACAGTTTTTGTGACAAGATGACACCATTAAAATATTTTTTTTTTTGTAATACACCTTCTTTTATATTGTGAGGTTGGAGCCAGGGGGTGTTGGAATCAATTCTTAGTCCTAGAAGAGGAAGTAGAAAAAACCTTGATTGCTTTGGAATGTTTTTGTGTATGTTTGTGTGTGGCTCTCAGTGATCACAAAATATTGGTATATGGCTTTTTCAAAGTTCAGCTTTAAGTTCCATTTTGGAAAAACCGAAGAGCTTTAAAAGTGACACTTTAATTCGAAAACAGCTAATAAAATATACTTGAAAAAAAAGAAAAAGGCAAAAAAAGAAAAGCAGATTGTTGGGAGGAGGCACATGTGAGTCATTCAATGGCTGCTCTGGAAGAGAAGCTTCCTCCCAGGCAGCCAGGAGAGGAGCTTTAGAAATGCAAATTAACACTGCAGGGGAAAAGTGTGGACAATGCACCAGGGGCTTCTTGCCTGGGGCAGGAATTGGGCTGATTCCCTCTGTCCCTCAGCCCAAGCTCTGCCTGCTGGCACAGATGGAATTGGCACAGCCAAGGGCAGAGCCCAGAGGGAGGATCTCTGACTCTGCAACACAAATTGGTTCAGCTGCAAAGGGAAACAGCAAATGGAGAATGTTGGGAAAACTTCACTAAAATCAGTGGGGGGAATCATCCCTCTCCCCACTCCAACATGTGCTGTCACTGTCTGTGTCACACAGGGAGCATCAGACCACTGGGGGGGTTCTGCTACCACAGGTTCAGAGAAATCAGTTGGGAATCCAAGAATGTGATGATTTAATTAGAGAGAAGAGACAAATTGATGCAGCCCTGGCTGGAGGGAGCACCCAAAAATGGGGAAAAGATGAACGGCCACCAGAACAAATCCCACAACACCAGGGACCAGCCCCTGGGAACCCCAACGAATTCATATCAGGAGCCAGAGAACCCAGTGATCATTTCAATGGCATCATTGAAACGGCTACAAAAGCACAGGGAATGAGGTCACTGAGAATAATCCCAAAACCAAAGAGGACCCAGGAAGAAAAAACAGAGTCAGTGAGTGAATCTGCTTGGAGATTGGGCCGGGGACTTGGAGATAAGGAAGGAACGGGAGAAACCATCAGTTTCAGAAAATGTTACTCATTGACACGGACTGCTGCTCAGCCAAGATCCTGCTGAATTCCTGAACACGGAGAAGAAGAACAAAGACTGAACAGAGCCAGGAATATCGGATGTTATACAAAAGGGGGGTGCATATTAACGAGGACATGCAGCAGGAGGATCGAGAAGTCTGAACTTTCCAAGCACCTTCCCCACTGGGCAAACGGAGAGAGAGATGCAGAAGGGAAAATCAGGATAAAAAGGAGGCTGCGTACTACAACAATTGGAGAGACCGCATGGCAAATGCCGCATGGCCTCGCCCTTTGTCTATCAAGAAACTCACTTTGACAGGACTCCTCTGTCTCCTTCGGGCACAGAAACCTCTGGCCATGCGAATTTTCCCGCACAGGCCCGGGGACAGCGCAGCCACCTCCGTCCTACCCACAGGAACCGGGACAAGCCAGCGCTGCTCCGGCACCGGCTCCTGCCCAGGCACCCGCGGGAAGGAGACCGCGGGCAGCCGCTCCCGCAGCGCCCTCAGGGCACGGGGAACACGGCGCGGACACGGCACAACCCAGCCACAGCCAGAGCCCCCTGCCGCCCCCTCCGCCCGCAGCCAGCCCCGAGCCCCGGCACAACCCAGCGCGGCTCCCACCTGCGCCGGGGCCGCCTCCGAGCTCCGCCGCCGCCTCCCCGGGCTCCGGCCGCTGCCGCCCCTCCCGGGCTAGCGCGGACACTCCTAAAATGGCGCCGCCGCCAGGGGGGCGAGACGCGGGTTTGTCCCCGCTCTGCTCTGCCCAATCAGCGCGCAGCCAGAGCCAAAAGTGACGGCACCATCAGCCAATGGCAGCGAGCCAGGGGCGGGCTCTGCACACGGCACAGCCTCTCAGGCCCCGCCCCCGGGCTGTCTGAGGGCAAAGCCGCCGATCAGGAACCGCCCTGGGACGCGCCCGGGCCCCAGCCGGGATTGAGCTCAAAACACAAACAAAGTTCTCCGCACCTCCCGGACCGCCTGGCCCAGCCCTGCGTGCTGGGTGCCTCCCACTCAGCGGGAAGCCCTGAAGCCTCACTTCTCCTACCCCCTAACTAGGAGCAGCAGTTCATCACTTTGATTTCCCCGAAAAAGGGAAAACTGCCCCAAACCCTGTCGATGAGTGGAAGAGGGGAGAGATTTCTTGCAGAAAACTCCAAAAATTCAAAGAACGACAATGAGAAGTAAATGAGATCCTTAAAATCAGCCTCCCCTCACGCCTCCCTCCTTCCAGCTCCACCTCCTACCCCGGCAGAGCAGGGAGACAGGGAATGGGGCCATGGTCAGTTCGTGCCCCGGGGCTTTTCCAGCTGCTCAGGGACAGGAGCTGTTCCCCTGCTGCACCCTGGGCTCCCTCCCACAGCAGAGTTCTCCAGGAACTCCTTCAAGCTCAGCCCATCCCGTGGGGAACAGCCCCCCTCAAGCTGCTGCAGCGTGGGTCACTCTGCCACAGGCTCAGCCCCTCAAGGACAGGCTGCTCCAGCGGGGGCCCCTCTGCCCGCAGGTGTCCCCCGGGGTCACAGCCTCCTGTCAGGCATTGCCCTGCTCTGCCATGGGCTCCTCCAGGGGCTCTGGGGGGATCTCTGCATCCCCGTGGATCTCAGCATGCGGCACCTCAGTCTTTGGAGGCACCACGGATTGGCTCTGCTGGACACGGAGGAAGCTTCTGGCAGCTTCTCTCAAAAGCCAGCCCTGAACACCCCCTGCTACCAAAACCAGGCGCTGCAATCCCAATACAGCTCCAAAAATGGGGTCCCAGATAGACAGGAGCTCAGGTTAACCCACAATTGGGATGGAGATTTCCAGGGGCTCAGGGGTGCACAAAAAATGAGGCCCCAGCTGAGGGTGTTCTCTGCTTGGCTGAGCGCTGCCCGAGGGCTGGGGCTGCCCCACGGGGGGACACCCTCCTCCAGCGGGGATGTCCCGCACACGGGGGATGCCCACAAGACCCTCAGAAACCCCGGGGCTGGGCTGGCCCTACCTGGGTGCCAGGAGCCACCAAAACCACTCTGTCCCTGCTGGTCTCTACTGGTCTGTATATATCCATACTGGTCTATACTGGTCTGAACTGCTTTATACCACTCTATACTGGGCCATACTGGTCCATACTGCTCCAGCCTGGTTTATACTGGTTTATATTGGTTTTTACTCACACACAGCCTCACAGCACCATCAGCCCCACGGGCAGCCTGTGCCCGGCCCAGAGCCCAACTCATCCAAACTGCTCTGTACTGGTCCATACTGGTCCATACTGGTCCATACTGCTCTATACTGGTTCGTACTTGTTTATGCTGCTCTATACTGGTTCATACTGATCCATACTGGTGTCAAAAACGAGGTTCACTTTCTTAGAAGAATTTATAAGTTTAATAAAAAAGTTAAAAATAGACAATTAGGAGACAGAAAAGCAAGGTTCCAGCTGGGCTGCCTTCACCAGAAAAGCACACCCACCCCTTCAGATTCCTTGCTTTTAACGATTAACCTCTTACATATGCATTTTTCAAACATTCTTTTGAGTTCAGATGTTCCCTTGGTTTTTGGCCCCCCCTTCCCCCAAACCTTGTCTCCTTGTACCAAATTAACATTTTATTAGATAAAGTTCTTCTTGGCCCTGGTAGCCATTTCATGTCTTCTCCTTCTGATACCAGGAGATCAATAAATTCCTTCTTGTAGCTTTTTGTTCACCGATATCTTGATCTAGTTAGCTCAGGAATGCAGGAAGGTCCTCTCCCCTAATCCTCCTGGTGGGGGTTTGATTCAGTTCGGTCGACTGGTTTGACTGGTTTTACAACTCAAAAAGAAAGTACACATTCATCACATTTCTAAGATGTTAAAAAGGAAATACAGTGCAACTTTCTACATTATACATTCAGCATTCGTTTTAATACTTGTGAAAAGCCAACTTTATAATATGCATTTATAACACCACGATGTCCCTGCAGTGTCCCCAAGAGGACCCCAGTGTGTCCCCAGTGCCCCCAACAGGACATCGGGGGGGACGCTTGGGCCTTGTTGGGGGCATGGGGGGGGACATCGGGGTCCCGTTGGGGACACTTGAGGGGACATTGGGGACAGTCGGGGACACTGGGGACACTCAGGGGGACATTGGGGACAGTCAGGGACACTGGGGACCTTGCAGTGGGCGTGGGGGGAAGGGAGCTGCCTCTGCTTCCTCTTCCTGGTTCCTCCCGGCTGCGCCACATCCCCGCGTGTCTGTCACTGTCACCGGGTCCTGTTCGCCCCCGGAGTGTCCCCAGAGTGTCCCCGGAGTGTCCCCAGAGTGTCCTCAGCAGCCATGAGCACTCGACAGGTGCGACAATCCCGGCGCGGGGGGGCGGAAGGGGACAGGGGGTCGCAAAGGGGACAGGAAGGTGTGGGAGGAAAGGTAGGAGGTGACAGAGGGGTGGAGGGGACCGAGGGTGGCGGTGAGGTGGGGACAGCAGGAGGGTGGCAGGAGGGGACGAGGTGGGGGGACAGCAGGGGTTGGCAGGGGTGGCAGGAAGGACAGCGGGAGGTGGCAGGGGTGGCAGGGGGGACAAGGGGGTGACAAAGGGACAGAAGGGACAGCTGAGCTCTCCAGGGAGGGAACTAAGGGGACGCCAGGAGGGCACAGGGGCCACCCCAGGAGGCCACAAGTGCCACAAGGTCCCTGTCACCTCCCCTGTCTCCTCCCCAGCGGTCCCCTTCCCAGGTGCTGGAGATGCTGGTGATCACGATGGCCACCCTGGGTGAGCTGGAGCGGGCAGCCGATCGTGTGCCCAAGGTCCCTGTTCTCACGCCTGAGAAGATTCACCTGGAGCCTCCGTAACACTCTGTGCCACCGCGATGTCACCTACCTGGAGCACCACAATGTCACCTCCCTGGGCCAGGCCCTGGCCGCCCCCGGGACAACCCCGGAGGCCACCTGGGCCGATGTGACAGCTGCGTTCGGAGCCCGGCAGGAGTCGGTGCTTATGCGTGGGCAGAGCTGGTTTGTGCTGGTTTGGGGGGCCCAGGAGCTCCCTGAAGCCTGGGAGGCCACCGCCAAGGCCACCGCCGAGGCCACCGCCACTGCGCGGCCCAGGGACCTGCAGGGCCAGGCCACCGGCCAGGGGACAGCTGGGGACAACCTGGTGGCTGTGGCCCCGCAGCCACAGGTGGCCCTGGCCTCGGCAGTGGCCGAGCACGATGCCCAAGTGGCAGCGGCCACCGAGGCCAGGGAAGAGGCCGTGGTGGCCACCAGGCAGGCGGGGGCAGCCCCCAGGAGGGGATGGCAGGAGAAGGTGGCCTGAAGGCTGCTGTGGCACTTGGGACACACGTGTCAGAGAGCCAGAGCGCTCCCCATAGAGCTGTTCTGCCAGCTCGAGGGCATCGAGGCCGCCATGGAGAAGAAAATGGAGGGGTCCACCCATGTCCCTGAGGCCTTGGTGGCCATGGTGGCTGAGGCCGAGTGGCTGTGAGAGGCCAGTGTCCGCCTGACCACGTCACCTGCTGGGGGCACTTCGGGACATCCACAGGCTCCTCGTGAACCATCTTCATGGTCCTAGTGGCTCTGGTGGCTCCTGTGTCCTCGTGGTGGCCGAGTGGTGCTGAAGAGCCATGAAGGACATCCCGAGGCTGCTGGGGGGACAGTGATGTCACTGCTGTGACATCACTGGGGCTCTGATGACATCACTGGGGACATTGCTGGTGTCACTTGTCCCCTACCCCTCACCATGTGGGATTTGAGACAAATTTGGGGAATTTTCATGAAATTTTCATTGAAACTGTCCCAAACCCTGATGGAAATTCCCGGGGTGACGTCACTGGTGACACTTGGGGACACGCAGGGATGTGGGGGCAGGGGGCTAATGAGCCCCCTCGGTGCCTGCAGAAGAGGGAGTTAAATGACAATATAAATGACAATATCGATGACAATATCAATGACAATACAATATTGGCTTTTGCATTCATGTATTGGCTTTTGCACATTGTTATTGATCACAACGATTTTGATACAATACAATTTATAATTCCTTTCAGCTGCTTTTTGGTATAACACAATCTATCAGTTTATGTGTGCACTGCATAGCCAACAGTGTAATAAATTGATTTTATATCATAGGCCTCAGCAAAATAATAAAATAGGGACTGTGCAATGCTGAAACGCTTTTATAGTGTAACTATTCTAAGTAACTTTTATATTATAACCAACTCAGAGAATGGTGTAAAACAATTCTGTTGTTTCTCACATCTGTGGGTTGGTGATACGATAACAGTGACAGAAACCAGAGCACCAGAGAAGAATTTATTGATTTACCAGGGAGTGTGGAACGACAGGGTGGGACCTGGGTGGAGAAGAAATAAAATAAATGGATGTGAACTACGGGATGTCCCGCAGAGAAGTCAGAGGTTGGAACCAAACAAGAGAGTTCCTGGAACATCAATCCCCGCTCCCTCTGTGAGAGGCAGAGAGCTCTGCCCCAGCTGCTGCTCTGGGGCGGTGCGGTGCCTGCACACGCTGCCTGTGCCCTGTGCCTGTGCCGTGTGCCCTGTTCCCTGTGCCCTGTGCCCTGTGTCCTGTCCCTGTCCCCTGTGCCCTCCCCTGCTCTGGGGCGGTGCAGTGCCTGCACACGCTGCCTGTGCCCTGTGCCTGTGCCTGTCCCTGTGCCTGTCCCTGTGCCCTGTGCCTGTCCCTGTGCCCTGTACCCTGTGCCCTGTGCCTGTGCCCTGTGCCCTGTACTCTGTACCCTGTGCCCTGTGCCCTGTGCCTGTCCCTGTCCCTGTCCCCTCCCCTGCTCTGGGGCGGTGCAGTGCCTGCACACGCTGCCTGTGCCCTGTGCCTGTGCCTGTTCCTGTGCCTGTCCCTGTGCCCTGTGCCTGTCCCTGTGCCCTGTGCCCTGTGCCTGTGCCCTGTGCCCTGTGCCCTGCGCCCTGTACCCTGTGCCCTGTGCCTGTGCCCTGTGCCCTGTGCTCTGTACCCTGTGCCCTGTGCCCTGTGCCCTGTGCCCTGTCCCTGTGCCTGTGCCCTGTGCCCTGTGCCTGTGCCCTGTGCCCTGCGCCCTGTACCCTGTGCCCTGTGCCCTGTGCCTGTGCCTGTGCCCTGTGCTCTGTACCCTGTGCCCTGTGCCCTGTGCCCTGTGCCCTGTGCCCTGTCCCTGTGCCTGTCCCTGTGCCCTGTGCCCTGTACCCTGTGCCCTGTGCCCTGTGCCTGTGCCCTGTGCCCTGCGCCCTGTACCCTGTGCCCTGTGCCTGTGCCCTGTGCCCTGCGCCCTGTGCTCTGTACCCTGTGCCCTGTGCCCTGTGCCCTGTGCCCTGTGCCTGTCCCTGTGCCCTGTGCCCTGTGCCTGTCCCTGTCCCTGTGCCCTGTGTCTGTGCCTGTCCCTGTCCCTGTGCCCTGTGCCCTGTGCCCTGTGCCCTGTGCCCTGTGCCCTGTGCCTGTCCCTGTCCCTGTTCCCTGTGCCCTGTACCCTGTGCCCTGTGCCTGTCCCTGTCCCCTCCCCTGCTCTGGGGCGGTGCAGTGCCTGCACACGCTGCCTGTGCCCTGTGCCCTGTCCCTGTGCCCTGTTCCCTGTGCCTGTGCCGTGTGCCCTCCCCTGCTCTGGGGCAGTGCGGTGTCTGCACACGCTGCCTGTGCCCTGTTCCCTGTGCCCTGTCCCTGTTCCCTGTGCCTGTCCCTGTCCCCTCCCCGGCTCTGGGGCGGTGCGGTGCCTGCACACGCTGCCTGTCCCCTCTTGCTGTGACCCGGCGGTGACAGCGGCGGGCGTGGGGGCTCAGGGGCTGCACCCGGACCTGGCTGTTCCTCAAGTGTCACCCGGGCATGATCCCCCTCAGAGTGTTCCCAGCGACAATGGAGGGTCGAGAGGTGCGACAATCTCGGCGTAGGGTGGGGGAGGAGACGGGGGGACACAGGGAACAGGGGGTTGGCAGGAGGGGACAGGGGCCCCAAAGGGGACAGGAGAGCATGATGGGAAGCAGGGAGGTGACAGAGGGGTGGAGAGGGCCAAGGGTGGCAGAGGGGACAGCAGGCGGTGGCAGGGGGTGGCAGAGGGGACGAGGAGGTGACACAGGGAGAGAGGGGAGAGCTGAGCCCTCCAGGGAGGGAACAAAGGGCACCCCGGGAGGGCACAGGGGCCACCCCAGGAGGCCACAAGTGCCACGAGGTCCCCGCCACCTCCCCTGTCCCCTCCCCAGGTGCTGAAGGCGCTGGTGGACGTGGTGACCACCCTGGGTGAGCTGGTGGCCACCGTAACTGGGCCACATGGGGACCTGCTGCAGGCTGTGTCCCCAAGGTCCCTGCACGCAGCCCTGAGGAAATTCACCTGGCACCCCCATTGCACCCTGCGCCACTGCAGTGACACCCCCCTGGGCCAGCGCGATGTCATCTCCCTGGGCAAGGCTCTGGCCACCCTCGAGGCCGCCCCGGGGGACACCTGGGCCTGTGCTGGAATGAGAGCTGTGGCCAGAGCCGGCCAAGACTCGGTGACCGCGCTCAGGGAGAGCTGGGACCGGCTGGCCGGGGAGGCCACCGGCTCCACGAGCTCTGGGAGGGCGCAGGCACCAGGGGTGTGCAGCGGGCAGAGGTGGCCCTGGAGCAGCTGGGGCGCTTGGTGGCCGCATGTGACAAAGCCACCCTGTTCCCCTGGGAGCTGCTGCGCTGGCTCGGGGACATCGAGGCCGCCCTGGATGGGACAAGGAAGGTGACTCACGATGTCCTCAAGGACTTGAAACTTGCGGTGGCCGGGGCCGAGCGGCTGTGGGAGGCCAGCGCCCGCCTGGCCATGTGTCACCTGCTGGGGACACTTGGGGACATCCGCACCCTCCTCTTGAGTCCCTCTGCTGGCTCCGGTGGCCCTGGTGGCCACGCTCACCGTGCGGTGGCCAAGCGGTGCCAAAGAGCCATCAGGGACATCCCGAGGCTGCTGGGGGGACAGTGATGTCACCACTGTGACATCATTGGGGTGATGGCATCATTGGGATCATCGCTGGTGTCACTTGTCCCCTCCCCTCTCCCTGCACGGTGTTTGAGACAAATTTGGGAATTTTCTGGAGATTTTCATTGAAACTATCCCAAATCCTGATGGGAATTCCTGGGGTGATGTCACTGGGGACACTCAGGGACACTCAGGGGCACTTGGGGACACGCAGGGATGCGGGGGCAGGGGGTGAATGAGCCCGCTCGGTGCCTGAAGAAGGAGAGAGGGTTATAAATGACAATATCAAAGACAATATCAAAGACAATATCGATGACAATATCAATGACAATACAATATTGGCTTTCGCATTCATGTATCGGCTTTTGCACATTGTTATTGATCACAACGATTTTGATACGGTGCAATTTATAATTCCTTTCAGCTGCTTTTTGGAATAACACAATCTATCAGTTTGTGTGTGCACTGCATAGCCGACAGAAATGGCAGCATAATAAATTGATTTTATATCATAGGCCTTAGGAAAATATTAAAATAGAGATTGCACAATGCTGAAATGCTTTTATAGTATAACTATTATAGTTAACATTTATATAATAACTAACTTTTACATTGTAAGTAACTCAGAGAATGGTGTTAAGTTTGAAAGACAGGTGTGTGTCAGGGAAAGCCGGAGCCTCCCTTGCAATGGAGAATGTAAACTCCTTCCCTCTGAATTATTATTATTTATAAAATTCAGGGGCTCTCATGCAAAGATGTGGGAATATGACGCCATGCTGGTGTTCTTCAGCCCAGCCAGCTCCCGGCACCACCGCCAGGAGTGGGCTGCCCCCAGACAGCCAGGCAATCCGGGGTGCAGCTGGAGGGCACAGTTGCTCTATAGCACAGGTGGCACGTGTCGAGGGCAGGGACAGGGAACAGGGAGAGGCCTTCTGTGTGATTTCCAAAGGTGTTTATTGCCCCGAGGGTCAGGGACAGAAAAAGGCACAGAACCTGGGCTTGCAGGGGCTTTTAAGTGGGGGAGGTCTTGGGAGAGGATGCAATTTCCAACCAATAAGGGTGACATGGGGGAGGAACATAAGGCGGGGAGTGCAATGCACAGACCAATGAAAGAACACAAGGGGAGGGAACAGTTTAAACCAACCACTGGGGCGTCGAACGTTGGGGGATTGACAGGGAAGGGTCTGGAAGAAGGGGCAGGGTTAGGGAAGGATTGACAATTGTGTAGGAGGAGGGAAGGGCAGGTCTAGGGAAGATAGACAACCAGGGCAAAACCAACAATACAGGGGGAAAGGAACAATGCATTAGGGCTAAAAGATACTATAGCAATACAAAGTATGGGGGGGGAGGGGTATAAAACTGACCATGAAAACTGAGCTGCAATTGGAAACACAATAAAAACACACCACAACATCTCCCCCTTTTTTGTTTCAAAAAGAGAGAGTGGGAGTTCCGGAGTTCAAATAAATTAATGAAGGGCTTAGGTTCAATTACAGAGGGAATGGGGGTGGAATAAAGTAATATAGCCAATGGTTTGGGAACATAGGGGTAGTACTTGTGCAGGGTAATCACTATTAAGGAATACCTGGGTGGATAGGTGGAGACGTTTCTCTAGAAAGGGGAGGTCCCGATGCAGGAGCAATAAAAAATAAATAAAAAAATATAAAATTAAAAAAAAAACAAAAACAAAACAAAACAAAACAAAACCCCAAAAAACAAACAAACAAAAAAACCCCAAAAAACAAAACAAAACAAAAAAACCCCCACAACCTCCCCCCCCAACAACAACAAGAAAACAAACAAACAAACAAACAAAAACCCCAAAACCAAACCCCAGTCAAATTGGTGCCGGGCATGGTGGCAGTGGCCTGTAGTCCCAGCTGTCAGGGAGTCTGAGCTCAATAGATCACTTGAGCCCCAGGAGTTCTGGGCTGCCTTGTGCTGTGCTGAGTGGGCATCCAAGGACACCATCACACCAGCCAAAACACTGCTCCTGAACATTGGGCAGAACAGAAGAGAAGAACAAATCAAAAGGACTTTCTGAAGCTTTTGGCTTTTGGCTGAAGTTGTCTGCTACTGTAAGTTCTCTTAGAGTTCCTCTGTAAGTTGTTTCAGTTTTGTCAGTTGTTTTCCCTTAAGTTTGTTTTCCTGAACTACCCCCTCCTTCACCCTTCCCCACTCCCACTCCTTTGTCGGGCTCCTTCTCTGTGATGTGCCACACATTGGGCGCCAATTATTGTTGGCCACTGCTCACAATATGAGTGGGGAACAGCAAGGCACAGGCGAGCCCTCGCTGAACCTGATCCCAGGGCGTGGTGGCTGCCACAGCTGTCGAGGCGCAGGCAAAGGACACGAGGGAGATTCTTTCTTCCTGAGGTTCTGGGGTTTATTGTCACCGAAGGGTTCAGGGAGGAAAAAGAGCAGCAGGAGCTGCTGTGCAGCAGCTTTTAAGCGGCGGTGGAACAAGGGGAGGTACAGAGCATCAACCAATGGGATTTTACAGGGTGGGGTTTACAGAGGGAGGTGCTAGGGGATACAGCCAATGGGGTACACGCAGGGGTGTTCAGGGCCAATCAGGGACCGAAGAACATAGAACTTTCTGGAAAGGGAGGTAGGGACAGCTGTGATGGGCAGGTAAGGGAGGCTGGGTCAACTTTTGGGGTATACCAGCGCTGGGGAAACAAAGGGGAATCGGGACGTACCACAACACTTGGATCCATAAATCTGTGGGACCAGATGGGATCCATCCAGGGTGATGAGGGAGCTGCTGGCAGATGAGCTTGCGAAGCCGCTCTCCATCATTTACCAACAGCCCTGGCTCACTGGTGAGGTTCCAGGTGACTGGAAGCTGGCCTGTGTGACACCCATTCACAGAAAGTGTGGGAAGGAGGATCCTGGTAATTACAGACCAGTCAGCCTGACCTCAGTACCTGGTAAGATAATGGAACAGTTTATATTCAGTGTCATCACACAAAATTTACAGGATGGCCAGGGTATCAGAGCCAGCCAGCATGGGTTTAGCAGGGGTAGGTCATGTTTGACCAACCTGGTCTCCTTTTATGACCAGGTGACCAGACTGGTGGATGCAGGGAAAGCTGTGGATGTTGTTTATTTGGCCTTCAGCAGGGCCTTTGACACTGTCTCCCACAGCACACTCCTGGAAAAGCTGGCAGCCCATGGCTTGGACAGAAGCACTCTCTGCTGGGTTCAGAACTGGCTGCATGGCCGGGCTCAGAGGGTGGTGGGGAACGGTGCTGCATCCAGCTGGCAGCCAGTCAGGAGGTGTTCCTCAGGGGTCTGTGCAGGGGCCAGCTCTGTTCAATATCTTTATTGAGGACATGGATGAGGGTATTGAGTGTTTCATTCATAAATTTGCAGATGACACTAAGCTGGGAGTGTGTGTTGATCTGTTGGAAGGACAGAGGGCTCTGCAGAGAGACCTGGAACAGTTGGATGGATGGACAGAGTCCAGTAAGATGAAGTTTAATAAATCCAAGTGCCGAGTCCTGCATTTTGGCCACAATAACCCCCTGCAATGTTATAGGCTGGGAACGGTGTGGCTGGACAGTGCCCAGGCAGAAAGGGACTTGGGGACACTGGTGACAGCAGCTGGACATGAGCCAGCAGTGTGCCCAGGTGGGCAAGAAGGCCAAAGGCTCCTGGCCTGGATCAGGAATGGTGTGGCCAGCAGGAGCAGGGAGGTCATTCTGCCCCTGTACTCGGCACTGGTGAGGCTGCACCTCGAGTGCTGTGTCCAGCTCTGGGTGTCTCAGTTCAGGAAGGACATTGAGTGCAGTGTCCAGCTCTGGCCCCTCAGTTCAGGATTGATGTTGAGACGCTTGAGTGCATCCAGAGGGGGCAGCGAGGCTGGTGAGGGGTCTGGAACACAAACCCTGTGAGGAACGACTGAGGGAGCTGGGGTTGTTCAGCCTGGAGAGAAGGAGACTCAGGGGTGGCCTTGTCACTCTCTACACTCCCTGAAATGTGGCTGTGGCCAGGTGGGGTTGGTCTCTTTCTCCAGGCAGCACTGACAGAACGAGAGGACCCAGCCTAAAGCTGAACCAAGGGAAATACAGGTTGGATATTAGGAAAAATTTTTTCAAGGAAAGAATAATAAAATACTGGAATGGTCTGTCCAGGGAGGTGGTAGAGTCACCATCCCTGGATGAGTTTGAAAAAAGACTGGACGTGGCACTCGTTTCTGTGGTTGAGGTGTTAGGCTGGGTTGGACTCGATGATCTTGGAGGTTTCTTCCAACCTGGTGATTCTGTGATTCTGTGATCTCTCCCGGTCCTTGTCCCCAGCCAGGAACCCTCGGTTCCATTTTCTGTGCCCGGTGCGGCCGCGGGGGCAGGGACAGAGCGGCTTTGTTGGGTGCCAGCGTCACCCCCGGCCACGGGCACCCCCGAGACCCCGCACACATTTCTGGGCACCCCTGAGCTCCCCCCCGCCCCGCACCCCGAGGTTCCCCCGGCCCAAAAAACCAACCCCGGGCCGCAGCGGCCCGGAACCCGCTCAGCCAATCAAAACACAGGCGGGGCGCGCTGCGGCCAATGAGAGCGCGAGTCGTTGCCGCGTCATCAGTTGCCGGGCAGAGCCTCCGGAACACCGGTGCCCAAAAGCGCTCTCAGCCAATCAGAGCGCGCGGCTTCGCCGCTGAGCCCGCCCCGGGCCGGACTGGCGCTCCCAGCGCCGCGAACTTCATCCCCAGTTCCTCCCGGTGCCACCCCAGTCCCTCCCGGTGCCCGCCCGTGCCACCCCAGTCCCTCCCAGTCCATCCCAGTCACTCCCAGGTGGGGCCGAGGGGGAGAAGGGGAAAAGGGGGGAGCCCGGAATGAAGCGGGGGAGGAGGAGGGGACCCCCCCAAGGAAGAGCGGGAGGGGCTGGGGGTCGGGGAGAGGTGAGGGAGGGGTGGGAGAGGGTGGGAAAGTGGGGAAAAGGGGAGGGTGGGACCCAAAACTGAGCGGGAGGAGCTGGGGATGGGGGGAATTGAGTTTAAAAAGGGTGGGAAAGGGAGAAAAGGGGGTAACGGGACCCCAAAAGTGATTTAGGGAGCGTCTGGAAGTGGGAGGAGAGGGGATGGGAAGGGGAAATTGCGGGAAGGGTGGAAAAGAGGAAGCGGCAGCGCGGCGGGAGGGACCCGTGGCGGCCGTGGGGCACAGGGGGTGCGGAGCGGGGATCCGGGGGGGGGGG
>JADMLD010000586.1:0-138809 GCA_017589585.1 Phylloscopus whistleri
AAGAATTTTCTCAGCTTTCCAACAGAACACATAAAATTTCCCAATCCACATCAATACCACAGCAATTATTAACTACAAAGCAACACAGGAGAGTCAGAACTTGCTTACCTACCACTAAATTATTTCTCCTATCAACAGCAAATCCCCTGGGATTTATTTTGTTCCAGGCATCTGAGGCCATTCACTTCCCTGCCACATTTCAACCAAAACACCTGAAACTTTTATTACATTATTACATTTTATGAAGTTATTTATTAAATATTATTCCAATTTTGATTTTTAAAAGCATTTCTTTTGGAGGGTTTTAAACCCTTTAGCTTTTTTCACAGTTCAGGTGAGTGGAGAAAGGTCAAAGTCAGCTTTGTTGGATTTGTGTGAAAATGAGGAAAACAAGTGGAACCTACTGCAGCTCTGTCCAGGAAAAACTGGTAAAACTCCAGGAACACACGCCGGGTCTCTTTGGAATTGGTCTGCTTGTACAGGTCTGTGTAAAGGTAGCACAGCTGTGGGGAACAGGAGGGCAAGAAATGAGAGGAAAACCATGAAAACTCCAAGTTTTCTTTCCAGTATTTCAGGAATTCAGCAGTGCTGGGTTGAAATCACTCCCTGCTCCTCAGAGAGGTGCCCTGGCAATGAGGGAGAGGGAAGGGGCTGGAAGAGGAGCACAAACCCTCCCTGCAGACAACTAACCCCACACCTTGGGGCGGAATGAGAGGCTTTCAGGAGATAAATAATTATTTGTAAGCAGCCAAATGCAAAGGAAACAATTCTTTTTGTGTTTTCCATTGGTTGAGGAGATAAATCCTCATTTATCACCTTGGCCTGCACAGGGTCTGCACTCCCCTCCTTGCCGGGACACTGCAGTCAGTGCTACACAAGATCTGGTAAATCCTGCTGAGGATTCCCAAATGTGAGCCAGGGAAACACCTCCAGAGCTTCTCACCAGTGCTGCAGGATCAAACTGGGACACCACGTGGTGCAGGAGAACAGCCAGGTGAGCTGGGCGGGATTTCAGGAGCTCGATGTTCTGGAAGCAGCTGCACTGCCCATTGATCTGCAGGGACACAGGGAAATTGCATCTGAATTATTCAGGAGTAAGAAAAAAGGACAGCTAAAGTAATTCAAGAGTAAAGATGTAGCAGCTCTGCTGCTGTGACAAGAATTCAGGGTTTAAAAAGCTAAGGAAATGAAATAAGGTAAAATAATTCCTAGAAAGCTTGAAGTTTGGAGAAGAAAGAAAAATAACAGACTCTAAGATGGATATTGTCATAAACTCCCCAAATGTTTCTATTTGGAAAGATCAGCAACAACAGGAATCCCATTCCCAAATTCTTATCTCACCATGTAAGAAGTACTCAGCAGAAACAAGGCAGTTTAGGAGCAGGGGAAGAGAATTCTGGTTGGTGGGGGAGAATAAAGGCTGGAAGTCATTCCCACCTGCTCCTGCTCCGTGTCAAAATCATCATCCTCTGCTCCAATGATCTGAGTCCCCACTCGGGACAGGGGGCTTCCCACACTGGACTGGGAATCCTGGGGAAGATAAAAAGAAAAGCATAACACTGTGATTGTTCCTCACAGTAAAACCTGGAGATCTCTGATCATTTTAACTCTTCAAAAACTCCACCTCGGACCTCCCCTTTCCAGAAGGTTCTCCCAGGATCCAAACACTCCCAAACATCAAACCAGGTGGATGAAGAGCAGCTGCATCACCTGCAGCCAGGAGCACACACCAGGCACGTGCCCAATGCCACCTCTGCACAGAGAGGGAAGGACAAGCAGAGGAGGGGAAGGAGAATTCAGGAGTCATCCAAGGATGATGATGATGATGATGATGATGTGTTCAGACAGATCTGCACTTCCTGCTGAGCTCCACTTGTAGCCCTGCTGGAAATGCCAGCCCCTAAATGAGTGAACATCCTAAAAAAAGGCTGGACTCAAGGAATAAAACACTGCAACTGCTCTCCTTACTGCAGGCCCAGCTGTTTTACTGCAGATTAGGTGTTTCTCGCCTCTAAATGGCCCTGCTCTTAAGCTCCATAAACATTTACTCAGCTAATTAACTTTCCCTGCACCACTTTAATTGCATTTTATCTTCTAAAGCAAAGTTCAGGCATGCTCCATTTGGAAAGTGGGGGAAAGCAGCAAGATTTTAATGGGCTCGTTAGAGGAGGTGCTGTTGTGACACTTGATGTTTTGTACTCACAGTATCTTGAAGCTCAGCCTTTTCTGGGCTCTCATCTGGATAAATCCTCTCCTTCAGGCCACTGCGAGGACTCTGGGAAGGAGGGAAGTGCAGTTCTGGTAAGTACCAGCAAATCCAGGAAAGGGAGAACTGCACAGTGCAGTCTGTCAGCCACAAGGGCCAAAAACTTCTCCTTTCTCACAGGAAAAGGAGGTGTGAAAAACCAGAGTAAATCTGTGTCCTGCATGCACACTTAAACAAAAAACCCCCAAACTCGAGTGAATGCAGAAGTTTTGGTCAGAAATCTGGTGACAGTGAGCAACAGCAGAGCTGGAAAATCCCCAGCCCTTGGCTTCTCCTTGCTCTCTCCACCTTTTCTCAGAGTTCAGCTCTCTTCTCCCATCTCCCAGCAATGCTCTTGCTCAGGAAGCCTGCAGAGCCTTATTTGCACAAACCACGTGCTGCTGGCTCATCCTCAGTGTGTCCAAAGGTTCTTCCAGCCAGGCTACAGCTCAGGCTGTTGCTTTCCAGCCTGGCTTTTTCCCAGCTGCAGAACTCTTTCCACTTCCCAAGGCTTCTTTCACCCCTGATCCTGAAGTTTCTCAGAGCTGGGGTGAAGAGCTGGAATGTTTGGTGTGCCAATCACCTGCACTGACCAAATACCATCCCAGTAATGCCAGGATGATGATTTTCTTAGGACTATTTACGACTTTTAGGACTAATTATGACTTCTGTTGTGCATTAATTAAACACAAACAGTGGGATCTGGTCAGATTTGGAATTGGAATGTCTCAAAACAGAGTCGTGGATGCTCCCATCTCACCCACCTCCCTTTCACTTCCAACTGCTGGGACAAATTTAGCTCCCACATCCTTAAGTTAATCAACAAACTGAGGCCAAATCCAAGCAGAGAGTCTCAATTCCCCTGCACTAATCAGACAGTGGCTTAATTAAGGATTAGGCACCAAGGGAGAGCACAGGAGCACACAGATTGATAACTAATGAGTGAACACACTAAGAGCCTTTGCTGGTGGCAGGAATTGAAGCTGATCTGGTGGAAGGAAGGCTCCTTCCCCTTTTCAGGGCAAGCTGCCTGGATCTGAGTCACACTGCTGCAGCTGGAATATTCCCTTCAAAGATGCTCTAATTGGGAAATGAGTTTTGAGCATGGCATCCATCTTTCTCTGTCTGGTTACAGGGATTAAAGCCAGGACAATCTAATCCTGGGTAAAACCCCCAAATGATTCTCTCCCAACAGAACAGGTTTTCATAGGGAAAAGGCTTTGGTGGGCACTGAGGAGCCTGACAGCACACACAGAACCTGCCAAGGAAACCCAGAGGGAAGAGGATGTAGCCCTGGTTGGTGCCTGTGATGTTTGGGTTTCTCTGAAACTCTTTCCTAGACACTGTTCTGTTAACAAGAGACACGTTTTCTTAACTGCAACCTTTGTTTACATTCTTTTCTTTAGGAGGGACTTCTCTTGATGTCCCTCTGGTTTGACCAATGTGATTGAAGAAGTTTGTCTTTCTTCCACCCCTTGGGTGGTTCTTATTAAAATAGTGTAAAGGGAAGAAATTCCCGAGTAAAAAATCAGAGTCATTGTCAGCCTTCTGAACTCAGAGTCCCTGTCGTTGTGATCTCAAAGAGCATCAAGAGGGAGAGAAGCAAAGCCCTGGGGCTGCCCAGACTCACATCAGCAATGTCACTGTTGGGTCTGGAGGGGCTGTCACCACTGCAGTCCAGTTTGCTGCCGCTGTCCCCACTCTCTGCCTCGCCCTCGCTGATCTGCAGCGACTCCGACGCCGACCTGGAGGACAGGACTCCATCCTGCAGGGATCACAGGGAGTTGGGAGACAGCAGAGTTATTCCAGGAGACCATCAACTCTTTGACAAGCCAGCGAGCTCACATTACTCATAAAACCTCCTTTACCTAGAAGGCTGCAATGACTTTCTAAGAGAAAACAACAAAAAACTTTCTAAGAGGAAACAAGAGACCATCCATCCTTAAACATCAACTCCTTCAAAAGCCAGCGAGCTGCCATTACTCATAAAACCTGCACTTATCCAGAAAAGGCTGCAATGACTTTCTAACAAAAAACAAACAAAAACCACACCAAGTTTTCAGCACTTTTAACACAGGGGAAAAGGGAAAAATGACACAGCCTACGTTTATTTTTTTTCCGAAAGCGAAAACAAAATTGTTTAAAGCTTCCAAGAATGACTTCATGGGTGTAATTTAAGTTGCACTGACAGATCATAAACACATCATTGCTTGCACTTGTTCTTAGAAGCAGGTTTTTCAGAGATGAGCTGAGAGCCCACTGTAGAACCTCCTCCACATCCTGATGAAGATGACAGAGCCAACTTCAAATCCCGGCTGTAGAGGGTGCAGCCTGCCTGTCCAACAACTCCAGCTTGTCCAGAACACCCAGGATCAGCAGTCCCAGAGCTCTGTTACCTGAGAGCAGCCCGTGGCCTTGGACAGCTGCTCCTGCAGCTGAGGAATGTGTTTCTTTGCCTCCTGGATCTCCTTGAGCAGGCGGGTGGAGGGGGTTCGGCTGTACTCCTCCTGCAGCACCTGCCAGAGAATTGTTTGTCCCTTTCAAATCAACACCTTGCACATCTGCACACCCAGGGAGCTGCCACAGAAAGTCTGTTTCACACAGCTCTGCTGATAAATTGTGATTTAGCAACCCCTCTTTGCATTTTTCCCCAGATCTGTGCAGCCTGCACAACTCCAGTACCTGCAGCCTCTCCTGCTCCTTCTGGAGCATCTTCCTCAGAATCTCCACCTTCTGGCTGTGGACAATGTTATTCTCCTCCTAGGAAATACAGAGGGATTGAGGTTGGGTTTGCTGGGGGAGCTGGGCAGTAAGGAAAATGGACATGCCATTTTTCACCTACATCCTTCAAACAGGCTCTGCCAAGCCCTGTGAGAAGCAATTCGAATTTCCAACCCTATCCTATGTACTCTTTCTTAATTGTGAACAGCTACCAGCAGTACAAAAACCTGTCTTTCTATTACCTCAGATAGGACTGGATATTTTCACTTGCCAAATGCTTTTTCACAAGTGAATAAATATCCCAATGCCAATATGAAGTTAAAAAAAACCAACAACAACAAAAAAACCAAAACAACAACAAAAAACAAACAAACAAAAAACCCAAAAAAACCCAAAAAAACCAAACCAAACCAACCAACCAACCAACAAAACCCCAAACCAAACCAAACAAAAAAAAACAAACAAAACAAAACAAACAAACAAACAAAACAAAAAAACAAAAAAAAAAAACAAACAAAAAAAAAAACCAAAAAAAAAAACCACAACACAACAAACCAACCAACGAACAAACCCCCCCCGCCCCAAAAAAAAACAACAACAAAAAAAACCTTGGGAAGGGTAAACTTCAATTTAAAAACATCTCAAATCTGAGGTTTCAGGCCAGCCCCATTTCTCCTTTTGCAAAGAAAGCCCCAAGCCTTACCCCCATGAGCACTGGGCTGGTGATCCTCTCAGCATTCCCTGACGTGCCAGGCGAGTGGGGGGATGCCATGGTGGGAGACATATGCCCAAAAGCTGCCAGCTCCACGTCGGAATCCGCCAGGGGATCTGGGGCGACCCTGGAGGGCGCCCCTGGACAGTGAGAGCTACATAGGAACCCGCTGTGGGGACACAGGGACAGCCACAGGTCACACACAGGGACATTGCTCTGATCCCCCTCACCCTGGAGACACAGCTCCCACCATTCCTCCTCCCAATGAACCTCTTGAATTGATTCCCCTCACCCTGGAGACACAGCTCCCACCATTCCTCCTCCCAATGAACCTCTTGAACTGCTTTTCCTGTTTAAAATTTCAGATATTCCAAAACCTTCCATGAGCATCAGCCCTTATCAAAGCAAGCAATCTCATTTCCAGCCCCAGCAGGTTGTGTTTCCAGTGCACACACACACACACAGAATAAACCAGGCTGGAAGGAACCATCACCTCCTCCTTCCTCATACAAGGAAATCCACCAGGAAGGGATTTCCTGCAGTGCTGTGCAGGCATCACACAGAATGCACACTGAGGGCCTGCCAGCACCTGTGGTATTTCAGGTGAAAATAAAAGCTGGGAAAGCACCTAGGCAAGGCTTGCTGGTAACTCAAACATCAAGTTAAGGAGAAGCTGCAGGAGAATGTATCAGCTTAAATTCAGGATGTCCAAATAATTTCAATTTCACTTCCCTGTTTCACTCACTCCCTTTATCTCTCAGCATTGACCTCACCCTTGGCATTGACAGGGCCCTGGCAATGATGCCTGCCACACTTGAAAGGTGACAGAAGAGCCACCTGCCTTTACTTACACTTGATCAGCTTGACCACCTCCAAATGGTTCGAGTGTGTCACCAGAGTCCCATTCACCTGGGCAGGGAGGGGAGAAATTCAGTGTTTGGCTCCTGCTTTCCAAGCAACTCCACACATCCCACAAAATGCACAAAGAACAGCAGCATTTTCTTCTCTCCCCCATCTCCATTACTGCCTCTCTCAAGACATTACCAGATAAATAATTTATCCTTCTAACAGTTTATCTCAGTGAGCAGAGCTCTGCAAACAGAAAACTCTGCACACACCGAAAGAACTCAAGCAGGCAGACAACAAACAAACAAAAAAAGGCAATCCATCTCTGCCTGGGCAGAAAAACAACAGGGTAGCTAATTTAATTCATTAATTTCAATGCCTGGTTGAAATCCCAGCTCCATCTGTGTCAGGATCTGCTGCAGCATTTTGCAGCAATAGTTGACAGAGTCTTTCAAGTTACTGGCTTGATTTCTTACTTGCTTGGGACTAAAAAAAAACCAGGGATGTGGGAGCAGTTAGGGGGAAAACAACAATTCAGGCAGGCTGTTTATTTACAGCTCATTATTAACAGCTCTGCTTTCCCTCTCTTCCTGCCAATTCTGGTTTTATTGCATTTGTGATACTTGAACCTGGCAGGATGCTGAAGTTGTCCAGAAAATTCTAAAGTGAGGATTTGGAGGAGAGTCATCCCCAGAACACTGAAGCTTAGACCATTCCCAATGCAGACACCGCAGCAGACACATCAATGCCATTTTTTTCAGAGGAAGAGCTCATTTAATACAAAGGAGCCATTTCTCTCACAATTCCACTGCCTTACCTTGATAATCCTGTCACCTGTCTGCACTCCAGCCCGCATGGCTGCTCCATCTGCAGAGGCAAGAAATCACTCAGTTCCCGTTTCAGTGCAATCATTTAGAGCAAAAATGGTTTTAAGACTTCTGTAAAACAGGCAAAAAATACTCCTGCCCTCAGCCAAGCTTCCTCTGCCACTAAAAGCTCTGGGTTTCAGGTCTAGAGCAGATTTGCTAGTTATCCACCTGGCACTGGATACACAGGACATGATCCCAGCACATCCCAAGGAGCAATTTCCTCCTGCTGGGATGCAAGAGGTCAGCTCCAAACCCACCAGACCACAGAATGAACCAGGCTGGAAAAGCCCTTGGAGATCACCAAGTCCAACCTGTGACCTGACACCTCCTCACCAGCTAAACCCTGGCACTGAGTGCCACAGCCAGTCTTGTTTAAACACCTCCAGGGACAAAGACTCCAGCCCCTCCCTGGGCAGAGGATTCCAGTGCCCAATCAATCTTTCAGTGAAGAATTTTTCCCTGATTTAGGGAAGTTGAGGTTTCCAACCACAGCTTCAGGCTGTGTCCCCTCGTTCTGTCAGAAGATTCCCAGGAAAGGATTCACTGCTCAAACCCTGACCTTGCACATCCCTTCCCAAGCTGCAGCCACCCCACCTGGGGGGAGTTTGGGAGTTTTCTGCCCCAGCTGACACAGGCTTCCAGGATCCCCCTGGCGAGCTGGCAGGTCTGGGGGAGGCTCTCACCTTCCTTGACAGACTGCACGAAGACGGGGTTGTCCCCGCTGACCGTCAGCCCGAAGCCATTCTCATCCCGCTGGATCACCACGCACCTCTGCACCAGGCCTGGGGACACAGGGGGGCACACACAGGAGGGGAACACAAAGAGACACGAGCCAGGCATCAGTCCAAAAACCTGATCCTCCCAGATAATCACAGAGCGCTCCGAGGAACGGGGACGACACGGCACAGGGAAAATGGAGGAGAGACAAGAACAGGGCAGCAGTCCAGAAATGGAGAGGGATGTCAAGACAGGTCAAGCTTATTGCTCCAGCTACACAAAACAGAGATGCAGACAGCTCTGGCACACCAGACACAACCTGAGGGAAAAGCAGCTTTTAAAGAAAAGCAGCAGTACCCACAGCAATGAGCAGGATTTCCCTTTGTCTGCATTCATAGTTCAGAGAGCTGTCAGGTGCTGCTGCACCACCAGAAACACCTCACAGCTTCTACAAGCTGCTCTGAAACAGAAGCACAAATCCCTCAGAGTAATATGAAGGGGCTGGGCTAAAACACATTTATTGATCAGAAAAAGTTGCCCCAGTTCTCAGCCAAAATCTCTTCCTGGGGCACCTTCTGCTCCAAGTGAAATACTGCACAGAGCCAGAACAGCAGAGGTGAGGAGGGACAAGCCACATTTAACTGTCCTGAACAGCACTTCTGAAATAAAGCCCAGTCCAGGGCCAAATCCCCAGGAGATGAGTTTGAATGTGCCCCTCCTGTAATTTGCTGTGAGATATCAAAGGCAGCTTGTTTTGTTTCCTGGTACACTCAGTATAATGTGAACACAAATGCTGTTGCAGGGATAATTTCATTTAGGAGGAGCAGCATTTGGACCAGGTGGGATGCTGGGGATGTCTTTTGTTCACCTGGAAATGAAACAAGGGAAAGACAAAACACAAGCAAGCAGCAGCCCTGGCATGTTCCTTGCCAAGCACTTTCCTAGGAGCAGCTGCAAAAATCCTCCCACAACAGAGCCCTGATCCTGAAAACTGACTTCAGGAACTCTGTAAATGCTCCCCCAATGTTCTTTTATTTCCATCACCCTTATTTCCAACAGTTTGCTTTGCTTTCCATTTCTAAAGGCACAGCAGGCAAAATTCCTACACTGGCACCTTGAGAAAGGAACCAGAGCTCTCCCAAATCCCATCCCAGAACTGCAGCAGTTTTGTTTGGTGTGGAGGGAGCACAGGGAATTGGGAAGATGCTGTCCCAGCCAGACTGGCTCTTCTGGAATGAGTTTAAGGTATGAATGGGAACAGAGCAGGGAGTCCCAAACCACCACGGCTCCTTTCACTTCTCTGCAGCAACTCCCCATGGAAATGAGGAGCCTCAAGAGCCAACACTGCCTGCCCAGCCAGTCCTGCTCTCCTCCAGTGTAGCACAGATGAAAACGGGTGTGGGAGCAGTGGAAAAAGGATTCCAGGACTTCTGCAGCCCTATCACACGCCAGGAATTCCCCTCCTGCCAACAAAGCATGGGATGCCTAGCACCTGCAGGGCTGGGGAGTGGATGGAAAGGAAAATCCCCCCACCTCTCACCCCCTGTGCACAGGGAGAAGTGAAGGAAGGTGCCTCTCCCTCCTGCACCTCCCCTTCGTTTGTATGACCCAGCTTCTTGAAGTCTCACTTCCCAAGAATGATGCCCGGGGCTGGGGTGTGGGAAGTGGTGCTATTTCAGAGGAACAGCTCCTTTCCAGCTCCCTGCCAGCCCCACAGCTCCCATGAGTAAGGCACTGAACTCAGCTTTTGACTCACGAGCACTGGCCTTGCTTAAAGACACAGGAGAGCTCCGAGCCTGCCCTGCCTCTGGATTTCTGCTTCTCCAGAAGCAACAATCCTTGGATCTGCTGATAAGCTCCCTCTTTGGGTGAGCCTGATGCCAAAGCAGGGCCCACACAACGTAAACTGACCTGGCAGAGTACAACTGAACTGAATTCAATTTAATTCAGCTCAAACTCTTTCACTCCACAAGCTCCAATTCCACCCAAGACCACCTTATAAATTTAGCACAGAGAGACAACTGGAATTAGGACAACTCGACTTGAAATTAGTCCATCATTGCTTTTTCCTGTAGTTGTTTCCTTCAGATAAGGACACTTAACCCTCCTCCTAACCCAATATAAAAGGCTGGAATGAGGAGATACCATGCTTGACTGAGACACACTTAATAGTGACTTTAATGAAGTTATCTGGAAGTTTCCTGGAGATAATAACTGTGATCAGCTCTGACGGCACTCCCTGCCTGAACCAACCTCCAGGTGCTTTTACTCACTCGTTTTGAATTATCCCACCATGGTATTTCACTTTTTCCAGCTGAAACTCAGTGAGTATTACAAAGGCAACAGAATTCATCACTGACAGCACTCAAAATTAAATCAATAATCATCTTATTCCCATTTTTGCTTTCCTTAGCAGTATCTTTATGTCATGAAGTGAGGAGACACCACTTAACTAAGAGTTAAAATCAGAGTCTCTGTTTGTGTCTTGAGTGGATTCCTAAAATTCTGGAGGAAAAATAATCAATTTTCTTTTTTTTTTTTGTTCTCATGGAGATGAAAACCCCCCCAGACTCACTGGTGTAGCCTTGAGTCAGGAGAACAACGAAACAGCCAAAGGCAGTGCTGGAGTTGAAGAGGTTAAAATACAAAGTGAAAGCAGAAAAACTGCAAGGAAAGCTGAGAGGAGCTTCAGTAGGTGGCACGCGTCCCTCTCCCTTCTCCAGCCCTGCTCCAAGAGCTTCTTTGGGATGGTGGAAGGACAGAGTCTGCTCTGCTCAAGGTCACTGACACCCCACGGCCAAAATAATTGTCTCCAACAGCCTGGCCAGGCACATCTGGGCTGTCCAACAGCTCCTCTGAGCAGCTCTTTTTGACTTCTCTCTTCTCCACGTCCCCTTTGGAAGTTATTTCACAAAAGAGGGAATTTCTTCAGCAACAAACAGGGCAGGGAGGGATTCACTCTCAAAATCTGACTGAGGGAATGGAGAGAGCAGGATGGGCTGGGCTGGGGGCAGTGGAAGGTGTCCCTGCCCATGGGAGGGCTGGAAGAAAATAATTTCTAAGATTTCTTCCAACCCAAAGCAGCCTGGGATCCCATGGGAGGTGAATTCCATCTCCCAAGTCTGCAGGATATGGCCCAGGAGCTGAGATTTGGGAATTAAAACCTCCCCTGAGGGGCATGAGGCCACCCTAGGAAAACGCAGTTTTGGGATTTGAAATTTGAAATGAATCATTCCATAAAGGGAAAAAAAAAACAACTCCTCGGGGGTTTGAGAGTGGCCAAATGTCTCACTTCACTCGGGAAGCTTTCTGTCTATAAAATATTGTCAGAAACGCTGCTCCACAAAGATAATCAGAACTTTTATAAAGGCAATTTTCTCTGGGAAAATGGTGGCCACAACATAAAGACACAAAGCTAGTAAGGACTGCAAAAAAAAAACAAAAACAAAACCCTGGGGGAGAGTAAATTTCAATTTAAAAACATCTCAAATCTGAGGTTTCAAAACAAAACTTATCACAAAGCTGGAGAAAATATGTGAAAGAGTGTGTCAAGTCCAGGCTAATACTCAGGCCAGAAATTGATGATTGCTAAATATAGTGGAAGGTATTTCTGGAGAGCAACAAGCTGTGAGGAAAAGGAAAGAGAAATTGATACCTCACCTCCCACCCTGGAAGGTAATTCCAGTTTTAAGTTCATTTAAGGGATGAAAATGCTACTTTGAGAAAAAGATATTAAATATCATGGGAGATCATGGCACTAATTAGCAAATTACAGCATAACAAACTACACTCATTCTCCCTCCTGATAATCTGAATTTTGTTGAATACACAGATGTGAGGTGGTTGGGTTTAAGAATGAAAATTCCTCACTGAGAGCTTCATGTCACTATAAATTAATTTCTGTACATTAGAACAGAAATTAATGCTGACCTGACCATTCTGCCCCTCCAAGCCACTCACACACCTCAAGCAATTCTGGCTCCTGAATTAAAAATTTCAAGAGGTGAGAACAAACAGCCACCAAAGCCACACCTCCTCTTCCTGCTGTCATTCCAGCCTCCCCTATTATTCCCTTTCCAGTGGCCAGCCCCCATCCAGTCAGCAGTGAGGAAAATATCAGCACAGGATTTCTACTTGGAGGGTTTGGAATAGTTTGGGCCCTTCCAAAGCAAACAGCAGAGCTCTGCACACATTCCAGAGAAACCTGGGAAAGGCAGACAAAAGGCAGGGCAAGGCCACTGGGGAGGAAGGATGAGTGGGAGCTGCTCCCAGGGATCCTGGGCACGGGGACAGCATCTGCAGGAAGCCTGGGGGAAGTCACAGCTGACGTGAGGAAGTTGTGTTTGGTTCTGGCACACGTGGGGAGCCAGGCCAGGCTGGGCCAGAGGGACAAACAGAGACGTCCCAGCAAATGTTTCCTGTCATTAACGCACAGCACGGGGCAGAAATGAGCTCAGGGCTCTGCTTACCCTGCCTAACCTGGCCTCAGAGCCACCAAACCATCCCCAAACCCCTGCTGCTCCAGCCCCCTCCCTGCTCCTGCCCGGGCAGGGTGGCAGCAGGAAGGACAAGCTGCAGCAAGCCAGCTCTCCTGGAGACAGGTTTCCATCAAGGCACCCTCCAAAGCTGTTTACAGCTGCTCAAGGAACACTCTCACACCCTCAGGAACGTGACTATCATATTACTGGGCTTTTTTTTTAATAAAAAAAAAATAAAAAAAGAAGTGTGTGATTCAAAATTCCAGGGGAAGTGAAGAGATCTCACAGAATGAACAGGACACACCTCCCCAGACTGCACCAGCTTTTCCTGACATGCCTGTGTTGGTTTAAACTCTTCAGGGTTGGTGCTGTTTGGTTATTTTTTTAGTGCTTCTTGCTCTGACAGCATCACTTTGTACTCCAGAGGTGGCTTAAGAAGCTGGAGCACAGCCATGCACACCTGGCAGTTTTATTCCAGTGGAATGATAAAGCTGATGATTCTGGAAGAGTCACTGCATCCAAAATACCACAGCAGATTTAACAGCAGCAATTTTCTGAACAGATTAAAATCAGAAAGTGTCACAGACTGCTTTAAACATGAATTTAAAAAAACCCAAACAAAACAGTAAAGGGAAAGAAAGGCAACCCATGGCTGGAGTCAAGACATGCACACTTGGAAATGCAGCCAGATTCAGCCCAAGTCCAAGGGGCTGAAGATCCTGAGAGGATCCAAAAAACAACTTGTGAATACTCATTGCCTTCTAGATTCTAAAGTCTGAGTGCAAATATCTCCAGAAATTGGAAGGGGAATAAGTGATTAGGGCAGGGGCATTGTCACAGCCCAAGACTGACACAGCTGGGAGAGCTGAGAGAGCAAACAGGCCCCAGAGGGGGTAGGGACACCACCAGGATGTGTGGGGATATTCCCATCCCAAACTCGTTATGTGTGTGTCATTTATTGCAACCAACAAGCCCAGGGGAGCAGGGTCACTCCCTCTCTCTGGGACAGAGAATGGGGAAACCCATATCCTTACACTCATTTAAATTATTCACAGACATCTTTTTCCATTTCTGACCGAAGGAACCGACAGGGAACACCTACAAACAATGCAGGAACATGAATTTCTTGCTCCAGCCTCCACGGTGAGAAGGGGGCAGAGACTTTCCTGAGAGCACAAACCCCTTGGAGAGCTGTGTCCTCACTGCCAGCAGCACCCAGGTGCCAGATTAAACATTTTCCAGCCAGGAGCACGCTACAAGCTGAGAACTGAAGCAGGAGGGAAGGGCAGTCCCTGCTGCAGAGCCAACCATGCAGATCAGGGGAGGAGGGAAAAGCCTGGGATTCACAGACAGGAAAAGCAGGAGCTGCCCAGGGGGGAGGCTGCAGCTTTGGCTTACCATACGTCTCGGATCTACTCTCCTCAGAACTAGACTTTGTCTTCTTGGAGGAGCTATCTGCACGAGAGCAGGAGAAAAGGAGAGAGAGATATAGAAAATATGGAGACCAAACATGAGGAAAAAAAAAAAAAAACCAACAAACAAAACCAAACAAACTTCATGAAAAAAACACAGATTTATCGGGTTAAATCGTGCAAAACACAAATAAGATGTGAACAAAACACAGGTGGAACACTTGGAGTAAGGGGTGAATAACACATGGAGACACAGGTAACAGCACACAGATTCTGTTACAGGAGCTGGGACACAACCAAGGGAGCTCTCTGCAGTAGCTACAGATAAAAACCAGTCCAAGCACAGAGACTCTGGCAATGTTTCTCCCCAGAGTCAATAATCAGCACGGGCACAGCAGTTCAGCACCCTGAATTCAGCCCTTAAAAAGAACAGGGTTTTCCAAAAAGGGTTTTCTGCAGGCTGCAGTGCAGAGTTCCCCTAAAAGCACAAGCATGGGGCCAGGTAACAGCTCTCAATGCTGGAGGGGCTCTCTGCAAGTTGAGATTACAGGATTCCTGAAGTTTGTTTCTGGAGAAATTAAATTCCTTCTACAAAATGAGTTCACAGCCTGAGACCTCCCCCAGCCTGAAATGATTTTACATTACCTACCCCAAAGGACAAAGGAAAAGAAGGTGAGCACTAAACCAGGGTTTTTTTCCCTTAAAGGATGTTTTTAACTGGCATTTAAAGCTCATTTTCATTTATTCTGTGAGCACTGGAAGGACTCATGCAGCCAGAGGCAGAAATCATTACCAGGGTGGTTTATAAACATCAGCCTTGTGCACAAAAATCCCCCACATCCTGCAAGTTGTGCCCCCCTTCCCTTCACCTCCCCTGTGATCCCCAAGCCCCAGAGAAAAGCCTGGATGCACAGACAGGAAAAATGCACCTTGCATGGGGCCAGGGGGCTCAGACAGGAATTTCATGAGCAGGCACTGGGTGAGTGTTTCAGAGAGAACAAGAATCCTGTGTGCACCCTCACTCCCCTAATTTGACTAAAAGAAAAGCAGGCTAAACGAAAGTGGGAGAGCAAATCCTTTAAAAGGAGGTGTTTGTCTTCAAACACATCACCTTGGGAAGCACAAATTCACTCTGCAGGTGGCAGAGAGGGATCCAAATCCACTAAAGAACAAAAACAAACCCCCCCGAAATTAAAACCCCAGCAGGGAAACCCAGTCCTGGCTGAGCCAACCACCTCTCCCTTTCCAGACTTCACTAAAGAAGCTAATTACAGCCTTTGCCTCCTGACTTTGCTGCAAGTGGAAGTTGTTACAATTATTTACTGATACACTAATCCAGGTCGATTATGAGGGTGTTTAAAATCAAGCCCACATTCATTTCAGTGCCCACACTGCCTCTGCAGAACAACACAGCTCTGAAAACCACATGAAAATATTTTTTTTTTTTTATTCTGCTTCCCAGTGCTTTTGTTTGGGTTTTGTTTTTTTTTTTTTTTCTGGAATTTTAGGACTTTACCTGTGGGGTCGAAGTCGTGGGTGCTGCTGCAGCGCTCAACCTTCTGCTTCTTGTCTGCTGGAGACTCTCTGCTCAGAATGCTGCCGTGTCTGGGGCACAGAAAAAGCACAAAATCCTCACAACCAGAGCCCAGAGGAGCTGCCTGGGCGCTCACACAAACCTCACCCAGCTCTGCCTGCTCACCAGAAATTCAGATTAAAACGCAGGCATCGAGTTCGCTTAAAAAATTTATTCCCAGGCTGAATTCAGAGGGGAAAATGATCTCCCTTGCAATCTCTGGGAGTGGATCCAAGGTTCCAGGAACAGCCTTGGTAACCTCCAGAATTGGTAACAGCAAGTGCATTCTCTTTATCACTCAGCATCAGCCCATATTTAATCTTAAAAGCCATATAAATTTAGTGGGGGGAAAAAAAAAAAACAACCCTCCTGAAATCTGAACTCTCCCAGCAAACTTTAAATCTCTCAGCATGCCAAAATTAAAGATTTAGAATATCCCCAGAAGGGAAGCACCTGTACATCCTGTACCAGTGTCCCCTTCCTTCCCTGACCATCTCAAATCTCAGGTAAGGTGAGCCCCCAGCCATGTCTCAGAATGCAAATGGTCACCCCATGCCAAGGACACCACCAATAAATCTATTTTTGGCACCTTATCCCCATCTGGATATTGATTTCCTCACATCTGTAATGGGTACTACAAGCTGTTTGTGTATATATATATATATATATATATATATATATATATATATATATATATATATATATATATATATATATATAAAACTTTTAAAAGCATTCCCCTGCAAAAATGCTGCAACATAATTCACAACACAGATAAAAAAAGCAAATTTCAGGAACTCACCTCGAAGGTTTTTTGAGAGGAAACCTGAAAAGAAAGAAAAAAAGAAGTTTAACTAACTTTTATTTTTCAATATTAGGTTTGATATCAACATCAGTGCTTAAATACAAACAGTTATTTTACACTTCTGTGGTACTTTCACAAAAAAATTTTCTCTGTTCTCATGGAACTCCATGAACTTGCTGTCTTTGAGATAAGTGCAACAAAGTTGAAATTAAATTACCTTTTCCAAGTGGCATTCTACATACAGATAACAAAAGCAACAAATCCAAAGCTGCAGGGAGAAGAGAGTTTATTTGTATTTTTAACTGAGGAAAATGTGGGATTTATGAATCCAGGACTTTTTTTTCCCTCGAATTCTTGACAGAACAAGGTGGGTGCCATCCAGCTCAAGGCACCAAAACTTCTACTCTCATAAAACACAACTATTTTCTTCTCAGGTTTACAAGTTCAGCTCCATCCCTACTCAATTTATGTTTTAGATCCTTCAGCTGGAAGGCAAAACACACATTTACAGCTATATGAGGTAAGAACAGGTAACTTAAATCACTTTTTGTTCTAAATGAAGACTCTGCAGAGGGTTTAGAGCTGATAATTTCCCTCTATATACACATAAGAGATATTTTTAATGTATTTTTTCCTATTTATATACATTTTTCAAGAAGTGCTGGGGTGAGGGACTAGAGGGAAGAAATTCAAGCCCACACAATTTGAACACCACAGAGGTTACCAGGGCAACAAACTACCATTTATTTTTAAATTTTATTTTATGTTTTTAGTTTGAACGGACCAGTTTAAACTAAAAACACAAAATAAAATTTTATGTTTGGTGACGACCAAAATTCCCATGGTTAAGTCTGGATCAGAAAAGGACAACAGGAGGGGGACAAGGAGCAGCTCCAAAGTCAGGCTCAGGTGAGAGGAGGTTGGAATCTTCCCCCAGGTGAGTGAAAGGATGAGAGGGAACAGCCTCAGGCTGTGCCAGGGGAGGCTCAGGTTGGGCAGCAGCAGGAATTTTTCCATGGAAAAGGTTGTCAGACACTGGAGGGGCTGCCCAGGGAGGTTTGGAGTCCCCATCCCTGGAGGATGTGGCATTTCTGGGACCCTGAGCTCAGCAACAGCCCCATCCCAGAGCTGCTCCAGCACACAGAGCCAAAACAGGCTCCAGAGTTTTCCAGCCCAGGTTCCTTGAGCGGCAGCACAAAAAATTCTCCTCTTGTCACCTCCTGCCCACTGCTTTCCTCGAAAACTCCACCTCAAGCAGCCCAGGCAGGAAAAGCCCAGTCCCAAAGCTCCAGCACCTCCCTCCCCATGACCTGCAAACCCTGAGGCTGCCCAGAGCCAGCCTGAGCCCTCTCCTGGAGCAGGAGCTGTGCCACCAAGCGTGGATCCACCCAAAACTGGCCAGCTCCCACACGCCAGCCCCCTGTGCAAACATGCACTAATATGGAACTCCAGCAAGAGCATCTGATGACACACTAGGCAAGGGAAATTAAAATGTTGTCTGCCTGTTCCTGAAAATAATTACCCACAGCAAGACACTTGCCATCTTTCAGATAACAGCACTGAGTTCAGCTGAACTGCAACAGCAGCTTCCAAGTGAAAGGGGTAGATAGGGCCTGTGATTGCATAAACAGCAAAAAGTTAATTAATTGAAGGCAAGAGATGGTAGCCTTCCTTCCTTCTGCCCCAAAAGCTCTGTTATAATCTTAAAAGTCTGGGAAATCCACTCTGATCCAAAGAAGAAGCATCCTCTCCTCGTTCTGCTCTACCTGCAAAGGCACATCTCTTCAGCATCCCATCCTCCCATTTACAAATTTCAGCCAGTGAAGGAGAACCTGGTGCAAGGCAGGCAGCTTAAACCCCAAAGGAAAGCCAACAAAAGTCATCTCAGGCCAATCTAACCCTGCCTGAACCCTGAGCAGCCAACAGATGCAGCAGCAATCAAGGGTTTGACTGAAAAGCAGAAAAGAGGGAAAAAAAAAAAGGAACCCAGGAAAAGGTGCTTAGGATGAATTACACCCCATTTTTTTATCTGATGCATTTGAACTTTTGAGCTGCATAGAAACCCTAACACCACTGGTAAGTATTTCAATGAAGCATTTTAGTGACAAACTTTATCCTGCAGAGGTTCTTACCAGCACCCAGCACTGCAGGCTCTGCTCCTGCAGCAGCAGGCAGAGCTTGTGCACAGCACCAAGTGAGTTCAGTGCTGCACCTCTGGGGCTGGGCCAGAGCCCTTTATCGTCTGTGAAACACAAACGTCCCATTTTCCAGGTCCAGAAGTTGTGTAAAACCTTTCTGCTTATTACACCTAGGCTGGTGATTAATTATTTAGGAAGGAACTTTAAAGTTTTTGTAAATAAAGCAGCGTTGAAAACACTGGAATTTCTCCTGTGCTTTGACGTTACCGGTGAATGTGAAATTCCTGTGGGGTGGGAGCCAAAAATCCCCTGTTCCTAATCCAGAGCTGTGCTCACAGCTGGATGGTACAAGGGGCCAGGATCCAGCTGGCTCTGGAGAATCCTCTTCTCTGGGAACAGACCCCAGCCCAGGGCCGTGTCCCCCAGCCCAGGCAGCTCCAGGAAGCGCTGGAGCCCCTTGGCCACCCGCCAGCTTCCTGAGGTTCCTTCTTGTCCCAGGCAAGCAGGGATGGAGGCTGGGACAGGCTGGGGAGCAGGGATGGGGAACAGGGACAGGCTGGGGAGCAGGGAAAGAGGCAGGGACAGGCTGGGGAGCAGGGATGGGGAACAGGGACAGGCTGGGGAGCAGGGAAAGAGGCAGGGACAGGCTGGGGAGCAGGGATGGGGAACAGAGAAGGAGGCAGGGACAGGCTGGGGAGCAGGGACAGGTTGGGGAGCAGGGATGGAGGCCAAGGACAGGCTGGGGAGCAAGGATGGGGAGCAGGGAAAGAGGCAGGGACAGGCTGGGGAGCAGGGATGGGGAACAGGGACGGGATGGGGAACAGGGACGGGATGGGGAACAGGGACGGGATGGGGAGCAGGGAAAGAGTCAGGGACAGGCTGGGGAGTAGGGATGGGGAACAGGGAAGGAGGCAGGGACAGGCTGGGGAGCAGAGAAGGAGGCAGGGACAGACTGGGGAGCAGGGACAAGTTGGGGAGCAGGGATGGAGACCAAGGACAGGCTGGGGAGCAGATCATCCCAGCAAAGTCTCTGGGTGCTGCACAACCACCACTCCACACCCTCTCCTGCCTTGCCCTTACTTCAGAGGTATTCCCTAAATTCACAGTAGGAAAGGGATGGGCTTTGTCCAGCCAGGCTGAAGGTGAGGCTCTCCAGCCCCACAAAAACCCTCCCCTCCTGGATCTGAAACATTCCTGGGCACCGAGTTACGAAATCACAGAAATTTCAGGTGGAAGAGTCAGCTGAGCTGAGGCTACAACACTGATCCTTGCTGGGAGCATTCAGTACCACATTCCTCCCTTTTCCCATTTCCCTGCCTGAATGCCACCTGGAAGACATTCCTCATTTCCCAAACACAGTGTCACCACAGCAGGAAGCAGAGTGAAAAGGGATAAATTCCAATCAAAGATCACAGAGGAGCTCCTGTGAATTTATCTGTGCTCCAGTGCAACTGATCCTCACTTGGAAATAACACTAAATTTGAAAGCAGCCTTGAAAATCCCCTCACCGTGTTACAGCACCCAGCACAACATAATTCACATTAAAATTTATTTCACCTCCTACTGTAAACAGCAGCAAGAAGGCAGAGCAGGGCGTGGTGAACAGCTGGAGCCTCAATTCCAAGTGGAGCTGGCAAGTTTAGGCTCCACGATAAAAACCCTGTAGACATTTTGTCTGATAACTGATGAACATCAGCACATTTTCAAACGAGTTGTTCCACTCTCCCAAATACCAGCACCAATTAGAAGCCAAGTCAGATTTTGTTTTTTAAAACGCTGGGCCCGAATAATTTGAGTCATTTAAATGCATCAAGTGACTGAAAGTGTGTCTTCTTAGTCATGCTGCATTAGGGAAATCTATTTAAGTGAGGAAAATACACCTACGAGCAGTGACACCGTGGATTAAACATTGTATTTCAGGTTAGCTCACACATACACACCACCAGTGCCTAACAACCACCTTGAAGCCAAGCAGAAAAAGGTGATTTGAAGACTTAATGTGTCAAAAAAACACGAGAGCAGGGAGGATTCCCAGCTTCCAGCAGTACAAAGCATTCCATTCTAGCCTGGGAGGTTGAAAATATAGCTGACCATAAATAGCACATCATCCAGATAACCATGTTGGTTTGTTTTTTTTTTTCCCCTCCCTTACTAAAATATTACCAGAATTCAAGTATCTCCTATCTCCAAAGCTGATCAAAGAGAAAAATATTTAGATTCAGGCAAGGGCCTCAACCTTGGAAATATTTATTCATGTGCCTAACTTTAGTTCCAGGACTGCTCACATGCCTGAAGTGAAGCTTGTGTGTGTTTGCACCCTGCAAGGGAGAAATTACTCCCAACTTGTGCCCAGATGAGTAAGAAATGTTGTGAAACCCGTGCAGAAGAGAACAGCCAAAAACTGCTTGCTTGACAGAACTAATCTTTAATTAGGAGATGAACAGTTGCAATAGAAGCTGCTTCAGTGCTTTATTAGGTTCATTTAAATAAGATGTTCCTTGTTGCAGAAAAAACCCTCTGAATGAATTGTGGATTTCAAAGAAAAGCAGCCAACACAACTGATCATGCCAAATTCAGGAGGAGCAACAGGCCAGAGTTGATCTTGGTCTTTTTGACACATTTAGGAGGAAAAGAGGAAAACCAAAGGTTATCTCAAAGTCCCCCCAGTAAAAACCCCAAACTCTGGCTTTTTAAAATCTCATCCTAATTTAGGAGGTTTCCACCAAGTCATGAGTCAATGAGAAGCCTTTGGCCACCATCAGCTCCACGGATTTTGGTGAAAAGTGATTTTAACTCACTTAGAATTCCAGAATGGTTTGGGCTGGAAGGACTTTAGAGCTCATCCTGCCATGGGCAGGGACACCTTCCACTATCCCAGGCTGCTCCAAGCCCCATCCGACCTGGCTTTGGACACTCCCAGGGATGGGTGTTCAATGGTTTGGGGAATGCTGAGCAGGATTGTTCTCTCCTCTTGTTCATACATCCCCAGACAGATCCAGGAAAAACCAAACTCTGTTCCTGGGTGACAGGTAAAAATCATTGAACAATTCCAGGACTATTTCTAGTGCATCCAGCTCCTTTAATATCTATTAAACTTCATTTTCCACACCCTCATTGGACCTCACTGGCAGCACTCAAAGAAATGATGCATTTTCTGTCCAAATCTAGGAGGTATGAAGTGCCCTGAAAGCACAGCAAGCACTGACATAAATGCTGTTCTGCAAACAACTCCCAGAATTTCCTCTTGGAAGAGACAGAATGAAAGAAAAACAAGGAAGGGAATCTGTTTTCCAGGGTTGTAGAGGCACAGATCCACCGGAGCAGGTTTTCAAAAGCCCTGACAAAGGTTTCAGGGGAGAGTGCTGACATGAAGCAGCACCAACACGACCTTTCCGTGGAGCTGAAGGCAGCTCTGTGTCCCAAGGAAAAGGGCACAGGGCACTGGGAGAGCCAAAGGAGCTGAGCAGATAACAACTGACAGGCAGATCCAGAGAAAACACGGATGCAGCAAGCGGGCAGCTCTTGGCCAGCAGGAGAAAACCCAGAAAACACAGCCACCGACTGCAGGAACCACACCAGCCAGCCTGGGACAGCCCTGATCCAACACATCCAGTCCATTCACCTCAGCGCCAACCCACGGGAGGAGCAGCTTTCTGCTGGATCATCCTTTCCACGGATCAAAGCACAGAAGGCTCAGGAAACCACTGAGGTTTTTCCCTAAATAAATAAGAAAAACCCCAAACCCGTCGCATACCGATGGCAACGGATTGGGCACAGGGAGCAGGGAGGATCCCAACGGGGAGGATTCCTGGGAGCTGCCAGAGCCTAGGGATGGATCTTAGGGACTTGCAAGGAGGCAGGAGGGAGGGAGGCACTGCGAGCTGGGTGTTATTTTTGTGGGAGTCCGAGGCAGGCAGCACAGCTGAGGCAGTGACTCATGGAGCAATCCTCCCTGGCATTGTTAACCCTGCTCTGCTGACAGCTCCACGGGCAGGAGTCGCTGCCTTCAGAGAAGGGAATTTAGTGTCAAACCCCCCTGACCATCCCCAGCAGCCTCAGTGCTGCATTTGCCTTCACAAAGCATCAGCAAATGCCTCCCACTCAATATTATATCATTTTTCAGGCCTCTAACGTCTCTACCCATAACCATTCAATTTTCCTTTTAGGAGAGAAAATGCAGAGTAGCCAGCACAGCCCATCAGCATATTTCCTGATGGATCAGGAGATGGATCAATGCAAGGGACTGCTGCTATGGCAACCAACGTGCTGAGCCAAACACTTAAACTAGGTTAAGATGAATTTGATAAAAATCAAAGTCTGGAAGGCTGGCAAGTTCCATCTGTAAGATGGGGAGGGTCAGGGCTCCAAGAGGGAGGTATTTCTACAGGGAAAGAGAATTCCACTGGTGCCTTGCCTTCACAGGATGCTCCCTTTTTGAGCTTCAAAAAATTCAATATCTAAATACAGATTTCTCTTTCATTCTTGTGGTTGGCTCTGGGTGAGGGAAGAGGGGTGAAGAGAAGGAGGCAGCATGAGAAGGCAGCAAGGAGAGAAAGAAACCAGCTTAAAATTATGAAAGAGAATCAGAATGCAAAGATAAATCTTCTCCATAAAACAAACAGCAAGAATCTGGAGATCTGCCTCCACACATGGAATTTCCTGATGATACAGGAATGTGTATCATCACACTATGTCCTGTAAAAATGACAAGCAGGCTACTCTGAGTTTACTACAGCCAGCTGTAGCTCCTTCCTCAGTGCCCTTCCCTGTAAATCCCCGAGATGGGAAGGGTTTCAGTCTCTCTGTGAACAGCAAGGTTCGGAAAAGGAAGAAGAAAAGCATCTCCAGAGGAGTTTCATCCACAGTTCAGTCATTCAGTCCCAGCCCAAGCAAGTGCCTCAGCTTTTTTCCATGACACAAGCACTTGGATTTTTCCAAGAGCTGATGTCAGGGCTTTTCATGGAGAAAGAGCTGCATTTACTGGGCAGGCAAGGAAGGAGGGCTTCCCCAGCAGCCATTCTCAATGTGGCCTTTGTGCTGCTCTGCTGCTCAGGCCAGGACCCTGCAAGAACTTTGAGTCCCCGCAGAAACTCTCCAAAGGGGAGGGCACAGAGACATTTTCAGCAGCCAGAGCTGTTCTTCCACTCCTGACTGACTTCCAAGGCTCAGAAGCAGCAGCAGCTTTCCCTCTGCAGGCCCTGGAGTTGTCAGACAAGGCCATTTATTGTTTAATATCCCCACAACGGGCTGGGAGTAGCCAAACAAATGAAAACTGGGGAGGGGGCACTGGAGGGAACATAAATAAACCAGGTTGCTCATGTTTCCTTAATGCTGCCTTTAGATTCAGCCCAAAAGCAAGATTTGAGTAACAGGGATATGGTCTGGCCACTGAATGTAGCTCAGAGCAAGCACAAACCCTGCTCAGAAATTGGTGGGGAACAGAGGTTGCCAAATCCCGAGCAATTTCCTACTGGTTCCCCGTGACTGGTTACAAATTACTGAATCTCTCAGTTTTCACCTCTGGGAAAGAAAAAAAAAAAAAAAAATTGACAGCTTCGAAAGGGAAAAAATTAACCACCACAAATGCTGAAAGAGGCCAAGTGTTTTTCTAAGAAGGCTTCCAGAAAATGTTATCATCACCAAAAATTCACACGAAACCAGCGCACGGCAGAAAAGAAACGCTCAGGATTTGTTCCTTTCCAAGCTTTTACTGCATGGCCCATTTTACACCAGTGACCAGGTACAGGAGAAAGGTCAAGCTTGTGATTTCAGAAGTTATAACCCAGCTTTCTCACCCAGTTATTTATTTTGAAGCAGGCCATCGATAAATATTCCCAGGCCTAGAGAGCTCAAGCTTCCCTGAAGCAAGAAAAAGCTGAAGTATGTGATTTGGCCATACTAGAAGAGCCCCAAAATATCCACTTTTCTCCATATTTTCACATCACCCTTTCATCCTGAGCTTTGGCTATTTGGAAGAATGGAAGGAAGAGGGGTAGAACACGTTTGTTGTGATTCATTCCTCCAGCTTTCACTTCTGAAAAACCCTTTTAAACCCCTCTGCCCACAGCCTGAAAGACTCAAACCAAGCACCGGGGTTTCTTGCGCAGACAGGGCGTGGAGTCCAAATTAACCTGCCCTCCCTAAACTGCAGCTAATTACAGGGAAATGAAATGTTTGCTTTGCTTGCCAATAATTGCAACGCAGAGCTGGCTCGGTGGCAGCAGCACCGCTCCTCCTCCACGGCGTCTGCAGCAGCTTTCCAGCGAGCTGCCCCAAAAAATCAAAGCAGTCAGACAATTTTATTTTCCTAAGCAGAGCAGAGAGACCCAAAGCTGTGGAGTGCCACGGGGTTTGCTTTCACCTGACACACACACACACACACACACCCAGGGCTGGGATCACTGGTGCTGCCCCAGCGTGGGGAGCAGTTTTTTGCATTTCATTAGGCACCAAGCCTAGTTCCTTATTAATGCCATACCCAGCTTGTGGTTGTTATGAACCAGCAACGAGCCTGGTGTGGAAACAGCCCTTAAAAAACAGCAAAAGACAGCAATTAGAAAGAGAGGAGAGAAAAAAAAAAAAATCGACTCCAACACTGAGCACACGTAACACAACTGGAAATGTAGCTTTCAAAATAGCCTAACGCTGCCTCCAATTAGGCAGCTTTAAGTTTTGCAAATATATGTACAAGGTTCAGAGGCACAGAAGAGTATTTGGCCCAGAGTTCACATTTCTGGGGAGTGAGTACAGTTGCCTGGCACAGGAACACCACACCTCCACGGCCTGGAACTCCTGAGAGTGACTAAAGAACCTGCAATAAGGCATTTATTATCCCTCCTATGCGTTTTTCAAAAGGTGTTTTAAAGAAATGACAAGGCTGAGCTGCTGGTGTGCTCCTCAGCATTGCCAGCTTTGCCTGACGTCTCACTGGCCACTAAGGTGAGCAGAGGAGAGGTTGGGAGAGTTGGGATTTTTCAGCCTGGAGAAGAAAAGGCTTTGGGGCAAACTCATTGTGGCCTTCCAGGAGCTGCAGGAAAGATGGAGAGACTGGGGTGGGGTGACAGGGCAAGGAGGAATGGCTTCAAACTGACAGAGAGCAGGGTTGGATTGGATATTAGGAAGGAATTGTTCCCTGGGAGGGTGTCCAGAGCAGCTGTGGCTGCCCCTGGATCCCTGAAGTGCCCAAGCCACGCTGGAGCAGCCTGGGATAGTGGAAGGTGTCCCTGCCCATGGGACTGGATGATCTTTGAGGTCCCTTCCAACCCAAATCATCCTGGAATTCCGTGATTTCCCCTGCCACAGATGTCACTACGACCTGACAACATCAGCAGCAGCACAAGAGCTCAGCAGCACCTTCCCCCATGGATTTACACATTCCAAAGGTATTATCAGTTTGTCTGACCTACTGCACAACCCAAAAGTTTCATTAAGTTACTCCTGTGACAAACGAGGTCAGCAGGCACCTTGTCTCAATTTAAATTTCCCTTCAGCCCTCCCTAGGTTGTTTTAAAGGTTCACATGTGTTTACTGCTCTGGAAATGTCAGCCAAGACTTGCCTGCTCATCAGAACCAGCAGCTTCTGAGTTCAAAGCTGAGCAGACACTCAACCCAAAAGCACTTCCAGCCCTGCCTTCCCTTCTCCCACTGAGTGATGAACCTTTGGCCAAATTACACCCATTCTGCATGGGATGTGCAGACAACATCCACCCCTCTGACCTCTGCAGAGCTGCTAAATATTTCCCAGCTGCCATAAACTAATTTACAGTTAATATGTCTAAAACCACCCAAAGGCAAAGTGCTCCCAGTGGCTTAATTTACACCAAGGGAAAAATTGGATCCACAATTTTACAAAGGAAAGCTGCAGCACGGAGAGAACCAAGAAATCATTACCACAGTGTTGCTTAACCTGTACAGTGTATTTTTAGCTCTCAGTCCTTCACAGCTAATTCTGCTGAAGTTTTCCTCCTGGAGATACAAACACCAAGGGCAACCAAACTATTGGAGCCTAAATTCCAAGTATGCAACTAAATGAGCATTTCACCTTGCTGGCTCCCACACCTCCCAGCAGGGTTTCTGTCCCAGCATTTGCTCAGATTTGAGAAGCATCCACGGAAAGTTTCTCCACCATACATTGCAGTTTTCCAAAAAAAGAAAATGTGATGTCAGCTGAGCTATAAAGAGATTAGCAGTGCTGTACACTGGAGTTGAAGCTGTCTCAGTTGTTTAAATGGCCTAAGAAAAAGAAAGAGGCTTCTGGGGTATGCAAACCAATTATTTCTCCCCTGAAATGCAGCTCTGGCCCATAAAACACAAGAGGAAAGATGCACATAGCACACATTGCACGGGGAGGGAAAAAAATGTACACAGGCATCTGTGGCATGCTTTGCTCCTTCTCATTTCACCTCCCCTCCATCTAAACTACAGCATAAACCCAGAAGGAGCAACGGGAAGGACTGGAGCAGAACACAGGATTAGGATTTCTCAGCAACATCAAGCCCTGTTTCCCCGACTGTAAAATGGAAGATAAAAATCCAGGAGTGAAGCTCCTTGTAAAATGGCTCAAGATCCTGAGAACAGCCTGTGAGTCAAAGCCAGAGCTATTAATAGGCCTCTGGATGTGTTTGTATTAGTATTTGCCTCTTGGGTCTTGTAAAATAAATAAAAAATACAAGTAAAAGGAAAAAAAAAGAAAAAAGGAAAAAAAAAACAACAACAAAACAAACCAAGAAATATTTACTCAGGAAAGCTCCCAGCTGCTGAAAGGTGACTGCAGCAAATTCCCCAAGATCATGGAAGGGGTATGGAAATAACCAAGGCAGCAGAGGCAGCAATGCCAGATTGGAGTTGTTTCCCCCCTGGGTTCAGTGACACCTCCAGCTCTTGGTGCCTCCCCCTCACCAGGCAGGATGATGAGAACTGCCAGCCCCCACTGGCTGTATTTGTATTTATATTTATATTAAAAAAACAACAACAACAAACCCCCCAGCATCTCACAGCCTTTTCTACATCACAACCTCATATCTTAGTACAAAACACTGCATTTTCTCTCAATGCTGATGGCTGTCACTGTATCAACACTGCCTCCAATCTGTCCACACCATCACTGAGACTGATACAATTTGTTTGGATTTTAGAACATTTTACAAGAAAATAAAATATTAAAACCAAATAAATCATTAAAAAATATATTCAGAAAAATAAACCCCACCCAAAGCACTCGGAGATGGTTGCTTGAGTACCAACAGCTAATTTAACATCAACATGCATAAAATATCAGCTTATCAAAAATCACATTCCCTGTGGCTGGTGAGGAAGGTCTGGTATGGAATTACTGGGAAATGGAAAGAAGGGAGTGCTGCCAGCATCTACATCTAAAGCATCTTTCCAGGCTGTCAAAACCTTTGTTCTTGAGCTCAGACACCAAGACACAGATTTTCACAGCAAACACGTTAAACTGCCCGTTTTCACAACAAAAATACAAAGGAGTAACTCAGGTTCACATAGCAGCTACTAAAAGAGGAAAGGAAAAAAAAAAAAAAGGAGACAAACCTCCCCTCCCACCCTTTTTTCCAGTAGATATTAAAGGAAAAAATCCTTTTTCTCTGCTCTGCATCCAAGGAAGGTATTGCTGGCTCAGGAATAGGAACAAAGGCTCTGTGTTACCTGTTCCACACGCCAAAGTCAGCTGAGCAGGGCCATCCCAAAGGCCCATTCCCAGGGGGAGTGCTCTGATCCCAAATCCTCTCCAAGGAGCCTGAGCTGCTCTCTTTGGGAGCTTCCCGGTGCTTTCAGGCTTCTCCTCGGGTATCCTTGGGAGGCATCTGCCTGATTGTTCACTGACCACTCAGGGGAGGGAAGAAACTCCACCTCTTCTCTCCCACCTCCTCCCAGGCAGCATCAGCCAGGGCTGCTCATGGGCACGGGGAGAGCAGCATCCACGGCCAGCCCACAGCAACAGGGAAGCAGGAGGGAGAGAGACAGAGCTGGGATTTTAAAATTCAGCATTTCCAGCTGTCCTGGAGAGGGGAGGGGGGCAGAAATATGTACATCTATATATTTATGTAAATGTGGTGGGTGGATATGTTTTGTTCTGTGTGCATCTATATGCATGCACTATATATATACATAAAAATATATATAATATAAATATATATAATAAATAAAATAAATAAATAATAAAAATAATAAATAAATATCTTATATATCAGTATTTTATATATAAATAAAATCTATAGATATTATATATAAATATATATTTATATATAGAATAAATATTATATATTATTATATTATAGATATTATAACAGATATTATAATTGACATTATATATAATTAAAATATACATAAATATATTATATTATTATATAATATATACTTATATTTATATTTGTATTATATATATTATATAATATTTTATATAGTATATTTTATAGTATATGTTATAGTATATTTTATAGTATATAATTTTATATAGTATATTATTACATAATATATTATACAATATTTCTATTTACATATATATTTTTATATATTATATTTATATGCATACATATATATAAAAATATAGATTTGTGTGCATTCCCGCCATGAAATCCCAACACTGATCCAAGGATCACGAGGCACAGGAACAAAGGCTTGGCAGAGGGCACTGAGATTTTCCCCTCAATCCACTGCCAGCCTCTCCCAGGGTCAGGCTGTGCCACGCCGGGCACGCAGCATTGGCTTTTCCGGGCCTTTTGCAACGCGTGGCACCTGGAAAAGCAGAGCAGGAAAACACAACCTCTGGGTTGTTTCAGGAGCGGGGAGGGCAGGGAATGAGAGAACACCAAGCACTGCCCCTCTGTGCCACGCACAGAGGGAAACTCAGAGGTCAGGCCAGGGGGGCTGTGAGGTTTTTGAGCTTCCCCGAGTGGTCAAGCCCCGGGGAAGGATTGCAGGGTGAAGGGGCTGTTTTCTTTTTCTGCCCCAATAACCTAATGAAGTTTGGGAGCAGTGCTGGCGGGATAGAAATTTCTTCACGCTACACTGTCTGTTTGTGTTTGATTAATGTAAATCTTCCCAGGGCTCCGAGCACGCCCCGGGCTCCGGCTCTCCATTAACAAGCGGCCAAACTGCCACGTACAGACAGAGCAGGGAAAAACCAAGATCTCTATTTTAGTCCTTGCCATAAACCCCAGAGAACTCCACCAAACTCATTTCTGGTGATTTGACTTGAATTACCCTACTCCTCATTAAATTCTGCCTTTTTTTCTCCCCCCCTCCCCCTTCCCAAATCACGAGGCCTATTAAAAAATGAAACTGCAGCAAACCACTTTAATATATTAATAAGGGTTCTTTTCTTTTTGCATTTCCTCAGTTCTCAAGACCAGATTTTTGAGCCTGTCCAACAGATGCTGGTACCAAACATCATCTCCAAGCCACAACTGCAGCAAGGCTGCAATTACCCAGAAGACAGGAAGCCAAAGAAATCAACTGCTACCCCTCCATCTCCCTGCTCCATGCAATCATTTCCCAGCCAGAACTTGTATTTTCCATGCTTCTCCCTTTTCCAGTGGCATGCATTATCATTTTCAGAATAGCAGAGGGCTCAGTCTCATTGGTTCCTATTTCGAAACGTTTGCCCAGCTCCTCAATTTTCTAGGAATTTCACGAATCAGAAAATGTCAGCTCTCCAGAAGAAAATGGTAACCAGAGGGAAGGAGAAAGGCAGGCCAGGATCAGCTCAGATCCTCACAGGAACACCCCTTCCTGTCAATCCTTGGGAAGAACAAGGGGAAAGAAATGATCAATATTGGGTTTTTTAAGCAATGTGGGATCACAGAGCTCGGGAAGCCAGGGAAAAGGGGATGCAAATCCCAGAGCAGGGCTTCAGACCCAGTTTGTTCATGCCTGAGTGAGAATCACATGCACCAAACAGCCTCTGCTGAGGGTGTCAAAACAGAGATATTTTTAAACTTGGGTTACATTCTGAAATCAAGCATTTCCACATTTTTTCTCCCTAATGCTCTTCATCATCAAGCGAAAACACAGATGGGACAACCTGACAGACCAATAAACCTTAATTTACTGAACAATATTTTGGTTAGAACATTGATATTTCCCAATATTTCCCAAATTCATATTTCCCAGCTGCCTGCCTCAGCCTACCCTTACCAGCACCAATTTAAGGTTGCAGGTTGCTTTACAATCATAAAAATACCTAAAACATTATAGGCTATTATGTATTATTTTTATATATTTGTGTATTTTATATATTTATGTCTTTTACATATTTATGTCTTTTATATATGTATTTGTGTCTTGCATATATGTATATTATATATATAAATATATATATATAATATCCTTGCAAAAAAACCCTCAAATTCATCCATTTTAAATTTTCATGCAAAATACTTAACTTGAAGTCATTAAAGTCAGTGAGGAGGAACCAGGAATACAAAAGGAATATGCTCCAAGGCTTTTAACTCAAGGAGGGACATTTTCAATTCCCTGAAACATAACAATTCTGTCACTGGCATGAGCACTTGGGAAAAGAAATGCATTTGTACCATAAAACAAGCTTAAAAGGGTCAGAAATGGATATTGCAGCTTCTCTTTGTTGTAAAGAAGTCGAGCAGACTTTGAAGAATCCAACTGAAATTTCAGTCTATCAGGAAAAACATTTAGTATAAAAAAAAAGGACTTTAGGGCACTGTCATGTAAGACTCAACTGTTGTCTGCACTTTTTTTTTTTTTGCTTATGGAAATAATTAACTTAAGAACACTACAGAATTAATTTTTATTTCTATTTTATCTGCAGTTTTTGGGAGAAAGCAACACAATACATCCCCTTTCAAGTGCAAACCAACGCAGCTGCCAGGAAACAGTGTAAAAACAAGAAAGATTCAGGAATGGAAGCTTCTATCTTGCTTCCTACTCTGATTTCCCAGATTTCCTTCCCCCAGAACACTCAGTCACAGGACATAATAAGAAAACAATTTGGAGGAGGGGAAAAAAAAATGACCATAAAAAGCAAGAAAGTCTGATGCAATCACGTTTTTAGGAGAAATTAGAGATAGCCAAGAAACGGCGAGGCCTGGAAATGGAATATCACTGTTTTAAACCCACGGGGATTTCTACAGTCCTGGACAACAGCAGGAAAGGAGGGTAAGGAAAAAGTATGGAAAAAAAAACATAATTAAAAAAGAAAACTCCCCCAAGTACATGGGAAAGATGGGGTAGGAGTAAGCAGTGAACAACTCAGTTAAAGAGTTTTCTTTGCCTGTTTAGAACAAAGAATAATAAAATGCATGAAAACTAACTTAAATAAGTGCTTCTAAATCATCACACAAGTTCCAAGCCTGAAGATCCCAGGTTTCACTTTCCAGAATGTTTCCAGAAACCTCTGTGCTCCATCCCTCTTTGCAAAGAACAGCAACCGTTGGTCCCCAGTATTTTGTATCGATTAAGGAATTCTTTCCTCCTCCCAAAGCTCCTCTCCCTGTTCAAACCCCAGCTCTGTGCCGGTCAGGCTGGGCTATGGTAAATATTTACACAGAATCTCCAGACCTTTACCCCACCAAGGAGCCAGGCCTGGGAAAAGCAGAGCTTCCCAGAGCTGCACAGGGTGGAAGGCGAGCGCTCCCCGAGGAACGGAGCCCACACCCCTGTGGAAGGGATCCAGGAGCAGCTCAGCAGCCCATCCTGCCACTGCTGGGGGAGCCCTGCCAGGAAACCCTCAGCCTGCAACGCACCAGACTCTCAGGGTCCTGTCTGGGATGTGGAAAGACCCTGCAGGCTGCCCCTGCATCCATGGAAGTGTCCAAGGAGCAACCTGGGATAGTGGGAGGTGTCCCTGCCTATCGCATTTTATCTTCTTTTTTCCTGCCAGGGTCGGGATTAATGCTCGGGATGGTGTTTTGTGTTGGGACTCAGATGTTTATTAACTCTTATCCATGGCACAGTCTCACAAACCATGGGTTCCACAGCACTGCCAGCTAACAAACTAAAAATGGAGCCCATCTCTATCTCTACAAGGCCTTTTAAGCACAAACTGTCCAATTAAGAAATGACACCTGAATTATTTTTACTTTTAACCCAATATCCAAACACCCCTGGCCCGCAATGAGGATTTTTTCTCTCCAATTCCAAAACACCACCCAGGCCCATGGAGAAGAAGGTGAAAAAGAAGGACTCAGCCTCTGCCCTAAATCCCCCATCTGGCTTTATATCTATATCACTGTATTCTAAACCCTTAAACTCTGAGTTTTGCACCCTGTGCTCTCACACACTGCTATCCAAACCCCACACCCACAATCCCAGTGCTGTCACTCAATTTTGGGAGCCTTCTCCACGGCCTCAGGTGGAATGCAGGGTTTGCTTGGGGCTTAGTGCCTGTCAGCACAGAAAGCCTGGAATCCTCAGTGCCAGGGCTCCAACACGTGCCCATGGGATAAAATCACCTCCAAGGTCCCTCCAAACCCAACCCAGCCTGGGATTCCATGATGTGATATTTGCAGCTTAGCTGGAGAGGCCAAACCTCGCTCCCAATTTTTGGGAAGCTCAAACATGGATGGATGAAAACAACCTGTTATTGCCAAAGAATTCCACACAGACACCACCAGGATGTGGGGTAGATGGGCATGTGCATTTTTAAGCAGTGAATCCCTAACATTGTAACACATCACATCAATAACTGAAAAGTTTGCCAACACATTTTGTTAGTCCCAAAATTATCAGTGAGGGAATGGTTGCCCAGTTGCCCCATCAGAATATCAAACACTCCACAGAGCTTTATATTAGCACTCTCTCGTTCTGTCCCTTTTCTTTGGGCCCAGAATGTTCATTTCTCCTATTTTATGTCAAGGAACAAAACCCATCCCACACATCCTAAATAAACAGGAACTAGAAGAAGACTGCTATGGCATTTTTTTTGTTTTGTTTTTGTTTTTTGAGAGAATGTGTAAATACAAAAGTACAGACAAGAAGAAATGTGAGAAATCTGACATATTTCAGCAAGGACCCAGAGCTCATTCAATGACCTGCACCTTCTAGACACATCTGAGAAACACCTGATTGTTTTCAAGCACGAAAACCATGGCCTGCTCTGTCAGTACATCCCACGAAAATCATAAAGGTGTTAGAGGCACAGAACTGCACTTTAATCAAACATGAGGAATTTTATATTTTCTTTTCTCCATCAAAAAAAAAGAGCCCGTGTGTTGTCTCAAAACATTTTCTCGCTTTCAGCCACTCACAAGCAGCAAAGGACTAAGAAATTTTCTCTCTGGCTGCTCTGCATAGGTTTTATGGAAAGCAGGAAACAGCCTGATGAACAAATGAGTTAATATTTCATTTGAGTATCCCAAACTATGCTGGCTTACATCAGAGGCAGTGGAAGGTAAAGGCACAGCAGCTTCCTCTCAGCAATTTCTGCAAGTCAGAGGAGACAACTTAAGGACAGCTTAGAGCAGATCAAGTAATCATTTTCCAAACCCACTGCCTCACACAGGCAAACCCTTCATTACTTCAGCTCCTTCAATTACTGGAACTTAGCTGGAAAAAACAGAAAACTGAGGTACAGAAACAGGAAATTGTTTTTTGCAGTGAAAAAGGAGATCGACAATCGAAGTGGGAACGCTGTCCAGATCAGCCATTCTACCTTACATCAGTACCAGAATTCCTCTTTTAAAAAATAAGTGACAGAAGTCTGTGGCACCTTGTGATGTACAGAAAATATCCCAGATATTTGGCACATTTAACTTATTGGGAAGGCAATCCACATGGCAGAATTCCTGCAAACTTTCAATTTTCACAGCATTTGGCTATATAAGAGTTAAGCAGATGCTTTTAGGATGGAGATGAGAATGCCTTAAGAAAAAACCCTCAATTTTTCAAGTACAGTCATGGGCTGTAGCAGTCACTGAGCGAAACCTGAGGACAGCATCTGCACCACACCAGGGAAAATTGAAATTAAAGCTGGCACAGAAGAAATAAAAGATTAAATCACATGCAGAAGTACTACCCACCAAGGAAAAAGCAAAGGTGATTTAGAGAGGAGAGAAACTGATAAAGTGAATGGGTGGGAAAAACCAAATTCATTGCTGGAGATACAACTCAATTTGTGATTTAGGATGATTCACCACCCAAATGCTGTGCTCTGGACAAAACCCACCTCCTGGGCTGCAGGCAGCTGAGCAAAAAGCCCAGATCAGCACAAGTTAGGATTAGACTGGCAACCCAGTTTAGAGTCAATCATTACAAGGCTGAACCACAGCTGTCTGCTCTTAATGCACGGCTGCATTAACCCTCAGCAAAGGGCTTTAAAAATCAGCCCTCAGAAAAAAAGAAAGAAAGAAAAAAAAAAGAGAACACTGAATCATTAAAACTTTCAGCACAAAATTTTAACTCTGAGCATTTGCTGCTAATAGATATTACTGGAGTGATCTAAGCCAAGAAAAGAATTACAGAAAATTATCATTTTCTACTGTGTCACACAACAAGCAGCTGAATGGTTTTCTACAGACAGCAATTAAAATAAGAAAGTTCTGGTACAAATATGGAAACTGATTAAAAGACAGCTGTAATGTCTGCTAAATCTGTGATAAAAAAAAATAAATCTGCAAAAGCAAAACATGAAAGATCCTTTCTGAAAGGGAACCCTCTTTCAGTTTCATTGTCTGGGCTGACTTCTGGCATAGGAAAATGGGTTCTATGGAGCTGCACTTAAAAGGTCACGGAGTTTCCTTCCTTGATCTTTTACCATGAACAATTTTAGAAGGCATTAAACATTTCAGAACAGCCTATCTAAACAAGTTTTTGCTTATCCTGTCATTGAATTACGTTCAACCAATTCCAGTAAGTCTGACAATAAAAAAAAAAGTGCCCCCCCAAAGCAGCTCCAAAATATATTTATGCCAGCCACTAAATGCAAACTTGAGTCCACGCCAAAACAATATAAATTAGAGAAAAGTAATTATTCTACAGCTGACAATCTGAAAAGAGAGCAGTGTGAGCTGGGAAACTCCATTTGCTACGACAAAATCTATTTCATTCACAGCAAGCTGACCACAGTTGTTAAAACTGCGTCGTAATTCAGAGAGAGATAAAAAAACACAAGAGCCATTCCATGGATTTAGCACTCAATACCTTGTCCTGCTTCACTCCAGGGCTGGGAATTGTCAGCAATAAATACTTCCAGGCCTATAAAACTCTATGAACTGCTCACTATTTGTCGAGAACCAGGGAGGGAGGGGCAGAGCTTCATTTATTCTTTCCAAAGAATTTTGCAGGTCTTTTTTATTTCACCATAAACTTCATCCCACCCCAGTTTTTACAGAGCAAAACATAAACGGACTCAAGGACAGGATCAACATCAAAATGTTGACCCCAGGAGCAAGTCAGGACTGGCTTCATCATTATTCCATCCCACACCTGCAGCCTTACAGCCCAGAATTCAAAAAGCAGGGAAGAAAAACCCAAATAAGAATGCAAGGTAGCAATACCTGTACTCTGAAAAGGCAGAAATCCCTTTTCTTTTAATGCATTAAAACAAACTTTCCTTTCCCCACTGCTTCAGTGCAACAAAGAACACACAAATGTAGAGTTCTCAGTGTTCCAGGTGCTGTTAATGAGCCAAACACCAGTTTATCTCCCCCAGAATTCACTTTATTCCTGACTCTGTCCTCCAATGGATAACCCACAGCCTTTTCCAGGGCTCTCCATCTCCCCTTCCCCTCGAGCCCAGCACCAAAGGCACACACGGGGAGGAAAGGAAGGTTTCAAACCTTGCCAGGAAGTTTTATTGTTTAACTCCAACCCTGCATCTGCCTCTGCTCTGAGATGCCACAGCAGGGACGTTCACACAGCTCACTGCACCTCCTCGGTGGGGCCTGGCAGCTGATTCACCTGGATTTTTTATTATTTACTCACAATATATTTGTACTGTGCTGGGCATGAGGTGCTTCCTGCTCCTCTGGAGGGGCAGCAGGGCAGAAATCAGGCACATTTTAACCCAGTGACTGCTTTCCAGGCAACATTTGACCATCAAATAGACAACATGAAATGTTAGTTCTGTTTAAGGAGAGCATGTACAGTTACCTAGAGAAAGCTGAACATGCTGGCAGTTATCAGCTAGATCAGAGTCACCCGTGCCTGAAAGAAACCACAACTCTCTCCCTGCTGCCCTGGCAAACTCTAAATGCCAAAATTTCCTGTCCAATTCCCTCTGTATCAACCAGATGATGATCACCCATCAGCTGTCCACAGTGAGACATCTCACAGGACTAACAGAACTCTTGTGTTACCACCAGAGCCAACAGCTGAGCTTACGGAACTGAGATGGGCCAAGCTGTGCACATGCAGGAAAGCTGTAAATGTAAAAATCAGGCACTGGTCAGCAGCAGAACTCAGTGCTGAGGGCATTAAAGCAAAAGGGAACTGCAGTTTTCTCTCAGTTCAGTAAGACAGCTCCTCCCAAGGTATTTTCTGCAGCAGGGAAAGCACCAGGATGCCAGAGAAGTGCTTTAATCTAAAGCAAACATCTCCACGTGACGGAAGAGGGCGAGAGGGGGAGAGCCCAGGCGGCTCCTGATCCTACAAGACAAAACTCATTTGCTCCTGGGCATTTCTTCCTGCACATTTTCATGGAATTGGCTGCCTTGGGAAACAGATCCAGGATGCTGCCACCAACCTCAGCACAACTGAGAGAGTATTCCCCCAAATCCCACAGGGAACGAGCTCCATGGATGTTTGAGAGGGCTCCTCATTGCCATACAGCTCATGGTTGTATTTTACATTTATTCTTTTAATCTATTCATTTATTTAGTCATTTACTGCCATGGCAAAGTGGTCCAAATACAACTCGGAGGAGAAGAGGGAGAGATTTCACATTTAAATTTACAGTTTAAATAAACTAGTCACAGTCCTTGTTTGAAGTGTCCAGAGTGCCTTTGTGCTCATCCCCACAACCAATTACAAACTACCTTTTTTTTCATTTAACAAAAGGAAAAAAAGAACAACAAACCCCACCTCATTATTTGCATGTTCTTTGTTATTTTTTTTCCCTCTTTGAAATATTATTTTGGGGCAAGCTTTTCATCTAAAAGGCATTTAATTAAACAAAAAGAAAAAAAAAAAAAAGGAAAGAAAGGAAAACCCTAAATCCCTATACACAGTCTATAGCAACATTTATTTTGGGAGAATATATTTCCCAAAATTATATATATATTCCCAGGGAGTGTGCCTGGATTACCAGGGCCAGAACACAGCCAGATTCCCCAATTAAAAAACCAGAAAAACCAACTTATTTCAAGTGCAAATTTCAAGTTTCTTGAGATCTTTGCTGATCAAACCCCATCAGTATTCCAAGAATCAATTTGGAGACCTGAAGGAGCCATTTTCTCTGGATCTGGAAGGCGACAGATGGAGCAAAATTCTCAGCACATTCTGAGTTGCTGTGATGTTCCTGTTGCTGCAGCCAGCGAGGAAGCTCAGCACAGCTACCTCCCAGGAGCTGCAGGGCCAGGATGATTATAAAAACAGATATTAATTTAAAAAATGTAAGATAAAAAATTAAGAAGGGAGTGGGAAGGGACAGGTTCTTTTCATCTGGCTGAATTCCAGGGATAAGATTTAGAGTTCTGCAAGCAGCCCAAAACTCAGCTGTTTCCTCTCCTCCTCCCAGCTAAGTTTAATTCTGTTTCTGGGAGAGGGAAGAGCCTCCTCCAGAATGCCTGAGCAGCACCCAGGGACTGTCCCCTCCTCCCAGAGCCCTGCTGACCTCCCAGCCAGGCAATCCCACCCACCCTGCCAGGAAAGAAGAGTTACCCTGGCCTAAACCTGGGATTGTGCCTGGATTACCAGGTGACAGAAGGGAGGCCAAGGCACGGGGTGAGCAGGTGCAGACACCAGAAAACATTGCTGGAGTGTCACTGGTGAGAGGGAAAGCTGATAATGAGCCTGCTAAAAGGGAAAGGGAGAGGAGGTCAGGGTTTGCTGTGCCATACATACAGCTGAAGTTGCACTGGTTAACATCCAAAACAAACACCACTCCAGCATTTACAGCCAGCACCAACATTCCTACATCTTTCCAGACTGCAAGAAACATGTGCTTGCCTTTCTTCTTCCCCCCTTTTTCTCTCACTATTTGACTCTCACAGCAACTTCCATAAGCTGAGTGACCTGAGAGTGAAACTTGGGGCTTTCAGCTGTACTCAAAGGGGCTGCTGTGCTTGGCAAACAATATTTACCAATTCCAGGTAGTACCAAACTCTGACACCAAATCAGCACTGAAGCATCTAAACCTGAGCTCTAGAGGTATCTAGATGGACAACCCAGATATGTCTAGGGAATAATGATCTAGAGAGCTCTGAATTTCCAAACCATTGCAAGGCATTTGCCTTTACTGCTGGTGGTTCAGGGTAGAGCAGTGTGGTGATACAAAAGGAGATGCTGCTGAAGGCAGTCTCCGCCCTGATATGTTACAGCTGTGTTAATTATCCTAGAGTGGGAACAGCCTTGCCCTCACAGCCACGGGTGTGATAAAGAGTGAGTGAGCTGGTAAGGAGTCTGCTGGCCGTGCTGTGAAGATCTAGGGACAGGAGGTTGTGCAAGGGACAGAAGAGGTGAGATGCTGTACGTAGGACAGACAGGGTGAGGCTGGCTGTGCCAGGGACAGGAAGGAGCGAGCCAGAACTGGAGAAGAAAGAGAGACAGAGCCAGAGCTGTGTGGAGCTGCTCTGGGATAGACAGAGAAAAAGTGTGGGAGACTTTTTGAATAACAAGGTGCTGATGCTTGGGGCCTTCTGATGATTCTAATGAAGCACCCTGAGTGCAGTGTCCATCTCGACTGCCACATATCAACTACAAAGAGCAGCACCTGCACAGGTGCTCGTTTGGGCACCCTACAGCCTTGGACACATCCTCCCAGCAGAGCAAAGCCCACGACAGCTGCAGAGGGCTCTGTGTGCAGGATCCCCAGAGCACCTTCCCCAGGCAGAGGCAGCGAGGGTGTTGGGTTTGCTCAGATCAGATCTGTGCCCACAGGAACCACTTCCGCTCCCCAAACCGCAGGGCCTGTGCAGGGCAAACCACAGCCTATCATTTGGTGCCTCCCAACAGGCTGCAGGAACAAATTGCCAGCTGCAGAGCTGCACTGCAGCACCAGGAGATCGCTTTTATCCTTGGCACACCAGGATTCTCCCCCGTTCTTACATTTAGGAAGTCCACATGATAGAAATTCGCTCTCCTCTACTGCAGGTCCCCCTGGCTATTTGCCAGAGCTGATGCTGCTGCCTCAGTCAGGATAGAGTCTGCAGCAGCAGGGAAAATCCCTCTTTTAAATCCCCAGAACAGCAGCTCACTTTTGGCTGAGGTCACTGCCTCATTTAGGACATCACATCATTATAATTTTTTCAAAAGCAGGGGGAAAAAAAAAAAAAGATCCTCTCGACAGGGAGCAGAAAACAACGCTGTGCTCTGGCTTGTGAGCAGCAGCTTGGAAAGGCACTCAGCAGCAGAACAGGAATTGTCACAACACAGCCCCAACAGTGTCACACAGGACCTGCTGTCACTCAGAGCAGCCTCCTCAGAGCCCCACAGGCACTCCCAGACACTGAAGGTGTTCCCTCAGCCCCACACAGCACATGCTGCTGCAGCCCTGCCTTCCAGGGCTTTCTGCCTCCCAGCTCCTGGCCCTGCAGGCTGCCATGTGCCTCCAGAGCACGGGGCAGGCAGGAAACCTCTCTCTATCTGGCAGCTGCCACCAGCTCTCCCACTTCTCTCCCTCTCACTCACTTCCTATTGATTTCTCCTGTCTTGCACTGCAGCTTTTTCCTATTTCCTCTCTCCGCTCGCTCGTTATGGCTTCCCCTCCTTTCATTCTCTCCTCTTCCATGTTTTCCATCACTTTTTTCTGGCAGCTTTGATCTCTTTGACGCCTCTTTTGCATCTGGGCACAGCAGCGAGGCAGCGGTGCCTCTGTGGCACCGAGAGGAGACGCCTTGTCTGAAGTGCTGCCAAGAAGCTGCACCAACAGCCACTATCATAACAGGCTAAAAAAGACTTCCAAGCAGCCATCAGATGCTCCAGGTGAGCCTGCAGGTTGAAGCTTGTATGTTTATGGGAGTGGTGGACTCCCAGTCCTCTGCCTGTCTCACATCGGTCTGGTGCTTTATTAAACACATGGGGCTTTTCCTCCACACTGGGAAATGCTTGCTCAGGTCAACCCAGGTCCCACCTAAGTTTTCCAGCCCTCTCCAGCACTGCAGCTCCCTCAGGACTCTAGAAAAGAGTGTTTAGCTCTTCTTAGGTTCCTGACTGCAGTTTGGGAAGTCACCCAGGACTGCATGTGACACCACAAACCAGGATTCACAGGCTGCAAATAAATTCAGCACCAGCTTCTCACACAAACAAGAGCAAACTGGGCTGCTGCTCACAGATTATATAAGGAACAGCACCTGAGTAAAATTCAGATTCCCACCAACATCCCTGAAAATTTCCAAAACATATTTCAAGAGCTCAGGAGTAAAACCAGTTCGAGTTTTGCCTTTGCAGCCACAGCTCTTGTGCCAACTGAGAGCAACCAAGAGCTGCCAGAATACGGAGATTCTATTCTCTCTTGGGTTTTTTAGCACCAGCATTTCAACTTTGTACCACCAAGAGAGGCCCTGCTACTTAATTCACACAGTTCAACTTTTATCCAGCCCTGCTCCCTGCCCATAAAAGGTTTATTTTTTGGAAGAGCTGCCCCGAGTGCCAGGCCCAGGCCAGCACACACTTGTGACCATGCCCCTCCTGCCAGGACATCTGACAGGACAGTGATCCACATCACACCAGAATTATTCCAAGAACAGAAATCTGTGCTGTGATCTTTCCCACCTCAGGAAGGACTCCTCTCATCTGCTTTCCCAGTGCCACAGCAATTCCATGAAATGCTTTTGCCACCGAACATCCCTGCCCAGACCTTTCAGCGTTGTCAAAACAGAGCTTAAAATAGCCCCACAGGATCACATTTAAGTGTTTGCCAACAAATGTAAACAGCAATGTTTCTTATTTACCACCAGGCTCTCTGCAAGAAAGGGTTCCTGCCCATGGGCCTCAGAAGTCAAACAGACACAACACTGAAAATCCTCAAGGAAAGGATGCAGGGTGATAACAAAACATCCAGACCGTTTGTGAATGTCACAGGCTGAGCACTGTTTGTTTGGCTTTTACTATTTATACTTATGCTTACATTTGAAACATAAGGACGCTGTTTTTTCCTGTCGTTTTAATGTATTTATTTTTACGTGTTTTCTTTTCAAAGAAAAACGAGTAAACGTTGCTTCTTCCTGTCTTTTTCTCAGTGTGCTGTTACTATTTTGTATGTATCCTGCCTCGTATTATATCCCTTTTGCATTCTTAATCAAACACTGCAGGTTTTACATCCCTTTTCATACTACTAATTCCCTTGCTGCTGCTTCTCCTGTCCTTATTTTAAGCCCTCTCTTCTGATGTTGAGATATTACCAACATCCAGGCTCCTGACCCTTAGTTTAATCAAGCTGAGACATGAACTAAGACTTTTATTCTTTAAACCTAACAATTATCCAGAGCAGGGCCACAGAATGCAGCACTGCCTACCTGAAAATGTGGATTTAAGTCAGTTTTCTCTTAATGCTATTGACATCTCTTACACAGGAAGATCTGCTTATCTCAAAGCAGATAAAAATATCAGGGGGAGTGCTTAGGCAGAGGAATATCTGGAATGCTGCAAGAAGCATTTTTTGCAGCCACTCATCCACTAGAAACTCGAGGATAATACAATTGGGATTCATTAATAAATCTCCAACTGCTAATTTTCAGAGGGAAGGGAGGGGTATTCAAGGAGAAACCTGGAGGCTGAAGGCTCAAGGCAAGAGGCTGAGCTTATCTTTCAAGCAGCACAGCCAGCATACCTCCCTGGTGACCCAAAGGACCACCTGGAGGTGGAGTGGAGAATTCAGTCTCCAGACCAAAGCAAACACTGCTCCTCTCTGAGACACTCTGCAGAACTGCAAACTACAGCACAGGGCTGGCCAGGTGAGAATTAAAACCCTGAGAGGTAAAGGATGCCACTCAAAATACTACAGAAAAATGGGAAAACAAGAGTTAATGTCAAAAATCCTGTTGGTTACAGTCCAAAGCTTCTTGGGAAAACAGAAGCAGTCACTGAAGCTACTCAAATTCTTTAGACACAAATTCACTGGGACACCCCACTGCAGGAAATAACCAAATAATCCTGGTGTCTAGCCATGAAATATGGAAAATATCTGGTACAGGTGTCTGTACCACTTTCCCCTGGCAAACTCATCAATGCTCTGTACAGCCTTAGGATGAACTGCCAGAGTCTCCAATGCCTAAATCACTACCTCTGCAATAAAACACCACTTCTACACTAACCATTACTTCTGTAAAATCAGCACTTTTACAACGAGGTCTAGGCCAGTTGTGAGAGTGAACAGAAGCCTCTTTGAGTTCCAGCAGGACGACTGTGGTCACTGCTGTCACCCTCCAGGACCAGGGAACTCTCCTCCCACACAGGTCCTGGAGGTCAAAGGACACCAATGAACACCCACAAATCCCACCAGTGACCTCAGCAAACTCCTGCTCCAAGGGCAGGCTGCACTTTCCTTCTCAAGCACCTCCAGCTAGGACAGCACTGAGGGATTTTTTGTGCTGCTAAATCCCTGTAGATGTGCACCAGAATTTTGAAAATCTAAAATCCAAGGAGCCGACATCCCAGCACCTTCCCTAATCCATCCATTTGAAATGTTAAAATGCCATTAACAGGAGTTCTGTGCAGAGGGAGAATTATACAATTGGGCTCACAGATGAAATATCATTCCTGCCTCCACCCAAATAATCACAACGCCCACAGCTCTACTCAAAACTAGAAAATCAAGCTCACCTCAGCTCCTGTCTCCAGTAAAAGCCCTAATAAACTATGCAACATGAAGTGGCAGCATTTGTGTCCCAGCCAGCACTAAACACCCCAGACAGCCCTCTCCTCTGCCAGCCTCAAGAACAGCGAAATAAAACGTGAATTTATGCACTGACTCTGTCAACTGCTAATTTCCAAGCACAGTGAAGGCACCACGATGAAAAGCCCCACTCAAAGACTATCATTCTTTTTAATCCTCAGATGCCATGCTGCAGCCCATTTTCCATAAATACTGGATTTTACAAACTCTACTAATGAAAAAAATGCATGATGATGACATCTGAGCAGTCAGTAACACTAAGGTGTGACTTTCTGTGCAGTTCTTACCCTGCTGGAAGAAATAAAATCTTTTTTCCCCACCATACAGTCAAAGAATTCCCAATTACTACGGGGACTACCAAAGAGCCAAAGACAGGGAAAGTGCATCTGAAGCAGATAAGAAACAATTAGAGTCTATTTTAATACCAAGTCAGGAGCAAATCACCAATTAAAACTTCTCAAGGGTAATTATGTGTAAATTCTACCTCTGCTGTTTTCCAATCATAGCAACAGAAACTACAGCACGGTTATAAATAAAACTCATTTGCAAGCAACTGCAGAGAGGAGTCACCAGTTCCTCAGCGAGGTCCTGCGAAAAGCAAGAGCCTCCTTTCTTTCCCCTGGCCCTCAATAAACAGAAAGAAACATAAAGCAAGTCCTGCAGCCGTGCAGTTGCTCAACCCTGGAGTGTGTTTGGAACGGTGACAGGAAGAAAAAAAAAAATACAGTTAAAAAACTCCGAGAGCGAAAAAAAAAAAAAAAAATTAATGGCACACCAATGTTTCTTTAGTGTCATAACAGGATACAGCCGAGCTCGGGCCGGCCTTCGGTGGCCAAGCAGAGGCTGGAAATGGCCGAAATTCAGAATTTCAGCCCGGCCCCAGCGTGGCCTTGGGAAGAATGAAGGCCTTATCTCAGCCGGCCATGTGTGGCCAGCACACAGCAACGCCCAGCGTCCGGCCAGGAGAGTTCCAGAGGCAGGGAATGTGGGCACGCTCCGGCAGGAACAGGAAAACTCCTGGGACAAACCCTGCTGCCCCTCAGCTGGTCACAGATGGGCCTCCAAGCCTGCTAACCCCCCAACCCCAGCCAAAAACGGCATCCAGCAACAAAAATCCAACCCGGCACCAGCGAGCGGCCAAAAATAGAATTTTGGGGTGTTTTTTTTCAGGTTAAACGATATGGGAAATCTCAGCTAAATCCAGAGCTGGATGAAGCTCAGTCACCTGACTGATTTTAGATACCTTCAGGATAAGAAAGGTCCCCTGGATGTGCAGATTTCCTTCCACTAATGATCAAGTCGAGCCAGATGAGCAGCTCAGGGATGTCTCTACCTCAAAGACTCACTGAGCTCAGCAAGATAAATGCCACCTTAGGAGGCCTCTGAACAAATACAGCACAGCTAAGAGAGGATTAAATGAAGAGGGTGTAAATGTTTACAAACATAAAGGAGCAGAGCAATAAGGCTGGAGATGAAGGGTTTGATACTGGTCCAATGGGCACCAGGACTATGGAAAAAAAAAAAAAGCAGCTGACAAAGTAAAAGAACATCCTGAGGGAAAGAAGGGGAAGTTAAATCAGTGCTCAGCTCTCTCAAATCAGCAGCAGCCGTGCGAGGCACCACGGCTATCCCAGAGAACGTTTTGCTGCTGTGATTTTAAGCCTCAAGTGCTATGTTAGGAGACAATTTTTTGTCTCTCTGCACCCTTTAGGTGCTCCCCAAATGCAGAGTTGTGTCAGGAGCTCCTCCACCAACTCTGAACAGCCATTACACTCTCAGGAGCCTTAACATCTGCTCTGCCTTTTTTTTGTTTCATGCCTGGTATTCCCCCACTCCCCCAGGCACTCACTGCCCTCCAGACTGAAGGCACTTGAAGAAAAAGACACCAGAAAACGATGCTGCTCTGGGAGTTCTGATAACAGGATCTGAGCATAACCACTACCAAAATTAACTGGGGTAAGGTTTAGTCCACAGAGACAGAGAGAATGAGCCCAGACACACTCAGATATGAACTGGCATGACTGCGTTTCAGCAGTGCCAGACACTAAAATCCATTCAACTTTCCTGGGAAAGAGAACAAAAATAAAAGAAGAGGGGAAAAAAAAAAGAAAAAGGAGGGGACTTAATAAAAACATCATTTATCATCCTGGCTCCAGAGCAGCACTAGAAATGGCCATTCATACACTCCTAATTTATATAATAATCATATATATATATATGAAATATACAAATATATATTATATAAAAATATAAAAATAATAATCATGGCATCATCAACAAAACCAAGAGATACCAAATATGTCAAGGATGAGACATGTGCAACCTGGACAAGGGAAATGTGACAGCTGTCAAATTATGACCACCTTAAACTGAAGGGATAGCAAAGGAAGTATCTGCTGTCTGTAATGTGGATTTAGGCAGCTCTACATATGCAAAATGCAAATATGTAAAGCTAATATGGGGAAAAATCCAGGCCCAAGCTACCCTATTATATTCCTAATGCCATCTGGCACAGATGCAAGCTGGGCTTTCCTGGTTTAAGGCAATTCCCATCTCAGTCCCACCAAGGGAGGTGATTGACAAACACCAAGAGAATTGGACACGTCAGATGATTTATACCACGCACATCTAATGACAGTGGAAGCACCAACATTAGTTATATTGCACCTGCTTTACATTCCAAGCTGAAGAGGCAGATTGAAGGAGGCAGCACAGAGACTCCCTGGGCCTCAAGGGAAAGGGGAATGTCCTGCAGGGACAAGAGAGATCAAAACCCATCCCCTCCAAACCCTGCACAGTGCTGGGGATGAACAGGAACGGCGCAGACCCACGTGATGGGAACAAATACCACCACCCTGTCTGGGGTTCTGCTGAAAGGTTCAGCCAGGGAATAACCCAGAGAACCAGCAGAGAATCCCAGAATGGTTTGGGCTGGGTGGGACTTTAAAGATCAGCTCATTCCCATCTCCCTGCCATGGGCAGGGACACTTTCCACTGTCCCAGGGTGCTCCAGCCTGGCCTTGGACACTTCCAGGGACCAGGGGCAGCCAGAGCTTCTCTGGACACCCTGTCACCACCCTCACAGGGAACAATTTTGCCCTAATAACCAATCTAACTCTACTCTGAGTTTGAAACCATTGCCCCTTGTCCTGTCACTCTAGGCTTTTTAAAATAGTCTCTCTCTCTCACCTTCCTTGTAGGCTCCTTCAGGTCCTGGCAGGCCACAATTAGATCACCCCAAAGCTTCTCTTCTCCTGGCTGAGCCATGACTTTGTACCCCAGAGCTGGGGCTGCTTCAGGCCAGAGGTGAAAAAACAGTGACAAGAAGAGATTCGGTTTCCCCACATTCCCCCAGCCATCCCAGAAATCTGAGGGTTGTGGAGACAGCTCCTCACCTGACATTAAAAGCCTTTTGATCCAAAACCTTAATGGAACACCAAACAGAAACATCCTCCTGACATGACTGAGAGCAAAAGGAAATGAGACTTTTTTTTTTTTTGTCTCCACTGCATTTTCAATTTGGCTGCTCCAATTCAATAATGGAAAGTATTTTGTTTTACTAACAAGTAAATTAAATTCCCTGTTCTCGTGCTTTTCCTTTCCATGCATCACTCAGCTGCCTCTTGGTATGAAAATCCCGTCGTTCTTTTTGATATCATGCAACTGCCACAAGACATATGGCCTGAAGTACATAACAAAATCCTCACAAATCCACTGAAATGCCTTTTTTACTGTCATTGCCTCGCCTGGTGCAGAGGAAAACATCCCGCAACTCAAGAATCATTCATGCGCTGCAGAAGAGAAAACTCTGCTAGTACAAACGACAGAATTAATTGCCAAGATTTAATACTCTGTGAAGAGTTGTAAACACAGATTGTACACAAGCCTGAGCTGTCCCAGAGCCCGCTGGACTGTGCTGTCTGGGAGGACCTGTGGAGTCACAAAAAGGCCTGGGTTTCAGTGAGAACCACTCCGTGTCTCTCCTGCCCACACCTGGAGCCTGAAATTGGTGAGCTCAGGCACCCAAAGCATCGCTGCTCTGTCCCAGCCCCAGCCCCGCTGCTGTGCCAGAACTGCTTGGTCATCAAAGGCCAGAGTCAGGCCTGTGCCACACACATTCACACCTTAGCCACCAAACAGACACGACAGAGATACAATAAGATACATAAAGTGATTTTTACAACATACAGCGTCAAAAAAAGTTTATTTTCTTCTCATCAAAAAAAAAAAAAAAAAAAATCTGAGGACACTCATTCCACTCACTTGCCTCAAAAGCTTGTTAAGATGTTTCCTACTTGGCTTTTTTTTTTTGTCACCTTTTTTTTCCCTTCCTCTGAAACATCCCAGTACAAACAAGAGAACTCCAAACATAATGAAAGGCACCTGCAGAGCAGCCCAGAGGCCTGAGCAGGTATCTAAAGGCAGGTTCCTGCTAAGGTAGACACCAGCAGACATTCCTGCTTGTCAACTCTCCCTCCTGCCCTCACCTGGAGTGACCTCTCTGCAGTACTTGACCCAAGGAGACCCAAGTGCATCCTCAACACGGTCTCTGAGTTCAGGCTTGAGCTGGATCCTAAATTCTGGTGGCTTCTCCTGCTTAAACTCCTTGCAGGAACACTTGCTCTCGGTGTTCCCCGCAGCAGCAGCCCATCCTGGGAGCTGAATTACCACCCCTGGTTCCTACAGAGTCAGCCTGGCAGGCCTGAAAGCTGCTGGACTTGAAATACTCCGGTTTCAAAGTTAACCCAGTCGCTTTGACAGTCAAGACACCCTTGGTTCCCAGAACCTCTGATTTAATCCTGCTTTCCTCATCCCGTCTGTCACTGAAGCCAGGACACAAAGTACAAGAGCTCTGCAAATATTCGCAATTCAAAAAAAAAACAGAAAAAAAAAATCAAGGAATCTCATTTTATACTGACCTGTCCGTGATTGTGGACTGTGTGCCACTCATTGGAGCCTTTGGCAAGAAGTCGTATTATCCAATTTACATTTTACTCTTATTGCAGAAATATGAACGAGGCTTTGCCCCTCACATGCACCGAGGTTCAGGATCCAGCCTTGCTCCAGAAGAGGCATGCACAGAGGACAAACTCAGTTCAAGGGCAGGAGAAGGGAACAACAACAACAAAAAAAACAACAAAACCAAACCCAATCCAAAACAACTCCAAAACTCTTCTTGCAGTCACTCAGAATATCCAAACCACGGAAGTGGGGCGTGGGGGATAAAGGAAAAACTCCAGCAAGAAAAACTCCAACAAAAAAAAGCGAAACAACAAAACAACCTCGGTGGGCTCGAGGGGGAGAAAAAAGAAAACCTTTCCGAGGAGCGGCGGATGCTGCCCGGCGCGGGCAGAGCGCGGGGGGCCCGTGCCCGTCCCGCCGGGGCTCAGCGGCTGCGGCGCTCGGGGGGCGGGCGGCGCTCCCCGCCCGCGGCCGGGCCCATCCCCGCTGCCCGCCCGCCCCGACCCCCGCCCGTGCAGCGCCCGCAGGGGGTCGGGCAGGGCGGCCGCCTCTAGGCCCGGGGCTCCATCCCCCGCCGCTCCGCCTCTCGCTCCGGCCCGGGACCCAGCGGGGCGCTGCGGGCTGGCTGCGCTCCGCGCTCCGCTCTCCGCGCTGCGCTCCGCTCCGCGCCGAGTCCCGCCGCTGCCGCTGCCGGCCCCGCTGCGCTGCTCTCCCGGCCCGGTGGCGGCCCCGCTGCGCTGCTCAGAGAGGCGGGAGCGGCGCGTCCCGGGGAGCCTGCGCCGAGCCGAGCCGGGCCGGGCTCGCCCCTCCCCGGCGCCTCCGGGGGGCTCGTACCTCCGGCCGCCCCGCCCCGCCGCCGGATCCCTCCGCCGGCCGCCCTCCTCTTCCTCCTCTTTTCCTCCTCCCTCTCTTTCCTTCTCCTCTTTCCCCTCCTTCTCCTCCTCCTTCTCTTTCCCCCCCCCTTCTCCTCCTCCCTCGCAGCCCTTCCCCCGGTCCCTGCCGAGGCCTTTTCCCTTCGGGAAGCCTTTTCCAGACCCGCGGGGTGTTTCCTTCTCTTCCCGTCTCCGCTCGGTCGCAGCCGCTCCTCCCTCACCCTGTCACCCTGCCGGAGAGCTTTCTCTCCCCCTGCATCCCTAACCCGAGGAGGTTTCCCTTTTTCCCTTCTCCGTTCCCCATCCCCAGCCAGCCGATGCCCGCCTTTGCCGTGTCACCAGCGCTCAGAGCAGGGAGCGCCCGCGCCCCCATCTCCATGGAAAATATGACACCGGCGAAACTCAGAGCAGAAAGAAAATAAATAGACTCCGAATTAAAAGAGTAGAAGTGCCAGGAGCTGTGCAGCACGGAGCCTCGGGCAGTCCTCGGCTGTGCTGTTTGCTCCCAGGCCCTGTTCTGTTGTCCAGTCTGGCGTTCCTTGCATTTCCCACGCGCGTTTCATCAGGAATTTTTCTCACAGGTTAAGGTCAACATAAATCCAAGAACTGATCCCTCCCTGCACGTACATTCCAGAGACACTGCGGCCAAGGGCCTGTTCCTCCTCCCTCTTCAAAACCTCCAGCAGGAAAAGACGAGCCACGCAGGGTATTTGGGCATTTAAGTTTCAGCAGGTGTGGGTTTCCTTCTCCTCAGCTGCAGCCTGAACACAAACACGTCCCTGCTGTTGCTCCCTGCCCTTTATCCCATGTACAACACAGTCTGAGAGAGAAATGCCTGTCTGGAACCTACACAGAATCCTGGAATGGTTTGGGTTGGAAGGGACCTTAAAGATGATTTTGTTCCAACCCCCTGCCATGGGCAGGGACACATTCCACAGCTTGCCTTGGACACTTCCAGGGATCCAGGAGCAGCCACAGCTTCTCTGGGCAACCTCCCCACCCTCACAAGGAATTATCCTTTGCTAATATCCCACCTAAACCTGCTCTCTGGCAGTGTGAAGCCATTCCCCCTTTGTCCTGGCACTACAAGCCACTTGCTCTCAAACACCTGGAAATAACATCTATGCCTGAGAACTTCAGGAAACTTCCATGCTACTCCTCCAGAAATTAAGGCTCGTGAGCAGCGCAGATGTGGGATGAAAAGCAGGATGTCTCCACTGCCAGTAATTCCTGCCCCCTCTGCACAAAGGAACTGGTGGAACATCAGTCTCCCCCAGCAAACGCCAGCAGACTAAAATAACCTTATTAGCTAATCCCAATCATCTAGGACACCACGCTTCTTCCCTTTAATTAATCTTGCCGGGATATGCTTCAAAGCCGGGACACTGGGCTTGGCGAGAGGCAGGAGAACAGGCTCTGGAAAGTGGGGAGCAGATCCCTGGCTGGGCACACAGGACCATACCTTGCCTGAAGCTACATCCAGGCCAGTGCCGCTCTGGAACACGGAGCTCCTTCCTGCTCGGAGCGAGGCGAGCGCGGATCAGGAAGCCAGCAGACTGTCTGAGAGCCTGAAGAATTTGTTGTTTTGATGAAGTTCAGAGCAAAGAGGGGAAGCGTGGGATGAAATCATTTTCTACATGAGACTTCGCATATATGCGCAGGACATTCATACTTCCTTTTTTGGTTTCCTTTCGGGGAAAATAGAGGCTTGGGGAAAAAAAAAAATAAAAAAATAAAAGTGTGGGAGTGCAAGACGAGCAGCCACGTCTGCCTCTCCTTCTGCAGCTGTGTGCAATACAGTCATCAGTGGTGATGAAGTGACTGAATGCCTCCATATATCTATATTTATTTATTATATATCTCTTTATTGCATCTTCTCTGCAGTAAATCCCTCCCCGCTTTTAACTTTGGGAACATCGAGTACTGTGCCTGCAGAGGGGAAAGCTCCTGGGAGATCTGATTCATGGCAGGCCCAGCATTTGCATATTAGGCCTCGATGCCTTTTTTTTATTACTTTAATTGTATTTTATTGTTCATGACAACATAACAAGAACAATTAGCTGGAGGAAATCCTAAGACATAGATCTGAAACTGTAACTGCTTCTCTTTTCTGAAAATGCTGATTTTTTTTTCCTTTGGTGGGAGCTGGCTGCATACTTAGATTGAGATAGATGCCTATTTATGATAATTCTGTTTTACAGCCTGAAATATGGGGAGGGGAAATCAATAAGCAATTACACTGTGCCCATTAAAATAGATTTTTTTTTGGTAGCTCCGAAGTTGTCACTTGGCCTGAATTCACACTCAGAACCATCCCATGGCAGGAGGGTTGGAGCAAGATGATCTTTGAGGCTCCTTCCAACACACAAAACCATTTTGTGATTCTCTAATTAACCTCCTCAATCTGTTTTTTTAGTCCAGAGCAGAACTAAGCAGGACCCTGAAGTGGAGGAGTTTAATTCCTATGGAGTAAAACTTCTTGCTTTGCCTTAAAATAAAGATCAGATCCTTGGAGGTGCTTTACAGGGGCTCCTGTAAAATCAAATTTATTAAGTGTTGAGCGAGGATCCTTTGGCCAAATCCTCTTTTCCCAGCCTCGCACCGAGGAGCTGTTGCCATCTGCTGGGAAAGCCTCGAATGGCTCCTCTAACCTGAGCTCCCGGGCAGGTAAAAGGTGAGGAATTCGGAAAAAAAGGAGCATTTCCAAGCGCTTTGGGATCCTGGAGCTCTGCAACGCTCCGAGGGGGTTTGCACCGCTTGTGAGCTCAGCATAAACAGAGATACAAATCAGCAAAAAGTGATGCTGTGAGATTTTCAGTGGGGATAAACAGTGCCTGCAAGCATTTTTCTTTCAGAGAAAAATTCAGTTTGTGTTTCAGATGGGATAATCAGCTGAGTTTCGCCGAGCTCCACCTCAAAAATCAAATGCATAAAGACTCTTTTGCTCCTGACAAGTAATCCATTTAAAGCCAGTGGGAGAACGCTCAGGTTTTCTGAACTGTTATTTACACTCACCACAAACTGCTCAGCCAGCTCCTGTTTATCTGCTGCTTTTGGAAGCCAACTGCCAAACCTTCCCATCTTGGGGGACAAAAGCACAGGGGAAATGATTCCCGAGTTCATTTCCCAAATGTGCCTAGAACTTTGTGACTCCTAAAGAGCAGAGCACCTAATCCCAGAAAACACAAACAAATCTGTGCTGTGCTCCACGTTCCTGTGCAATTCCCAAGCCTTTTTTCATCTCCCACCTTAAAGTGGGCACCAGATTTGCTCCCTACATTTTGTCCTGCACTCTGGAAATGCTGGAAATTCACCCAGGGTTGCTCTTGGGACGCAATGCTTTGCTGATTTTGAGACACAGAGAGCCTAATCTAGCAGAGCTTCTACACTGACAGCTTATTACAGTCCCTAAACCTGGATAATCCACGGGGCAGTCAGCATTTTTAGAGCACTGAGCTTTCCTTCCATATCAGCATAATGAAAGCAGCAGGCTTTGCAAAGGACAGATGAAACTGCTGGACACTGTGCCCTGAGTTTCCTTCTCTTCCTCCATCCTCTGGCTGGAGGGGGGATTAAAAAGGAAGAGGCAAAATCTAAAGAAATGGAGAATATAATTTCACATATGAGGATTGTAGCACTGGACAGATCTCAATCTTCTGACACAAGACACTGTTCAAACAGCACAAGCACTGCTGAAAACCTGTGTTTTGCAACATTTGAGAACCTGCAGAAGCTGAAATTTCCTTTTTCCCATACAAAATCATCTACCTGTAAACCTTTATTACTTTACAGAAGCTTTTTCCATGTACCTTGATCTGTTATATTCCTTCTTTTTAGCAAATTTCTAAGGATCTTTTACAGTGTCAGCTTACCAGCTGCCAAACTGCCCCTGGAACTTGAGGCAAGCAGGGCATTGATTTCTTTGGACATGGCAGACCCCGTGGAATTAATGCTGTAGCAGATTTCAAAGACTTAAAATGCTGCTTTTACATCAGTGCCTGGACTACTGCTGCAAGGGAATAAAGCTGTGAATATCAAAAAAAATTGCAATTTTTTTTTTCAAGTACAAACAAGGATTTCAGCTACAAAGAAAGGGCAGAGGACTGAAGGAGGAGGTTAATTTTACAAAGCTCAACTGCAGGGCCAGCAGGAGAAGCAAAAGGCAGGCAGCAGGGTTGCCTGTGAAGAAATAACAGAAGGATAAAGAAATGAAATTAATTGGGTGTAGAGGGGCAGATTTCACTTTCCACAGGCAAAGCACCTCTGACCACTGACAATGCCAGATTTTGTCACTTCTGAAGGCACGAGACCCGTGAGACACTGGCAGCTCTAAAGCAAAGCTTCAGAGCTCTGCTGTACTTTCTTCTCTGCTTCTGGAACTGGCTCTGAGGTTCAGCAAAGTCCCAGCACAAATTCTTGCAGGCTCTGAGCCCCCTCCAGCCCCAGGCTGGGCTCTGTAAACAAAACAACATCTCCAGGGGGCTCAGGGCTGCTCAGCAGCTGCTCCCCAGCGCTGGAGGATTTTAAGCTGGTCTTAAGGGTTACATGCAAACAACTAAATTGGCTTATCTATTTATAGAAGCCAAGACTTTTGGCCTGCTGGATCTCTGGCTGTGGCCATCAGCAAGCAGAGTGGCTGCTTACCAACACAGCACCACGGGGCTTTCCTTGGCAGTAATATTAATTTGTGATTGAGAAGAGCTCACGGTGTGGAAACACAGGAGAACCTTTCTCACATGGCATCCAGGGCATGGAAAACAAAGGGAACATTTTTTGCTCCATCCCATTGAATCTTTGAGGCTGGAGAAGCCCTCCCAAACCATCAAGTGCAGCCTGTGACTCAAGAGCAGCACCCAAACAGAGAAAACCTCATTCCTCATATAATTAAATAATCTTTATTTTTATAAAACATAATACAAAGCATCTACACCATTCACTGGTGGAACATTAGTTGCTATTACACAGTAATTCAGACACAAGTTATTATTTCACACTAGTTCTGCAGTTTCCTCTCACAGTTTGCTCTAGCCACTATGGACTAGCCTGAGGACAGGTCCCACCCTGTGCTCTACAGCTTGGAATTTGTACTTTTGGGCCTGTGATTCTATGCTGGTGCCCACTAAATGAGCTATGCTCTGCCTCATAAAGCCATTCCTAATTGCCCTTTTGTTTTCTTGTTTACCTTCTAAAGCCTCAGAGCTGAGCAGTGCTCTCCTTCTTCCAACCAAGTTTCCCCCTGTTCAGAAAAGGGACCACTCAAGCATTGTGTTTCAAAAATATCTTCAAAGGGGTGGTTCACAGATACTGCAGTCACTGCCATCCTCATCCACCTGGGCAGGTAAGGGCTGTAACCCCATAAAGCTGCACCCCAACCCTCAGCAAAGGTCAGAGCCCAAACCACCAGGGCTGCTCTGGAAATTCTCCATGGTGGGCAGCTCACCAGGCAGTGACCAGCCTGGTTTCACCTCCAGGACCTGTCTTGCCCATTTCTCCAGGAGCTGCTGCTGCTGAAAGCCCTCATTCCCTGCCCAGGCTGGTGGCTGAGACTCTTTTGGCTCCAGATTCCTGCAATCCTGACCAGGGAGAACCCACCAGACACCTCTTCCTCAGCTTGGGCTTCCCTGTGAGGACACAGCAGCACAGCTGACCTTCATGTGCACATCCAGCTTTCTCCCTGTGACTCCTGCCCTCAATCCCCTTTGCACAGCACCTCACTCCTGCTTTTGGGATGCTGGGAAGTGCCCACCTTCAGGTGGCAAAGCGGGGAGTGCTTCACTCAAAGCAACTTTTATACAGCACAGCGTGACACAAACCACCGAGCATTCGTCACAGGTGGCTTGGTGCTAAATGGAAACACCCTGCGAGGTAGGTAAGACTGCACCCACTTCCCAAAGTGGGTTAAGTTGAGGCAAAAAAGTCTCCTGGATGTGCTCAGCAGAGCAGCAGAGCTGGGAAAAAAAGAGCCAGCAAGCCCCAACCAGCCCTTCTGGTCTCCTTTCAAGGCTTGGTGGTGCTGAATGAGTCAAGTTGCCTTTCCAGGACCAGCTCTGCTCATCTGAAGGGGTTTTTGGGAGGGCTCTTCAGGTCTTTGGCTGCAGCAGGCAAGGCTCAAGCAAAAGGGGGCACCTGAGCTGCACTGGAGGCTTAAAGGAAATGCTCAAAACTACAGCAGCAACAAAGGAACTTTTGCTTAAGAACATGCAGTGAAATAAACTCCAGAAGCTGCCAACTGGGCATGGTGTTTCCCTGCCCAGTACAATGGGCCAGGGTTTTTCCCTGCAAATGGGACCAGATAAGTAATGCTTATTTTTCTCCCAGTCAGGTTGTTTTGTTCTGTTTTTTTCTTTAAAAAGACCAGATTCTGGGCCTCTCAATTCTTTAATAGCTAAGCTGTAAAATAAATCTCTCTGGCCCTCTAAATGTTCACTTTTGTAAAGTGACTCAGACCCAGTCAGAGGGAAATCAAAGCCCAGAGGTCAAGGCATCAGTTCAGATGAAGGAGAGCCAAGGTCAGTCTGTGGCTTCCAGAGGGCAGATTCTGGGCAACCAGAAACTCCAGTTTGGGTTTGGGGCACAGCAGAGGGAATTTTGGTGTTCTGGAGACAAAATCAGGGCTTGGCTCATCAGCGAGAAAACGCCTGACTGGCAAACCCTGATGGGGCTTCTCAAAATGGAGTGTTACCCAAGGAGCTAAAAGCAGTGCTTGTAGGGAGTTTTAACAGTCAGGGAAGAAGAGGGAAAAATCAGGAAAAATTTTCCCTTCTGGGTCTGTGTCTTTGGGTGTATTCACAGAGCACCTAGTCCTGTATGGCGCCAGTGCTGATTAGAGCTTCTGGACACTACAGAAAATAAGTTATATGTTAATAAATAAGTTATTCAAAGGAGTTAGAAAGGGTAGGAAACAACACCCTACCTAAAATACTGATTTCTCTAGAGACTCGCTCTAGCTCGACCACCAAACTCATTTCTCCCAAGGGAAACATGGGGATAATGAACCAAGTGCAGATAACAACCATCAGTTTGCATTTATATAGCACCTCTCAAGTAAAAATCCGAAAGTGCATAACAGATGGAGCAGCTCCATCACCCCCAAGTCACAGAGGGGGAATTAGGCACAGAGCTGGAGTTGTGTGACTTGCCCAAGGCCACACAACGAGGTGGTGGAAGAGCCAGGAATCCCAGCTTGGATGCAACACTAGGACATGCTTCTTCCTACCAGCATGAAGAGTCACTCTAGCTGCCTAGACTGCACAGGACACTGGACACGGAGACCTAGCGTTACCTCCTCCTCTCTCCCAAGGTCCTGAAGGAGTTGGCTACAGACACCACTATTTACACCTGCCCTGCTGGACTGGTCGTGTTTAGTCTATAAAATTAGCCCTTCTTTCACTCATTGTTCAGGCTGTGCCGAGCCAGCCTCTGCCAGGCCCAGCACTGCAGATCCTGTGAATCCCATGGCACAGCTCCATGGATTCCGGTGGAGTTACGCCAGGGATAAAATTGGCTCCAGCACTGCCAACGTGCGTTGGCTCCTCTCCCGACAGTGGCACTCCAGGCACGATCCCCCCTCCTTTCCAGCCCACGGACTCGAGGAACTCTTCTCCCTCAGTGGCTTTTGAGGTGCCCGTTGGTCTTCAAGCCCAGCTGGCGGCTCCTCCAGGCCTGGTACTTCCTCATGCTCTTCCTGCGGGCGAAGCGGCAGATGCTGACCATGAACACCCAGGACACCACGTACATGACCACCCCGCCCAGCTTGATGTACCAGCGGGGCCGGGGCGAGGCCAGCTCGCAGTACATCAGCCAGGCGCCCATGCCGATGCGCACGCCGGTGAAGAGCACCACGAAGAGGAAGTCCACCAGGTCGCCCGTGAAGGTGTGGTAGCGGCCCAGCTCCTTGAGGAACCAGCGGGCCTGCAGCAGCGGGTTGGTGATCTCGCTGCCGAAGATGACGGCGTTGACGTCGGCGGCCGACTCGCCCAGGGCCAAGGAGGCGGCGATGCCCACGATGCTGACCAGGTGGTGGGCCAGCATCAGGGCGCCCTCCGTCTGGAAGTACACGCACCAGCACAGGTCGAAGATGAAGTAGCCCAAGCTAAGGCACAGCCCGTGCACCTGCAGGGTTGTGTTGGGCGACCCTGGGAGATAAAAACAAAAAACATGGCTTGAAGGCATGGAAGAAACAGGCAGGATGTGAGACAGAGCAGGGGTGTTGTGATAAGTCAGCTGAGACTCTGTTATCTTCATGCAGGAAAAGCCAATTCTTTACTCACATTGATGCCTGCCTTAGGAAGGCTGACCTGAAAGAGACTGGGGAGAGCTAAAGAATAAAGTAGGTATTTATTGAAAGGCCTTTAGGATACACCTTGGGCACAACAGGTGTAGCCCTGGTTCGTGCTGTGATGTTTTGGTTCTCTGAAACTCTTTCCCAGACTCTGTTCTGTCAACAAGAGACACGTTTTCCTCACTGTAACCTTTGTTTACATTCCTTTCCCTAGGAGGGACTTCTTCTTGATGTCCCTCTGACTTGACCAATGTAGTTGAAGAAGTTTGTCTTTCTTGCACCCCTTGGGTGATTCTTTGTAAAACAGTATAAAGGGAAGAAATTCCCAGGTAATAAAGAATTGGAGACATTTCAGCCTTCTGACCTCGGAGTCTGTGTCGTTGTGATTTTGAACAGCGTCAGGCAGGAGCCCAACCTTAAGCTCAAACTTAAGGCATCAACATCATTTATTTTATTCTTATATTTATATACTTTAGACCTCGTGTGCAACACCTGTTGGCTGGTACTTTTCTTACTACTTCATTTACTGGTCAGCAGGTGATCTGTGTGTACGTGCTAAGGTTCAGGTTGTTTACATTTTTCCTTTATGGGCTCTCACGGAGCAGATCTCATTGTTTACACAGATGCTCTTATTTTTTCAACCCAAGAATAGGTTGTTGTGTTAACCAACCTTTCATGCCAAGATTGCTTTCGCATGGGAACCTGCAAATTGCTTAACTACACTTAGGAGAGATGACAGGCCAGCTATTAATTTAATAGAGCAGGCCTGATTTTATGAGGCCTCTCTTTATAATTCTTCTACCTGTCCACGGCATCGGGGTATTCACCTCTGGCTCGCACTGGTGACAGCCCGGCCACAGAAATCCCCTGAGTCACAATGCCACAGTTGTCAGCCTGACAGCTGCACACACGTAATGGCCACACAAAAGGGCACACACTCTGCCAAACTGCAGCTGGGGAGGGGCATTACCCCAGCAAAATCCAGTACCAGGCTCTCCATTCCTCTCTGTTGCAGTCAATGTGTGGCAGTCGACATTGACACTGCACTCAGGGTGCTTCATTAGAATCATCAGAAGGCTCCAAGCATCAGCACCTTGTTATTCAAAAAGTCTCCCAAGCCTTTTCTCTGTTTCTTCTAAGAGCAGCTCCACACAGCTCTGGCTCTGTCTCTCTTTCTTCTCCAGTTCTGGCTCGCTCCTTCCTGTCCCTGGCACGGCCACATAACCCTGGCTGTCCTCATACAGCATCTCACCTTTTCTGTTCCTGGCACAAACTCCTGTCCCCAGCTCTGCACAGCCCAACCAGCAGACTCCAACTAACTCCTGCCCAGCTCACTCACTCTTTATCACACCCATGGCTGTGAGGGCAAGGCTGTTCCCACTCTAGGATAATCAACATATCAGGGGGGAGACTGCCTTCAGCAGCATCTCCTTTTGTCTCCCCACACCTCTCCACCACAAAGCAGCTGAGGTAGCACTGCAGTCATCGTCCCTGGAGCGCGCTGGGGACTGAGGTGGTGGGAGAAGCCCTGGGGGAGGTGGGATCTCGGATCCCCTCACTCACCTGGGTGGCTGAGGGGCCAGGGGCCGTCGATGAAGCCGATGTAAGCAGACAGGCAGGTGGCCAGGATGCCGTGGGTCAGGGTGACCAGCCTGCAGCTCCACTCGATGCTGCGGTGCCGGTAGCGGTGGCAGAACCACTTGTAGAGGCAGAACCAGGCCAGCAGGCTGCAGGCTGCACGCAGGGGCAGCGGGAACAGCATCCTGTCCTGGGAACTGCGGGACACAAGGGATCAGAAAGGCAAAGTGAGCAGGAGGTCGAGCCTGTGGCAGTGGCAGCACAACCCAGCAGGGCTTTGCTCTGTAACCATCCCTGAGCTGCTTCCTGGTGGGGCTGCTTGCTCCTGACAGATTTTCTCTGTGTGAAAACCACTTTATTCTCCTCACTGCAGACTTCATTTCGTCCTTACTGGCACCAAAACCTCCAAATCTTTTGGATGCAAAAGAATAAGAATCTATGTCCATAAAGATTTTTTTTTTTCAGCAGTGTTTCTTTTACACATCTTCCCTCACACACTGTGCAATAATCTCTCAAAAAAGCAAAAGACAAATTGCCAGAACAAAATTACAGCACACAAACACTTGTGGATGTTGCTGAAACCCTCCAAATACACATTACTCTATTCTACACCTCATTCATACAATGCCTTAACGTGAAATGTGTGTCTCACTACTCCTGAGCATTCAGGGAAGTGCAGCCAAAGCAGCTGAGTCAGGCTTTGGGATCCAGGAGTTCCCTAGTTGTGCAACAGCCAAAGCACCATTGGTACCTGCTGCCCAAGTCTGGCCTCACTCCCAGGGCTGGGGAGCACCAGAGGGACTTCACGAGATGAGGAGTCAGAGCTGCAAAGCCCAACCTTCCTGTCTGGCCTGTTGGAGCATTCCCAGGAATGACTGGAGGCTGGGTAAACAAAACCATTATGTTTTAATGGGCCTTGGGAACATGGGAGATGAAACAGGGATGGGATTAAGTGCTCTGAGCAAGCATTTCCATTCACATCCCTGGTGCTCCGAGGTCCAGACTCAGAGCAGATAAGGGAGGGAGAATCCTGATGTGACAAAAGGGCTGGAGGAGGCTGGGGAAAAGAAGAGGAAGGAGTTGTAAAAATACTGAGGTCTTTTCCACACCTACTCATGAAAAAGATATGTCTCCTTACCCTGGAAAAAATCACTGGAATATCCTGAGCTGGGACTCACAAGGAGCATCCAGTGCAGCTCCTGGCCCTGCACAGACACCTCAAAATCCCTGGGAGCAGTGTCCAAGCTCTCCTGGAGCTCTGGCAGCCCTGGGGCCGTGCCCATTCCCTGGGGAGCCTGGGCAGTGCCAGCACCCTCTGGGGGAAGAACCTTTCCCTGATACCCAACCTGAACCTCCCCTGGCACAGCTCCAGCATTTCCCTTAGGAAGAAAGCATGGAGCTTTCTTCCAGTTATACATCAAAATCAACATTTAGTGGCTTTAACTCAAAGAGAGTAAATATGTATTAGATATTGGGAAGAAATATCCCTATGAGGGTGGGCAGGCCCTGGCACAGGGTGCCCAGAGCAGCTGGGGCTGCCCCTGGATCCCTGGCAGTGCCCAAAGCCAGGCTGGACATTGGGGCTGGGAGCACCTGGGACAGTGGAAGGGATCCCTGTCTGTGGCAGGAGGTGGAATGAGATGAGCTTTGAGGTCTCTTCCAGCCCAAACCATCCTCTGATTTGCCTTTAGCATATGCTCACTGGAAAGGCCGATACAATTTAAAAAGCAGCTATAATTACAGAACAACAAATAACAAATAACTCCATAAAATATACATATAAACACTAAATAAACAAATAACATGCCACCATGTATAAAATGATGTATTTCCCTGTATACTATTTTATATTATCGCACATATTATTATGTACCTATTACACGTAATATATTATATATATTATATAAATATAATACATTATAGATGTTATAATTCGTATCGCCGGTAGCAATGAAAGCAGCCGCTACGATAAACACGCGCGCCTAAAAACCCGGTGCAGAACAGCCCGAAAACGATTCAAAAACCATCTGGGCACCGTTATCCCGTTATCCACATGTTCGCAACCCGAAGGGGAAGATGGAGGAGCTCAGGGACCGCACCGAGCGCACCCAGCGCAGCCCCGCCCGCGCCCCGCCGCCCCATCCTCCCGCAGCCCGCGGGATGCGGCGGCCCCGTCCCCATCCCGCTGTGGCTCCCGCATCCCCCGGGGACACGGACAGGGACAGGGACAGGGACAGGACCCTTCCCCAGCACCCACCTGCCGGGCCGCGCTGCCGGAGCCGCCCCGGATCACGGAGCGAGCGGCGGCGGCCGAGGGGCACCTGGCGGCCGGGAGGAGGGACGGCAGGGATGGGGATGGGGGATGAGGAGGAGGAGGAGGAGGGACGGGAGGAGGGAATAGGGGCGGCAGAGATGGCAGGAAGGGCGACCCGCAGCCGCCGCGGCCCCGCAGCGCATCCCCGGGGAGCCGCCCCGCTCCACACAGCCCAGCTGCGTCATGGAATGAGCTGGAAGGGATGCACCGGGATCATGAGCCCAGCTCCTGTTCCTGCACAGACCCCCCCAACAATCCCACCCCGTGCCTCGGAGCGCTGTCCCAAAGCTCCTGGAGCTCTGCAGCCCTGGGGCCGTGCCCATTCCCTGGGGAGCCTGGGCACTGCCAGCACCCTCTTTTCCTGATACCCAACCTAAATCTCCTCTGGCACAGCTCCAGCCCTGCCCCGGATCACAGAGAGCAGAGCTGCCCCTGTCAGGAAGCTGCAGACCCCAAATAGTCTCCTCCAGGTGAAAGCAGCCAAGTGCCCTCAGCCACTCCTCGTGTGGCCCCTCCAGACCTCCAGGGTCCAGACCCTGCACCCCGCTCAGCCCAGCCGCCAGCCCGGGTCACGTCCCCGCGGGGCACTCGGAGCATCGCTGTAGCCCGAGGACACGGGAATCAGTCCCACACCCATCACCCCGCGTGTGATCCGGGGCACAGAGCGCACCCAGCGCTCGCTCTCCTCACGCCTGATGCCAGCAGATCCTCCTGCAGAGCTCCGGAGCTGTGTCACTGCAGCGGCAGGCCCAAGGTGACATCCCCCCGAGGGGTTTTGTCACCCAGAATGGAGCAGCGCGGCTGGGAGAGCTCCCACCCTGCCCTGGACACCCCCTCCATCCCCTGCTCATGCAGCAGTTCCAAAGCCCAGCAATTTCTTCTCTCTGCAGGCAATCGGCACTGCCCGTTCTCTCTCCTGCCTTCCACATCCCAAAGTCAGGGTTTAAGCAGCTACAAAAGTTCCTCCACCTTTCATAAGTTACAGCCAAAACAACCTCTCGCACCCCAAAACGCGGGTTCGCTTTTTTTTTCCTTCATCCTGTCTTTTGAAATGCAGATGGTGGGAGTGGCTTGACCTGCCTCCTACAGCGCTCATAATAAATGCTTTCAGCTGGGTATTCAACAAGATACAGATCTTACTTTTCCAGTTCAGGCCAGGCACAGGCTCCTACTGCTACACAGTGCTCATCCTCCTGCTATTTCAGCACATCAACAGTGCATTGGCTTCTCTGACACACCTGAGGTCTCATCTTGCTCCCCTCCACCTCTGCTGGCCTCCAGCAGCCTCGGGAGCACCTGAGATGGAGCTGCTTTGATATTTAGCCTTAGGACAGAAGAAAAGCCTGGACGGACAGGAAATTGTAGGGCTGATGTTTTCACATGAGGAGCATGGTTAGATGGACTATTAGGAAAAAAAAAAATCTTGGCTGTGAGGGTGATGAGGAGCTGGGATGGAATTCCCAGAGAAGCTGGGCCTGTCCTGGAAGTGTCCAAGGCCAGGTTGGATGGGGCTTGGAGCAACCTGGGATAGAAGCAGGGGATTTTTGGAATGAGATGATCTTTCAGGTCCCTTCCATCCCAAACCATTCTGAGGTTCTATGAGCAGGCAGGAAGAAAAACAGAGCTGTTCACAGAAGAGCACTCGGAGTCCTAACAAGGCACAGATCATTTAATTAACGCAGGAGGTGGGACACACACAAGTTGTGGGTTGGCTTTTTGTTTCCAGCACAAACTTTGCACGGTGAGGTGCAAGGCAGCAAGCGAAACCATCTCCCTGTGGATTGTACCAGAAGTGAGGTGCAGCTTTATACACCAATTTTCCTGTTTGCTTTGTGCAGACTCAGCCATTTCAATGGGCTGTGCTGCACTGCCTCGTTTGGCCAGCGTTCAGGGTTCAGCAAAACAGCTCAGGGCAGGAACCTCTGCGAGCAGTTGTGTGCACGCTGCTGCCTCATTTTATACAGCCACAGCCTCCCACAGCTGCACATCCTTTCCCCTGCTCTCCTGGACCTGTTCTAACCAGAGCTCACAGCACTGAAAAGCATCACAGAACAGATTTATTATCTTACCCACACTGGGAAGCTCCTTGTCCACAATTAGACTGGGAATAAATGAGAACTGGAAACCTGGGAGTCAACAGGTCGTTGCTAAACTCAATTTTTGTGGCTGTGAAAGCCCTCAAGGATATTTGACAGCTAAGAAGCAGGCACCTGCTACTTATCTGTCAAATGAAAATGAAAAGAATGAAATGAAAAGAATGAAAAATCACATTCTTTGAAATAAGAACTAGTGGATAGCGAGCTGGATGATTTTCCAGCATCACGTTAAAGGGTTTAGCACTAAGATTAACCTTGGGTGAGATTTGGCAGATGAGAACCTGAGGGCACTGGCTTTGCATCAAACCTCCCCAGGTAACTCATTTTGCACACAAGCAACCTGGGTGCCCTGGAACGCTGTGCCAAGGCTGTCCCTCAGCTGAAGGAAGAGGTTTTCCTCATTGGAAGCCAATCCAGGCTCTCCTCCACTCCAGACAGCAGAGTCCTGGCCCAGCAGGAGCAGGTTCCCAGCCAGAAACAGTCACCCAGCGGTGACTTAGGACATCTTATAACCCCTGAGATGTTCTCATGCTTTTGATTGCTTCCCCAAAAAAGCCACAGACAAGTTAACCTGCAACCCTTCTGAACTGGGCATTGGAACCCAACACCAGAGAGGCAGAGAAGAAATAAAAGCACCCTGGGATGTAGGAGGCCATGGCCAGAATTTCAGTTATTCCTGTGTCCAGCAAGAGCAAACCCCTCAGTCTGGTGGCTCTTAAGCTCTCTGCAGCACTGATTAATGAATCATTAATGAATGGCAAGGCAGGTTGTGGGTGCATTGCTCACAAACCTGAGCTTCAGCTGAGCCTCACCTGCCCTTCACAGCTCCAGCCTGACCTGCAGAGCTCCTGGCTCAGCCTGGACTCATTTCCTGACCACCTCTCCCCTTCCTGAGCTGCACAAAGGGAGTGAACCAGTGACTCTGGCATCCTCAGCCTTCCCTCAAAGGCCCCTTTGCCTCAGCCCTGGCTCCAGCTGCCTCCTCAAGACCCAGAACAAAAGAACATCACAGCAATCGGTTCTTTTTCAAAAGAGAACATGACTTTATTGGAAGTCCCGTCACTCAGAGGAGGTTCTGGAAGAGCACAGGGAGCCTTGCAGGTGCCCACACCTCAGGAGGCCACTCTAGGCTCCTGCTTTCCTAAAAATATTGGCCCAGGGACTTGCCCGGGTTCACAGCTGCAATGCGTTCAGTGGACGTGTCCAAAGTGAGGTTATTTCAGGTTATTTTTTAATCTCTCCAGGCACCTTGAGGAGGGCCAGCCAAAGGCTGATATCAGCCCTGAACAGAGCCCAGTTCAGTGAGATAAAGGCAGTGGAGGAGCTGCACTCCTGCTGCTCCCCTCCCTCACCTCGGCATTTGCTTCTCAGCTCTCAGTGAGGCTTTGAGAGGAGACTAAATCCGAACTGTGGCCTTGAGCAGGGGGAAATTCACATTAAAACCCCAGGGAAAAGGTCAGAACACGATTCTGAGAGGTAAAGAAAAGGAGAGAACTGTTCCATGCTCTGAGGCCTGCTGGTGTGGAGCAGATGTCACACCGAGATCTGCCTGAACATGGCTGTCACCCCTGGAAATAGTCACATATTCGACTCTTTAGCCATGAATTCAGCTTCACTGGCTTGCAAACGAGCCAACCCCAGAACAGAAAGAGCATCCAGGGGGGCTCTTCATTGTCCTCCCTCTCCCACAAAGAGCCTGATTATTCTTTTTAAGCAATCCCAGCCTAGGCCAGCACCTGCTGGTGGAGTTTATTGGCACAAGTCTAATTCCTGACTCTTGCTTGAGTCAGTCCCAGAGAAATCACTCTGCTCTGAGATCAGCACCTGCCCCAATGGATTTAAAAAAGAGTAAAGGAAATGTGTCACTAAAAACAAGGAGGTAAAACATTGCCTCACCTTGAGTACCATCACTTCACACTCCCAAAGGACAACTCCACTACACCCCTGCAAGCACTTCAGTCTTGTTCAGAGTCTTTCCCTCGAGTGTTTAGCCAAGCATGTTGTCCAAATCCAGGGTTATTAAGGAGGGTGAAGCTCAGGAAATCTTTGCCAGGTCACGCCCCTCACCCAGTCCCACTGGCAGGAAAATGGGATTTTTCACATTGGATTTTCTCTACACTGTGAAATAACTCAGCGTTGGAAATGAGGACAGAACATAGGGACTGTGCAATTGCTGGCTGCAGACTGATCATCTCTGGCATTGCCACCCTCCTTGGGACTGCACCATTGCTGGAGATGTCAAGGAATCAGTGGCAGGCTCTTCAGGTTTCCACTCAAATCCCTCTTCTCTCAGCTTTTCCGTGTTCCTAGTGCTGATCATCTCCTCAAGGGGCAGCACAAAGTCAATTCCGTGTCATTTTAGGAGTTCTTTCCACAGGAACAAGCTCCAGCAGCCAGGCCCCAAACCCAGGGGATTGTCCCCTACAACCCATGAACGAGCAGCCAAGAACTTTCCACAGGTGCACTCCTACTCCTGGCAAGACCGTGTGTCCAGGGAAGGGGAGTTTTCCACATTTTCCTCCTTACAAAGCGACAAATCTCAACCATGAACCCCAAGGACACCACGTACATGGCCAGGCCCCCGGCCTTGAGGAGCCAGTTGGGTTTGGGGGACGTCACCACCCCATACATGATCCAGGCCCCCGCCCCGATCCGCAGCGCCAGGAAAAGGAGCACGAAGAGGAAATCCACCCCGGCTCCCAGGGGGGTGTGGTAAGAGCCCATTTCCCGCAGGAACCAGCGGGCCTGGAGCAGGGGGTTGGTGATCTCGCTGACAAACACCACGGCGTTCACCTCCGTGGCGGACTGGCCCAGCCCCAGCACCAGGATCATGCCGCAGATGCTCAGGGTGTGGTGCAGCAGCATCAGGTCCCCCTCTGTCTGGAAGTACAGGCACCAGCCCAGGTCAAAGATGAAGTAGCCCAAGGTCAGGGACAGCACGTGGATCTGGAGAGGGGTGTTTGGTGAGCCTGGAAGGGAAGATGTGCATAAGCCTGGGCTCTTATTTAAGATATTTTTCTGCTTTCCAGACCAGTGCGTGTCGAGTGTGCTTCTCTGCTCCTACATTTCCAGCCTTATCCAAGTGCCAGGAATTAGGGATGTTTGGTTCTGCTTCCCCTTCACACCCCAGCCTGCCCAGCAGACCCATCCCACCCTGCCCCACTGCTGCATCCCTTCTCCTCCCTGCCTTTTAGAAAACCTCCATCAGCAGCACTAGCTGAGATTTAATGGTAGAAACCAGCCAGCAAAACCCTACAGCTGAGTGTCAGGGGTTATTACACCCTTCAAGATGTGGGAGCACTTTGTTCTCCACTGATGCTGCAAATAAACTCGAGCTGCCAACCTGAAAACTTCCAACTTGCACATGGACAAGCAAAAAAAGGAAAAGGAAAGAAAAGGGAAAAAAGGGAAAAAAGGGAAAAAAGGGAAAAAAGGGAAAAAAGGGAAAAAAGGGAAAAAAGGGAAAAAAGGGAAAAAAGGGAAAAGAAAATGAAAATAAAAGAAAATAATAAAAGAAAATAAAAGAAAATAAAAGAAAATAAAAGAAAATAAAAGAAAATAAAAGAAAATAAAAGAAAATAAAAGAAAATAAAAGAAAATAAAAGAAAATAAAAGAAAATAAGAACAAAAGGATGAACAGTGAGAAGTGGTGGAAAGAGAAGCATCAGAATTAAACAAAATTTGGCCCCAAACACACACACCTGTAAGAGGAGAGGAAATCAGCCCCTACCTCCAACCGTGACAGAGCCACAGGTGAGCCCAGGTGAGGGTGAGATTCCAAACATACCTGCGTGGGTCAGAGGCCAGGGGCCATCCAGGAACACGACGTAGCCAGAGAGGCAGGTGACAATGAGCCCGTGCACGAGGGTGACCAGGCGACAGCTCCACTTGTAGGAACGCTGCCTGTTCCAGCGGCAGAAGCAGCTGTAGAGGCACAGCCAGGTGACAAAGCTGCAGGCCACCTCCAGGACGATGGGAACCATCCTGCTGGAGGCAGAGGGGCAGCGTGAGGAGGGCGGCAGCCCCTCAGAAAGCCGCGCTCATCCCGAGCATCCCCCGTGTGCACGCCGGCACATCCATGGAAATCCCGGGTAGGGAGGGGGAAAACCCCACCAACCACCGAAACAAAGCAAAATAAAACAAAACAACCTCCACAAACAACCGAAACAAAACGAAACAAAAATAAAAACCAAACACCCGAAACGAGCAAAACAAACCCTGTACCCTCCCGTGAGCACCGCGCTCTCCCGAGCCCGCTTAGCGCCGGTCCCAAACCCCAACGGGAAAACCACAATCCCAAAGCTCCCGCTGCCAAAGCGCCTCTGCCCTCGGGAACCAGCACACCGGGAGGGACCTAGACCCCATCCCCAGCTGGGCACGGCCCTGGGGGTACCCGAGAGCCCCAAATCCTCACCCCGCTCCGGCTCTGCGCGCCCGGCACCTGCGCCCGGCTGGGGCTGCCCGGGCGGGGAGGCGGTGCCGGCGCTCCCGGAGCCTTTTATCGTCCCTTCCCTGTCCTGCCCAGCCCTCTCAGCCCTGCCCTTCCCGGCCCGGCCCCCGCGGCATCCCCCGAGGATGCTCGGCTGCATCCCCGCTCGCTCAGCCCCGCTTTACCTGCCCCGGAGGCGGACAGGGATGCGCGGAGCGGAGCTGCGGGCCCTGGGGCCGGGCCGGAGCCGGGGCAGGGCGGGCAGGGAAGGGGGAACGGGGCGGGGGAAGCGGGGACAGGCCTTTGGTACCTCCGCCCAGCCTCGCCTCGCCCGGCTGGAGCCGTCCCGGAGGGCGCCCAAGCTTTATTTTGGTTGGGCGTTTTCCTCTCTGGTGATGGATCAGGCAAGAGGGGAGGTGCTGGTGTCCTTTTTTTTTTTCTTTTATCCCCCTCCCCCCCGCATTTTTTGTTTGTTTTTGTTTGTTTGTTTCTGGTTTTTGTGGGGTTTTGTTTGTTTGTGGGGGTTTTTTTTGTTTGGTTGGTTTTTGTGGGTTTTGTTTGGGTTTTTTGGGGTTTTTTTTGGTTGGTTGGTTGGTTTTGGTTTTGGTTTTGGTTTTTTGGGTTTTTGTGTTGTTGTTTTTGTTTTTTTTTGTTTTGCCGAGTGTCCTGGAGTCTTCTTTCAATCTTTCTCCCAGATGGGGGTATAGATAAATGATCGCAGGGAGGGGAGGCTGAGGCAGGGGTCAGAGAGCTCGGGACAGGCTGGGTCCGGGGCTGGGAGCGGGGCCGGACACTCGGTGCTCAGGGAGATGTGACACAGAACGAGCAGAACAGGATGGGTGAGCCAGGAGCTGAGCGGGGGCCAAGTTCAGGGCTAGGAGTGAGTAACCAGGACAGGACTGAGCTTCCTCCGAGCCCTGCCAGCCAGCTCGGTGTCAGTGCTGTGTCATTCCTGACTCAGTTTACTTGAAGATCTGAGATTGTGTCCCCCAAAGAACCCAAAATTTCCCTGCAGGAGCTCTACACTGCCAGTGCAGCCTCTGAGAGCACAAGAGCCCTTCTCAGGGAGATCTGCCGTGTGTGCTGCACCCCACAGGATGCTCCTGTGAGTTATACATTCAAATATCCTTTTAATTGGATCATGCATTAGGTTGCTCTTATATTTGAGCTAAAACTTGCTGGGTTTTGTCTCCTTTCCTGGCATTTTGAAGCAGGCAGGTGTTGCCCTGTTCTTTTCAGCCTTCTGATGTTTTACTTTTGGTGGAGTTTCTCACACACTTTTCATGTAAACAATGATTGTTTTGCATTCCTTTCTGGAGGAGGAGAGAATTGATGGACTGTTGGTTTGACCAGTGTGGTTGGAGAGGACAATTTTCCTCCTCCAATCCATGGTCACTGTTGGAATTCTATAAATGTCAAGGTTTGTAAATAAACTGCCCCTTTCTGCCTTGGACATCTCAGTGCTGAGTTCATTTGTGTCAAATTGCAACAGGCAGGGACCTCCAACACAGAGAAAGGGGGTCCCAGTTTGGGTATTGATCCCTGCTGGCATCTGTAAAGCTGAGCCTGAATTTAAGCTGAAATGTTTTATTGCACTGTTAGGATCCATGCTAATTCTACCTAATTCTACCAATTTCAGCTAATTGGGAGCTGGAAATCCCAAGGCTGTGAGCATCAGGAACGATGGGGAAACTCGGTGGCATCATTTGGGCACTGAGAAACAATGAAAATCTCCCTTCAGGCCACGGGGAAACCTGGGAAGGACAAGGAATGTTCTCCCAGTTTGCACTCCCTCTCCTCACAGGTGGGAGGAAAGAAATGAACGAAGAACAAAAGAAATTAAATACCAACAACAATTTGTTAATTTTCCAGCCCTCCCCCAGCCTTGCTTGAACTTTTGAATGTCAATTTATGAGGTACCACGGCTCCTGGTGTGGGATTGCCCCAGCAGCTCTCCTTGGAGAAGGGACAGGGAGCACAGGGCTGGCTCAGGCACAGGAGCTGCTCTGGGGACAGCTCAGCTGCTCAGGAGGTCACCGAGTTCTCACAGGGAGCAACTGCTGCCTGCATTGTTCCTCTGTGGCTGTGGGAGGTGACTCCTGCTCCTGGAAAGCTGGAATTTCCTGCTCTGTTTATTTTCAGTCCCTCAGATGCTCCCCTGCGAGGCTGGAAGCGTTCCTGGGTGGCAGGGGAACGCAGCTCTCTCCCTTCCAACTGCAGCTCTTTGTGGAGCAAACAGACTGCTGGTGTTTGTTTTCCCACTCGGGGCCAGTTTATTAATAAATCCCAGGGATTTGTCGTTGTGTTTATAAACTCTGTGGAGGAGAGGAACCCTCAGGATGTGTTTGCACAACACCTGGCACAGCCTGGCCTTGATCTCGGCAGAAATATCCACGTGCAGGTGCCGTTATCCAGCTTTTGGTACTTTGGTGATTTCCCTCCCAGATTTCAGAAGCATTATTCCAAAATTCATGCAGATGGGAGCAAACTACTTGGAGGAATTCCTGAGAACCAAATGGAGTAGTTTGGAATAGAAGCCAGATTTGGATCTTAATGTATCTTCTCAAGGCTCTAAGAGCATATGGATGTACAGTAAATTGTAAATGGATTATTGGAAATTGCTGATTTAACTTTATTTTTGGTCCCTTTTGACCAAGGGGCTCACAAACCTCTGCAAGTCTGGAGCAATCACCTGACTCTGCAGGCAAAATACAAATTGTAGCTCAGCTGCCAGGAGTTAACTCAGAATTCCTGGGTGAAGCATGCAGGCCAAGGTTATGAAGACAATCACTGCTCACTGTTGGAATAATTGCTGATAATCTATGAAATAATTTGGGATTTGCACAGTAGAAACAAGCTGGAAACTCCAGCTGTGCTGAGGGTTGGGTTAATAAATGTCCTGGTGATGGGGAATCAGCTGTGGTGTTCATTCCCTAAATTCTGCTGTTTGGCACAGATTGAGCACTGGGAGAAGGAAGCAGGATTTTCATCACCATTGCCTGGCAGGGACCAAGTCCCTTCTCCAAGGTCACGCAGGAAGTAAAACAAGACACAGTGGCCCAAAGGTTCAGATGGGTGTTGAAATTTGTCCTTTTTATCTGCCTATCTTTAAATATCCATATCAGCCAAAATGGATTAAAAAGACAGGGAAAACAAGAGTGGAACTGGAACCACAATTTTCCTGGTGGTAGGCTACAAGAATTGACTTTTCCTTTGGAATCTCATGGAATTCCCAAACACTTGCACACACCAACCTCAGGCAATACCACGTGAACAGAAAAACAGAAAATGGCAAATAAATTCCTCACAGCTCAAAGACCAGAAGGCACTTTGATAATAGTTTGTTATTATTTGGTATCAGATAAAACCCAAAAAAGAGGAAAAGAAATAAAAGAGAGAAAGTCAAGACTCATCCTCATCCCACTAAACCAACACAAATCACAATTCCCCCCCAAAGTTTTCAGCAATAACAAGACCTGGACACAAGTTTTGCAAAAGACAATTTTTTTTTTGGTTGTTTGTTTGTTGTTGTTGTTTTTTAAAGGAAAACATAAGAAGGCTCTAAAATACTTAATTAAAAAAAAAAAAAGGAAGAAAAAAAAAAAGAAAACAAACAAAAAGCACCTTTAGAAAGGGAGCAGGAGGAGCAAAGCAGGCGGGTGGGGAGCCTGGGGAACACCAGGGCTCCCACCCAGCCACGGGGCTGCGGTGAAATGAACTCAAACCTCGGCTCAGTTTGGGGGCTGTGCGTGACAGGAACAGCAGGAGGGACCCTCCTTCCTTTTGGGAAGCTCTGGGACGGGATGGGGACAGAGAGAAAGAGAGAGAGAGGAGAGTCCTGACACAGGAACCCTGCCCGGGAGGATGCGGAGCTGCAAGCGCAGGAGCCATGCGAGGACAGCGAAGCAGAGGCTCGCCCCGGAGGGGACAGTGGCACTGTGGGGGCTCGGGGAAGGGGGACAATGTCACTGTGGGGGCTGGGGGAAGGGCTGGGCTGCAGTTTGAGTCCCTGCACAGCCCCGCTGCCGGCCGGGGGCTCCTGGCGCGAGGCCGCGCCGGCGGCGCTGGAAGGCACTGGAAGGCCCCGGGCGTGGCGGGTGGTGCACGGCCTGGAGGCAGAGCTGCTCTCCCCTCGCTGCAGCACGTCTCAGTGGAGGTAGGTGGGCTGGTTCCATCGGTACCAGGAGCTGTTGGCAGCAGGGAACAAGAGGAGTTTCAGCTGGGAGTGAAAGCCGTCCTGATTTCCCGCTGAGCGCGGCTTTGGCTCCGTGATTTATTATCACAGCCCCTCTGCTGGGCTGGGTTTTAGCAACAGGGGTGCTCAGAACAGGGCACAAAAAACACAAGATCTTCAGTTGCTACCTGGCCTTTTTTTCTTTTTTTTTTTTTTTTTTTAATCCCTCACTGGGCTGGCAAAAGGCAAAGGGATCTCGTTTAAATGTTGGGGAATTGCATTGCCCTGTGCAGGGCTCTCGTGGGAATTGCCATTCATATTCCAGGGTAACAGCACCCAGATCCATAAAAGTTGGCAAGAGTTGGTAAAGGATGGTAAAATTCCCATATCCGAGGCCATGGGAAGAAATCAGAATTAGTGTTGCATCACAGCAACTCCCCCTTTGTGTCTAAACAAGATCTTCAGGTGCTACCTGGCTTTTTTTTTTTTTTAATCACAAGAGATTTTGTTGGGAAAAAAAAAAGTTTCATTTCATTTCATTTTAATGTTTCCACAAAAAACAAAGATGATCAAAGTGTTTCAGTTAGAGGTAAATGATGAGTGGGGGGATCCAGAAAGCAGAAATCATTTCTCCCTTTTTTTTGTGCGTAATAACATTTTGGAAAACAATCATATTTTACTATTAAAAAAATGAAATGTTCCCTGATCTTTTCCAGTCCCTGCTTCTACAACAAAACCTCACTCCAAGCAACAAATTCTTTGTTGCAGGGACAAAACAAGGGGAGGGGGATTTTATGGCACAAGCAGCTGTGGGTAACCCCCTCCTCACTCAGCATCCTCGAGGTGATGCAGCAGAAATCACAAGAGCAGAGAGCCCCCAGGGAAATAACCAGCAGGGCTCCGAGCCCTCTTGGCTGCTCTAATGCTTTTGCAGAGGTAAAAAATAATCTTTGTTTTGCCACTGTGGAAGAGCTGCTCACAGCAGAGCTCTGTGGGTGGCACTGCAGGAGAGGAAACTGGCTGTGGAGGGGGTTATCCAAGCAGGAACAGCAAAATAAACCTTCCTCTGCTTCCTTCACACACGAGTCAGGTCAGGACAGTGTTTCTAATCACTTTGGGGCTTTTTTTTTTTTTTTTTTTATTATTTTTTCTTTTTTAACCAGCACAGCTGTTCAGGCAAAACTTGATTTTCAAGCAGAAAAAGAGCCACATCCCAAAGATGGAAGGGACCCACCAGGATCACCAAATCCAACCTGCACAGGACACCCCAACAACCCCACCCTGCCCCTGAGAGGTCACACACAAAGCTTCACTCAGGAACACTCCACACTGCTGGAAATCTCCATGAGATTTCCTGTTCTTCCTGGAAATCCCCGTGTTTTCCCCCAGCCCCCAATGCCCTGGGGTAGGTTTGGGGGTTTTTTTGTTTGGTTTTTTTTTTGTTGTTTTTTTTGTGGGCTGTGCCTTACCCTGAAGAGTTGAAGCCAGAGGAGTTCATGGCAGCTTTGGAGTTGCTCTGGGCTGTGCCAGGGCTGCTGGCATGGAGGGCACTGCCAGGGGACGAGGGCCTGCTGGAGTTCCCAGGGGAGCAGGAGGATGTCACTGCGTGGGGACAGAGCACAGTCAGCCTGGGGGCTCCTCCTCCTTCCTCCTGCCCAGCCATGGCCCCACCCTTCCCAGTCCCACCCGTGCCTCCTCTGTTCTTGGGGCCTGCTGAGCTGCTGGAGTTCCCAGGGGAGCAGGAGGATGTCACTGCGTGGGACAGAGCACAGTCAGCCTGGGGTCTCCTCCTCCTCCTCCTGCCCAGACATGCCCACCCTGTCCCTGTGCCCACCCCGTGCCTCCTCTGATTCTTGGGGCTCTGCTGAGAGAGGCAGGAGGTTAAAAAAGCCCCCAAAAGCACAAGGAGATCTCCAGACTGGGCTTGGGGGCTTGGGGTTCTGCTGAGAGAGGCAAGAGGTTCAAAAAGCCCCCCAAAGGACAAGAAAATCTCTGAACTGGGCTTAGGGTTCTACTAAAAGAGGCAAGAGGTTAAAAAAGCCCCCAAAAGCACAAGGAAATCTCTCAGCTGGGCTTGGGGTTCTGCTAAAAGAGGCAGGAGGTTAAAAAAGCCCCAAAGCACAAAGAAATCTTTAAACTGGGATCTCTGGAGCTGGGGTTCTGCTGAGAGGGGCAGGAGGTTAAAAAAGCCCCAAAAAGCACAAGGAGATCTCTGAACTGGGCTTGAGGTTTTGCTAAAAGAGGCAGGAGGTTAAAAAAGCCCCCAAAAAGCACAAGGAAATCTCTAAACTGGGATCTCTAGGGTTGTGGTTCTGTTGAGAGAGGCAGGAGGTTAGAAAGCCTGCTGGAGTTCCGAGGGGAGGAGGAGGATGTCACTGCCCAAACATCCCCACCCTGTCCCTGTCCCACCCTGTGCCTCCTCTGATTCCCTGCCCCGGGGAAGCTGTGGGACCCCAGGAATGTCCCCCTGTTCCTACATCTGGGAATCTCAGGTCTCCAAGGAGATCTGACCCTAACCCACCCTTTTATCTGGCTCCCAGTTGTGCCTGGCCCCCAAACCTGCACAGCCCAGCCCGGGATGATGCTGGAAATGTGATTTTGCCATTTTTCCAACAGCCAGGCTGGGCTGCTCTCATCCCAGCTGTGTGGGGGGCACGCTCCCTGGCCAAAGCCGAGGGTCTGATGGAGATGATGCTGCAAATGTGAGCCAGGAATGGAGGAGTCAGGGCTAGAAGGGCAGAGCAGGGAGGGAGGGGAGGTTTGGCAAGGCTCACCAGTCCCGGGCATGGTGCTGTGCACTGGATTGACGGAGAGGGGCCCCAAGGAGCCTGAGGTAGAGACCTGGGCAGGAAGAGAGGCAGGCAGTGAGCATTGGGCACTGAGGGTGGATCAATCACATCCTGCCAACTCCTCTCCCAGCCCCTGAGGGGTGTGCTGCCTCCCAGGGACACGTCACCCCACACCTGGGGCTCTCGTGGGTATTTCCATTCATATTCCAGGGTAGAAACACCATTCCCATACTCCAGGCCATGGGAAGGAATCAGAATTAGCGTTGCACGTGCCTGACACTCTCCACATCCATCTAAATGTATGGATCAGCTATGGAAAAGCCTGAAATAATCACATTTCCTGGAAGTCTCAGGATGAAGATGGATGTCTCAGACTGGGCATTCTCAGCGTGAAACTTCCCAGCTCCCTCTGGTTTTGGGCACAAAAAAATCTCAATCCTCTTTAGGGAACTTATCATTGATGGTGAAGATCTGGATGTCTCAGACTGGGCATTCTCAGCCTGAAACTTCCCAGCTCCCTCTGGTTTTGGGCACAAAAAAAATCCCAACCTCCTTCAAGAAGCTTAATTCTCAGGTGACAATTGGCAATTTGCCATCCAAATTAGCAATTATTCCTGAAGGCAGCACGTTGTTCAGGGAGGCTGAGGAGCACGGGCACACTTTGGACAGCAGTCACAGGGAACTGTTCACCCAAACTCCTGCTGTGGGAATCCAAATGTTTGTGTTGGGGACCAAACTGGTTGGGCAACCAAACTTCCCGTGATGTTTTCCTGCCTTCTGCTGGAGAATTCCAAAAGCTGGGAGATTTCAAGATAAAAATCAGACTCTGCCTCCCACTCCTGTGCTGCAGCACTGAGGAGGTTCCTGCCACTTTTAAGTGGCAAAGTCACCAAGCAACTCTTCAATGAAGCAGCAGAAAAGCAGCTAAATTGGTATCAGTGTATGCAATCCTCACACCCCATTAATTCTGGAAAGGTTTTCTTTATCAATCTCAAGGGGAAAAGCTTTGGGATGGCACCGTGATTTGAATAAATCATCCCACAATTAAACTAATTAAACTAATCAATTCCTCCTAGGAAATTTGTCTTTCCTTTCTCCTGCTTTCGACAAATAGAATTATCGCTTAATTAATTGTTACAATTTAGCTGATTGTTTTCAAATGGATGGAATAATAACAAATGCTGTGGATGAGGTGGCTGAGCCCCAGGTCCCTCACCAGTCTGGAGTTGTAGATGGGTGATTTGATGGGGGATGGCATGGGGCAGCTGATCCGCTTCTCCTTCTGGCGCCGGTTGCAGAACCAGACCCGAACCACTTCCTTCTCCATGGAGAGCTGCTCTGCTATCAAGGAGATCTCCTCTGAGCTGGGCTTGGGGTTCTGCTGAGAGACACCAGAGGTTAAAGAACCCCCAAAGAGCACAAGGAGAGCTCTGAACTGAGATCTCTGAATTGAGATCTCTGGGCTTGGGGTTCTGCTGAGAGAGGCAGGAGGTTAAAAAAGCCCCAAAAAGCACAAGGAGATCTCTGAACTGGGATCTCTGAACTGATTTCTCTGGGCTTGGGTTCTGGGTTCTGCTGAAAGAGGCAAGAGGTTAAAAATCTCCACAGAGCACAAGGAGATCTCTGAACTGGGCTTGGGGTTCTGCTGAGAGACACAAGAGGTTAAAAAAGCCCCAGAGCGCACAAGGAGATCCCTGAACTGGGATCTCTGAACTGATTTCTCTGAACTGGGATCTCTGAACTGATTTCTCTGAACTGATTTCTCTGGGCTTGGGTTCTGGGTTCTGCTGAGAGAGACAGGAGGTTAAAAAGCTCCAAAGAGCACAAGGAGATCTCTGAACTGGTCTTGGGGTTCTGCTGAGTGACACAAGAGGTTAAAAAAGCCCCTAAAAGCACAAGATCATCTCTGAACTGGGATCTCTGAACTGAGATCTCTGAGCAGGGATCTCTGGGTTTGGGGTTCTGCTCAGAGAGGCAGGAGGTTAAAAAGACCCAAAGAGAGCAAGGAGATCTCTGAACTGAGGTCTCTGGGCTTGGGTTCTGGGTTCTGCTGAGAGAGGCAAGAGGTTAAAAAGCTCCCAAAAGCACGAGAGCATCTCTGAACTGGGATCTCAGAACTGGGATCTCAGAACTGAGATCTCTGGGCTTGGGGTTCTGCTGAGAGAGGCAGGAGGTTCAAAAAGCCCCACAGAGCATCAGGGGCTGCTGGGAGGACAAGGGTGGGGCTGGCTGAGAGCTGGGGAGGGGACAAAAGCTCCGTCTGAGGCGGAGGGTAAATATTTGGGTGAGAGATTATGTTCTGTCAACCACAAAGTGCCTCTGGCTCCACATCAGCTCTCCTGGAGTCAGGGGGGGCTGAGTCACAGCTCCTGCCCCACAAGTCACTTCCCTCTTTGACCTTAATCAGTGCTGGGCTCACCTAAACCTGGTGGCCTTGTCACTGTCCAGGGGACAGGAGCTCTGGGTGCTGGTCTCAAAAAAGCCACTGCCTCTCTCTTGCCCCAGCCCTCATTTAGAAAGGGAAATGACAGAGCCCACCCTGCCCCCTGAGCGTTTTATCTTCATCCCTTTTAGCTCTGTGGGGTTTGCTCAGAGCTGAAGCTCAGAAATGTCAAAGACACCTGGCACAGAGGTGCCAAGATAATATTCCCATTACAGAGAATGACTTCCACCAGCTAAAAAGGAGCTGCTCAAATGATCTGGTGATGACTGAGCAAGTTTTGTTATGAGGGAGAAACCAAGAAAAAACAAGCTCAGGAACAGGTTTGATTTGAGACATTTCCAAAGCACAGTTTAGTCCCATTGATTAAAGCTCTGTCTGATGCCTGCAGTGACTTTCCTTTAAATTCTTGGAGCTTAAAAAGTAGAAGGGCTCCACTTCTGAATGGGTTCAGGAAAAAAAAAATTGGAGCAACAAGTTCTGGGGTCTCACAAGAGCTGCTTGATGGGGCATTGTGGGCACAGAGCTCCTGTGACACACCTGCAGCTCCAAAAGAGAAGGGGTGGGTGCAGAGATCAGCTTTGGCCCAGTGGGTGATAATGGGGAAATGTGGTGCTAAAATTGTAATTCCCTTAGAACAACTTTAAAAAAGGAAAAAATTGGGAATTTCTTTGCCTTTAACACCTTACCTGTTAACTCCTCCAAACATTTTTTTAACCTACTCTCTCAAATAACAGGGAATTTCTTGAACACTTTACCTGTTAACTCCTCCAAACATTTTTAACCCACTCTCTCCAATAACAGGGAATATCTTTGGCTTTAATACTTTTCTTGTTGTTCCTTCAAGCATTTTTTTAACCTACTGTCAAATAACAGGGAACTTCTTGGGCTTCAACTTCTTGGGCTCCTGTTGCTCCTTCAAGCATTTTCTAACCTGCTGTCAAATAAATACCCTCCCCCCCAAAAAAAAACCCCTCTTTTTCTTGAGAAGCCTCAGTGCTATAGGCTCAGGGAGAGTTCCCAAGAGACGGAAAGATCTTCCCCTCACATCTTGGAATCTCTTCTCCAGCGTGGAGCGGATGTTGGTCTCGATGCTGGTCCTCTTCTTCCTTTTCCGTCCAAACATCTCGTTCACCGAGGGGTAGGAATTGGGGGTGCTCATGGAGGAATCCAGAGGAGCAGATTCTGGGGGAAGAAGGAGGGGGAGAAGAGATATCCAAGGAGATAATGAGTTGTGTTCATTCCCAGACACTTCCTGTGAAACAAAGGCGCCTTCTAAAATAGACAAATTGTTCCTGCATTGTGGATCTCTCCTCTGATGATGATGAAAATTGCTCCAAGTCCATCAAGGAGCTTGTCCAAATCAAAGAATAAAAATGTTTTAAGCCACACAGCGTTTTTCCCTTGTGAGCCTGATTTCCAGCCTGCTCTGACACGGACCAGGAGTGTTCCAATAATTTAATTTCACACAGAAAAGGATGCTGACCAAACCATTTGGCTCGGGGTGGCTGAGATGTGAGCAGTGCCTCAGACATCCTGGAGGGTTGGGTGAAGCACGAGGCTGACGTGAGGTCAGCACAGGACACCACCCCAAATCCTGCTGCCCCTGGGAATTCCCCTCTCAGTGAAACCCTTCCTTTTCCACCTGCACCTCCCGGGCTGAAACCTGAGCACCTCGGCAGCTCCTCCCCTTCCTTTCCTCCTTGCACAGGGAAGGGCTGGATGGATTTGAGGTTCCTGGATGGATCCTCTCCTGTTGGAGCCCTGGGCACTGAGAATTCCAGGCTTTCTGTGCTGACAGGCACTGACCCCCAAGCAAACCCTGCATTCCACCTGAGGCCGTGGAGAAGGCTCCCAAAATTGAGTGACAGCACTGGGATTGTGGGTGTGGGGTTTGGATAGCAGTGTGTGACAGCACAGGGGGCAAAACTCAGAGTTTAAGGGTTTAGAATACAGTGATATAGATATAAAGCCAGATGGGGGATTTAGGGCAGAGGCTGAGTCCTTCTTTTTCAACTTCCTCTCCACAGGTCTGGGTGGTATTTTGTAATTGGAGAGAAAAATCAGCATTGTGGGGCACGGGTATTTGGTTATTGGGTTAAAAGTAAAAATAATTTAGGTGTCACTTTCTTAATTGGACAGTTTACCCTTAAAAGGCCTTGTAGAGATAGAGATGGGCTCCATTTTTAGTTTGTTAGCTGGCAGTGCTGTAGAACTCATGGGTTGTGAGACTGTGCCATGGATAAGAGTTAATAAACATCTGAGTCCCAACACAAAACACCATCCCGAGCATTTAATCCTGACCCTGGCAGAAAAAGAAGATAAAACACAACACTCTGCTGCTGGTGGCATTCCTGCCTTGGCGTCACCCACCTGCGTCACTGAGCCACTTCTCCAGCAGGGGCTTGAGCTTGCACATGTTCTTGAAGCTCAGGTTGAGCGCCTCGAACCGGGAGATGGTGGTCTGGCTGAAGTCGTTGCCGTAGAGCTTCCCCATGGCCAGGCCCACGTCACCCTGCCAGGGGACACCCCAATCCCAGCGTGAGCACCCCTCCCAGAGTCACACAGCCACAGAGTTCACCAGCCTGGAAAAGACCTCTGAGGTCATCAAGTCCAACCTATGACCCAACACCTCCTCATCAACTAAAGCTTGGCACTGAGTGCCACGTGTTGTCTGAGTTTTTGCCGTTCTCCTCTGTCCCCTTTAAGGAGTTTGTAAAAGTCTTATTTTTACCCTTCTGTGTTTTTAGAGTCAGATACACTTTCGTATAAACAAGCCACTTGTTATTGTAAAATCTAGCAATGTTTACATTCTTTTCATAAGGAGGAGACTGTTGATGGACTGCTGCATAGTCCAGTGAAGTTGGAGAAGAAGATTTTCTTCCTCCAATCCATTATCACTGCTAGAGTTTGGTAAATGCTAATTCTGTAAATAAATCTCTTTTTTTTCTGCCTGGGACATCGCAAGGTGTGGGTGTGAGTTCTTTACGTTGACTGCGACGGCCACATCCAGGCTTTTTTCTATTTTTTAAACAGTGACTCCACCACCTCCTTGGGCAGGTGATTCCGGTGCCCAATCGCTCTTTCAGTGAAGAATTTATTCCTAATGTAGCCTAATCTTCCCCTCAGGCCTCTTGCAGGATAGCTTCAGTCTTGTTTCCATGGCCTGCCTGCCAGGGAAAGGGGATTTTTTTCCCTCCCAGGAATCTGCCCCCACCCCTGAATACTGGAGAAGGTGCAGCTATTGTGGTGCTGAGGTGTTAGGAAGGGTTTATCTCTTGGTGTTTTTGGAGAGGAATGCTGCAAAATAACCCAAATTCACCCAATCCAGCCTTTCCTTTATCCACACCTCTGCCCCAAACTCTCCACCCCACCCCTCCCTCTCCTTCACCTGTGTGAACCCCAGCTTGATCCTCCTTTGTTTGAAAGTCTTGGCGAACTTCTCCAGCTCCTCCAGGTCGCTGGGCTCCTCGGAAGCTCCTGCTGGGGTCAGGTGCTTGGCCACTTGCAAGTGCTGGGGGACGTCCAGGTGGGGTTCAACCGAGGAGCCAGGGAGGCCAGAGCGACCCACGGCCTGTCCAAACCCACCCCAAAAAAGATGCTCAGAGCCACAGGAATAGCAAACCACTCCTCTGTCTGTGCCATTTGCCCTCCCCAAAGCAGCAGGTGGAGTTCACCAAGCTCTCAGGTGTGCTCTTACCTGGGAGGCCAGGCTGGGTCCAGGCTGGGAGAGGAGGAGGCTGCCCTGTTGCTGAGGGAAGGAGAGGAGGTTTGGCTGCAAAGCTGAGGGGAAAAAAAAAAAAAAAAAAAAAAAAAGAGAATCTGGTCAGTGAACAGCCCCAGGAATGCTCGGAGTGGGAAGCTCCATTTGTTATTTCTTGCCCAAAATACACCAATTTCAGCTGTTTAAGAGCGTGTCTGGCTCTGAGCTGGATTATGAGGAAGAAAAGGTTCTTCCCATGGCTTTTTAGCCTGCAAGGGATTATTACAATAATTACAGAAGTGCAATATCTCATTTGCTGATCCCTGCATGTCACTCATAATGCTCAGGCATTTTAGAGACCTCTAATCTTGATTTGAGGTGCCAAGCAGCAGAGAATTTCCTACATCCTTTGTGGGGATCTCTCTCAGTGCTTAATCACTGTAGCTCTTAGAAAAATGGACATCTTATTTCCAATATGAGCCCTTGTGACTCCAACTTTCAGCCACTTGATCTTGTTAAAAAAAACCCAAACCCTGATCCTGCAGTTAATCTCGTGAGCCCTCCCACTCTGCTCTCAATTCTACATTTCATTTTCAAATGTCATCTGGAAGCCCTTCTGACCCTCTCTTTCCTACCCTACTGTATTTCAAATAAATTGAATTTCTTTCAGAACGTCGGAGCCGACGCGAAATGATGAAAGGAAAAAGGAAGGGAAATCCATAAACCCAACAAAAAACTGGGATTTATGGAGACTGTGTGATTGTTTAGTTGACAAACTGCCAAGTACAAGCCTATAGCTCTTAGAGGGAATGTCCTACAGGATTAGGTTGTGTAGTTCCCTAGAAATTTAGTTGGTATCAAGTCCATTGTGAGTGAAACCTATAGAATTTAGTGAGGATTTATAACCTGCCCCAGAGCAGTCAATATATTTAATTGATTATAACTGACAATTACAGGGAAATCCACAGAAATTGATGGACTTCTGCTAATAAAAGGGAGAACAGATAATCTCCAGAATCAATCACTTCCCCCTCTCTCTCTCTTTCTGCCTTTTCTTATTTAATTTAGCTCCGATGTGCACAATCCCATTTATTTACTTATGCTGGGGTTGGAATAAGCCTTCCCTAACGCTGGAACAACTCAGAATTTCAAATCCAGGCTGGTAATGAGGTGCACATTTTCACCAGTGCAGGTAATTAATCTCTGCAATGGCTTTGCCTTGGGACGTGGCAGATGCTCTGTCATTTGGAGTCTTTAAAACCATGATTGAACACCTCAGCTCCCAGGGAAAGGAAGGGCTGGATTCAGGAATCACCGGTCTGACAGCTGAGATGAAGATTTCAGCAGCAATCTTTAGGCTGACAGGATTCCCCAAAATCTCCCTGGCTGTTCATTCCCACCTTGACAGAGCTCTCCCACCCCCAGCTCAGGTGTGTCAGGGTTTGGGCTGCACAGGGGATGAGGAATAAGACTTGGGAATTCACCTGACAGCTTCAAAACACAACCAAACTAAAATTCCTATCCCTGTTGGAAAGGCTCAGCCCCCCCAGCCAAGCCCCTTTGGCCACGAAATCCAATTATGGACCCACAGCCCAAAATCAGCAGGGACTCAGGGCATTCCCTGACGGCCCCAGGGACAATTCTGGAATATTTGCTGCCTTCCTTCAGGAGGAAGAAAACTCCACTTGGCTACAAAGCTGAGGGGAGAAAAAAAAAAAAGAGAATCTGGTCAGTGAAGAGCCCCAGGAAGGCTCAGAGTGGGAAGCTCCATTTGTTATTTCTTGCCCACAACACACGAATTTCAGCTGTTTGGAACCAAATTCCACAAAGCCAACCTGAGCCACTCCCCACTGGCTGTGCATGCACGTGGCAAAAGGATCATTAAAACCTGGCAATCACCCATGGAAATGGAAATGTCCTGCACAAATAACCCAGCTCCTGGCCAGAATATCCAGTCCTGGTCAAGCCTGGAACTGGAAGGGGTGACAACCAAAAAAAAGTCACTGAACAGATAAATTCTATCAAAGGCAGCAAGTTCTGCTTTGCAGTAGAAGGTGTTTGTTTGTTTGTGTTTTTTTTTCATGAATAAAAGCAGGCAGCAAGGAATAGATTGTCCTGATCGTATTTCAAACAAACTAATTCAAAACTGTTTGTAAATATACATCAAGTGTCTTCATCCATCACTCAGTGGCACTTGGCAGAGAGGAGAATTTATGTAGTCTGGAAGAAATAAATTCCCCACTTGCTTTTGGAGTGTGTGAAGCCAGTGGGTTCAAGCTGCAGAGATTTAAGGTTGTAATCCTGAATTTTAGATCATGTGGAGGGAGCTCTGTGCTGGGATAAATCCAGAGCACAAGCAAAGGATCCAAGTCCCCTCAGATTTGCCAGGTTATGAATTAAAGCTTAAAACATCCTCCATCCACATCCCTGGGGTGGGGGGAATGCTGTAAAAATATTGGGGGTAAAAACAGAATTACAGGGACTTTCTCAAGCACTGAGCAAGTCCTCAGTGCTTTCCTGGGGTGGATTTCTCTGTGTTTCAGGAGCAGGGAGACCTTTCCTGCCCTCTGGAATATCCAAACCTCTCCCTCTCAGCCCGGAGCTGCTCCTGGCTAAGCTGGACCTGCTCTGCTCCTTCCCTGGATTTACCCTCCCTCCAAAGGATCAGCCCGCGCCTCTGATGAGCTTTCTGGGATTAATGAGCAGTGGGAGGGAGCTCCCCAAGGAGCAGCTCTTCGGCTGTCGGGCTGGATTTGTCCGGAATTCCAGGCTGGGATCGCTGCCTGGCCCCAAGGTGGCACTCGAGGAGCGCACAAGGCTCAGGTGCCAGCAGCATCTCCGGCCCGGCTGCTCCCGCATGGATCTGGGATCATCCCCGGGTGCGAACATCGCTGTGGGAACAGGCACATCCACCAGAAGGGAGCTTTTCCCTGAACGTTTATCCATCTCTGATCCTGAGGATTTCAGCTTTTCTGTTTTCCATCTCTTTGTAACCCTGCAGTTCTTTAGTGCAGAACTCCAAACTCCACACACAGGGTCGGTCAGCTGCTGCTCCCCCACTTTGCTCAGACACACCAATTCCTCCCCAGGCCTGGCAATCAAGGACACCTCACTGCCTCAGGCCCCCAGAGAGGGAAACAAAAGTGAGCTGGGGGCAGCAAACTTGGGGTGAATGACTTCATTACCTGCAGCTGGAATTGGCAGATGAACCCCAACCTGCAAATGGCCCAAAGTGATCCAAGTGTGAAACCCATGAGCATTGTCCATTTTGGGTGCAGCCCCTGGGGGGCTTTGTCTGCCCTAAATGGCCCTTCCATAAACAGAACTGCTTTTTATTCTCTTAATCCTGTCTGCCCTCTGCTTTTAGGCAAGCCCCAAAAGGCATCAGCTCAGCTTTTCTTTCTCTTACCTTGTTGTCCTGCCTGAGACTGGGACAGAAGGAACTGGGGGACTGACTGCATGTGCCCAGGGAGCAACACCAGCTGCTGCAGGGTGTGGAGAGAGCTCATGTCCTGCAGAAAAAAAAGCAAAGGGAACAATAAACTCAAGGATTTATGCTCCTCACGCAGCATCTCCTGACAAATCCACGCTGGATTTGTGTGATTTGGGGCTGGAGGGCTGCAGGCCCAAAAGTTTCAGGTGTAGGAGAAGATTCTGTGCCTACAGAGACATCCATGTGGAGAGCTGTCTGCTTTTCCCTGGGCAGGTTAACTCTTGATGCCATTTTTGAGCTGCAGATCCAAAGGTTTCGGGTGTAGGAGAAGAATTCTCACGGATTTTGGGGAATTTGGGGGCTGGAGAGCTGCAGGCCCAAAAGTTTCAAGTATAGGAGAAGAATTTGGTGCATACAGAGACACCCATGTGGAGAACTGTCTGCTTTTCCCTGGAAAAGTTAACTCTTGACAAAGACATTTTTGAGGCAATCAAAACTCTGGTTGTTAGGACAGCGAAACCTCTCGAATTTCGGTTTCTTCAGATAAAGAATTTCCAGAGTGAACTGCCTAAAAATCACACAGCAAATTGCAGCAGGCTGTCCCAGCTCACCAGCACTGCTTCCCCCAGGACTGCTCTGAACACTGGGGGAAATTGAAGAATCCCTAAATTGTATAATGGATCTGAATAGCCCGTGAAAGGAAAAGGGAAGGGGTGGCTGAGCATCTCTGTGGCTGCCTGGCATCCAACTCCCACCAGAATTTAACAAGAGTTAAGTGCAGAACTCCACATCTTTTTACCTTAGAGGAAAAAAAAAAAGAAAAATTCCCTCGAGGAATTAATTTCTTCCCTGGTGTAAATCAATCTGAGGCAACAAGAGGGTCAGATTAGGAGTTAATCTGGTCTAGGATCCAATCTCCAACAATGGCATTAACCAGACACTCATGAATGAGGAAGAGCAGGGCAAACATTATCAAACACTTCCCCACGGTGCTACCTCAGCCTCCAATCATTTCCAGTCCCAGGGATTTCCTGACCATGGGGTGGTTTCTCTGCTCAGCAAACCCGGGAGGAAATCTCACCCCAGCACGTGTCCAGCCTACCCTGGAACCCACGAGGAAAAGCCCAGGAGGAAGATGAGGATTCGCTTTTCCACCTCAGCGTTCCTCACCCTCTCAGGCTCCTTTTGCCACTGGCCAAAGGAATTTGGGGAGGGGGTGAGGAGCAGCCTCTTTCCCTGGGGTGCTGGGGGCAGCCAGGGCACTCACCCCTGCGATTTGGCTCCCTGGCATCATGGATGATCCCTGCACGAGGTGCCCCGACCGCGGCGGGAGGGCAGATTGCAAGGAGTCGCTGAGGTCCTCGGTTTTGATCTGCAAAAGAGCAAAGGGATTGCAGAATTAGGGAGCAGGGAGGAGGGAAGAGCAGGAGGGATCCCAGAGGCTCCTCTCAGGGGATCTTCAGCTGTTTCCATGGCTGAAAATCAGGGTCACCCTAAACAAGGATGATTCCTCATCACAGCAAGAAGAGCCTCTAATTCCCAAAAACTGGAAAAACCAGGAGGACTCCACAAAGGACATGGCTTGAAATTCCTGAAGATTTGCCCTGACTCCTGGGACTGAACATCCCCAGGTCCCACCAGATCCCTTCCAAACCCCAAAGATGAGGAGGGTCTTTGCTCCTGCTCTCCACTCTGTCCCATGGACACTTTTCCTGCTCTGCCACAAGCCCAGGCCAGGCTGGCACTTTGCTCAATTAAAACACTTCAGGAAACAACCAATTTCAAGCAGCTTTTCTAAGTTTAAAGCCTTCTGTGGAGTTTTAATGAAGACAAGAAGCAATTCCCCTTTCCAGATCACAGCTCAAGCCCCCACAGGAGGGCTGGACATGGAAAACCTCTCATTTTCCCTTGCACTAAACAGAGAATGGTACAAGGGGATGGGAAGGGATAGGTCATGGAGTAAAAGATCTCAAAAAAGCAGAGCAATCTCCCAGACTTGAAAATGCAGCACTCCAGGCACCAAATGCATTTGTTCCATTTCCACCAAAAAACAACAAGAAATTGCAAGGAAAATCTCCTTCCTCAGTTACAAGCTGTGGAAAAATAACTGGAAAACTTCAGAGGTGTCCAGTGGTCTCCTTGAGCTACTTTAACATTCAAGCAAAGTTCTTGTTCACAAAGAAATAATGATTCTTAAATCCACATTCTTAGGAAAAAAAAAATGCACCCAGGGACCAGAACTGAATCCTTGCTCCTGGTTTATTCCACAATCCCCATGCTCATTTCTAACTTTTCTAATATATTTTATTAAAAATTAATTTATTAAGAAATAATAATAAAAATAATCTCTTCCAATTATTGCAGCAGGTGAAATATTTCAGTAGTGCTGACTGGGACAGGAGGGAGGGGAGGATTTTGGAAGTTTTTAGGTTAATTTCTGAAAGGTGACTGTCCATGCACAGGGGACAGGTAAAAGACACAGAACTCTCCTCCAAGCAGAGATTGACCCAAACCTTTTCTCAGCACGAGAACACCCTAAACCAGCATTATTCCTCATCACAGCAAGAAGAGCCTCTAACTCCCAAAAACTGGAAAAACCAGGAGGACTCTGCAAAGGACGTGGCTTGAAATTCCTGAAGATTCACCCTGACTCCTGGGACTGAACACCCCCAGGTCCCACCAGACCCCTTCCAAACCCCACATCCCCCAAAGATGAGGAGGGGTCTTTGCCCCACTGATGGGGCCTGGAGGCCCTGCAACCTCCTGCCAGCAGAGGGGGACAAGAAATCCAGCTCTACAAACCATTCCAAGCGAATATTTGGGGGTTGAAGGAGCTTTTCTGACCATTTGAGCAAAGCAAAGAAACACACGGAATAATTCCTGTTGGGAGAGACCTCTGCAGTCATCGAGTCCAAGCTTTGCTGGACCTCCATGAGAGGAGAAAAGGGGAAAATGGGATCACAAGAGGCTGAACAGCTCCAGAACAGGGAGCTGCAATGTTCCCCTCTGCGTTTTGGAAGGTGCTGCTCGGAGGGAAGGTGATTACAACACCCCTTGCATTACAACTCGAGCTCTGGACACCGCCGAAACTCGTTTTGCAATAATCCCAGCTCCTTGCAACAAGAGGTAGACATGCTATGAATTCCAGCTCTTTCCTACCTTTCAGGTTGGCATGATCATCCCTCTTAGCCTGGCAGGGCAAAAAAAACAACAAAACCCAAACAAAAAAATCAGGTGGAAAGATCTTCTCGATCGCTATCGACAGCGATAAGTCACCAAATGTCAGGCAAAAAGGCTCAGGAGGACACCCCGTTACCCCTGAGCCATCCAGTCACTCCAGGCACGTGGGTTTATGGATGTTCTTTGCATGAAAAAGGATCCATTGGAGGCAAAAAAAAAAAAAAAAAAATTATTAAAAAAAAAAATCAAAAACGAACGTTTGTCTGCTTCATCCAAGGCTGAGCAGTCCCAAGAAATGCAAGTTTTTGGCGTCTCAGAGAGCCGGGCTGTGGATCCCGCCTGAGCCGTGATCCCGATGGGAGTGGGGTGTTGAAGAGGCACGAGCCATTTCCAAACTGAAATCAATTTTTCCAGCTGCCAAGCGGGCCGAGCTGGCGGCGCTCCAGGGAGAAAGGGGTGTGTAGCCGCATCCCGGCATGGCTGGATGTGAGAACGGGAGGTGGGTTTGGCAAAGGACCGGCTCCCGATTTAAAAACAACAACATCTCTCCCACTGCTCCTTCCCCCGGCCCTGGAATTCTCCCTCCTGCGCAGTGGGCGGGATCCTGGGGTTTGCTCTTGACAAATCCTTCTCCCCCTTGCACCCATTTTCCATCGGGTTTAGGCTCAAGTTTACCTCGCCCTCCTCTTCCTCTCCCCGACAGGCCTGCAGCTGGCTAATTGTTGGTGGTGTTCAGGATCTATCCAAAAAAACTTTGGGGATGGTTTATGCAAATCCTGCTCCTTCGTTTTTTTGGGTTTTTTTTTTTTTTTCACCTGGCTAAACCGGCAATATTGCCAAGAGTACATTAAAAAAACAAACTAAACCACCAAACCCAAAAAAACCCCAAAAAACCACACACATTGTGGGCGAGGCCACTCAATATCATGAGACTCCCTTAAAATAATGTAAATTTCGAATTAATGAAACGAGGGGAGGAGTTGCCTCCTCCTTTCCCAGTGCATCTGGGATTTGCAGAAAATGCCTGCAAATATGGGAAGAGTTTTCCTTGAGGAACCAAAAAAAAAAAAAAAAATAAAAAGGTTGAAATGATGAAAATCTCAGAGAATCACCTCGTGGGGGTATTTGATGGGAGCTCTGCTGAAATATTGCGAGTGAGAAGCAGTGATTTGGGTAAAACCAGGAGCAGATCCCACTGGGGTTGCTCAGGATCTCGGTTTTATAGGATGATCGTGGATGGGGAAAGGGGAACGAGAAGTCATGGAGAGATTTTGTTCCCACTGAACTTCACTCAGAAAAATAACAGTATTTAAGGAAAGCAACCCGGCCTGGTGGAAGCTTCATTGCCCATGGCAAGGAGTTGGAATGGGATGATCATCCAACCCAAACCATCCCATGGAAAAACGAGCAGGGCAAAGAGCAGGACCTGCACATCCAGGTGAGGTGTGGGGGCTCTTGGCTGTGAATCTCCAGCACCTTCCTCCCCTGGGGCCCTGCGGGGAGGCCCAGGGCAGGGCTGGCAGCAGGTAACGGCAGCTGGAGGCACGGGAGCTCCTCTGGGCCAGGGCAGGAATCACACTTGCAAATCTCAAGTGGATGTTTGGATGTTTTCACAGCCTCGAAACAGGGTCAGCCCCCGAGCAAGCCGAGTGAAAAACACAGGAAGGGTGACTGGGTGGAAAAGAGAGAGTCCCTTCCGCTGTTGGCTCCAGCAGCTGCAAGGATGGATGGTTTCTTACCTATCTCTGGCCTAAACACGAAAACAAAAAGCAAAACAAACTAAGAAACACACTGAGGGTGATGGAAAATGATCAAAGCTCCGGAGCCCGCTTGCGTAACTGATTTGTGGAAGGTGTTTCATAAACATTTCATAAGAAGGAGAATTATGAAGAAAACATCTCCCAACCTGCCTGCAATTACTGCACAAACTCTTCCTTACCAGTAGGAAGAAGGGGAGAGGAAAAAAAAAAAAGAAAAAAAAAAGAAAAAGGTACATCTGTTTTGTAACTGATCTGTGAACTTCTGGCAAAGGCTGGGCTGGTGAAAACATCCTGCAGACATCTTGCAGAGCCGTGGAAAAGCGGGGAATTGGGGGGATTCTCCCGAGCAGCTCTGCTTGCTGCTGTTCCCTTCAGATCGACCAGCCCTGGGTTCCGTGCACTGATGGTTGGATCCCACTGGTTGGGCTGGAGCTCTCCATGGGCAATCCCAGTTTAGGGATAATCTCAGTTTAAGGATAATCCCAGTTTAGGGATAATCCAAGTTTAGGGATAATCTCAGTGTCGTCCCCATCTGTCAGACCCCAAATCCTCCTTGGGATGAGCTCTTGGTGTGACACACGCAGTGCTCCACCATCCTGCTCAGCCTCCAGTTCAGAGCCTCCAATCCTCTCCCCAAATCCAGGTCTGGGTCTCTCCTGTCCAAGCCCTGCCAGCCCCCTCCAGCAGCAGCTATCAGGCAGGAACCACATCAGTGGGAGATGGAAGACAACTCCATTTGTTGTGAAGCTCCTGTTTAGCCAGTGACCTCTCTGAAGCGCATTTATCTGCCTCCACATCTGCCTTATCTCACAGCCAGAGCCGAGTTTAAGAGTTTGACTCACTCCCAGCCCTCCACAGCAGAGGGAAGAGGAGGATCAGGTGCACGCAGAGGGTCTGGAGCACCTGGCCCTTGCTGAAAAGGAACAAGGCAGCTCTGAGTCACCCCAAAAAGGCTCTGAGTCACCCCGAGGTGCTCCTAAGCACAGCAGGGCTGCCTCAAGCTGCCCCAAAAGCCTTTGCCTGGAGCCCAGGGAGGAGGTTTTAAGCTGGAAACAGGCATTAAGCTGGATCCAAGGCTCTTGCAGCTCCCTGAGCCTCCCCACCTTCCGATGGCGTAAGTGCTCCGCCGTGAATTACCCGCACACGTGGGCCCCATAAAATAAAAAGCACACTAATAATAAATTATGGCAATAATAATAACAATAATGGGGTTGCAATTACTATTTCCACATGTACCATCCTGCATGTGCAGCAGGGCTTAACAGACACCTGGAGAGAAGGCAGAAAGCCTTTATGCCAGTGCCACGATGTTCATTCACCCTGTAACATTTCTATCCCACTGAAGGCTGGGGATTTTTGGAAGGTGTCAGCGTGACAGAAAGGAATTCAGCCTGGGATTAACTCCTGAACAGGCTCTGTCCTACAGCTCAGCCATGGCAGCACGCTGGAAAATTCAAATGCAACCCCAAACCTCAGCACACCTGCATCACCCTACACGAGGCCTTTGAGTTTATTAATTGAGGTCTGATCTGATTGGGTTCATCCTCAGCTTCAGCCTGGGCTGTAAATGGCTGTGCTGGAGTCAAAGTAGGGGTGGGAAGTCAAAACTTTGGGAGCAACCCAGCTGCACGCTCGACAGGAGAAAACAAAGGGAACCACACGCAGCTTTTGTGGGCTCTCTGATACAGCTTTTCCCCGGAATTCTTGCTTCCAAACAAACAGGGAAGAGAGAGAATTCCCCCCACACCCCCCTTGCTGGGCTGAACCTCAGAGGATCACCTGTGGCACAGGAGCTGGGCAAGGCAGAGGTGGGAAGAGCACCTGCCCTGGCTGGCCACGCTCAGGGCGACACCTGCTCAGGTGGGAGTGTCCTGGGCAGGCTCAGAGCCTGCTGAGGGCTCTCAGGAGCTGCTCTGTGCTCAGGGGCCACAGCACTGCTGAAAAGACACTGAAAAAGCAACTCACAGCACCTTCCCTTTGAGCTGGGTGTTCAGGCACTTTCCCTGCAAATATGGGAAGAGTTTTCCTTGAGGAACCAAAAAAAAAAGAAAGGTTGAAATGACGAAAAGCTCAGAGAATCACCTCGTGGGGGTATTTGATGGGAGCTCTGCTGAAATATTGCAAGTGAGAAGCAGTGATTTGGAAAAACCAGGAGCAGATCCCACTGGGGTTGCTCAGGATCTCGCTTTTATAGGATGATCGTGGATGGGGAAAGGGGAACCAGAAGTCATGGAGAGATCCCTGGGCACCCCAAACTGGGAGCACTTTGGCAACAGGCAGGGGGAGATGCCATTTTCTTGGTCAGAGTGGCCAGGACCTCCACTCAAAGCATGGGAAATGATTTTTCCCACCATCAAGGCTGTGATTTCTCCCCTGCCTCCCTCCCAGGACTCTCCCTGCCCCTTCCTGGGGCTTCCCCCTGCCCCAGCCTGGCCGTGGGTTGCAGCACTGCTCCCTGCACCTCTCTCTCTCTCTCTCTCTCTCCATTTCACTTGCCCAACTCCCAAACCTCTCCAGAACTCCACCTCTGCCTACACCCCCGTGCTTATCTGCTCTGCTCCCACCCTGGGCTGCATCCCTGCCCCTTTCCTTATCACCCTGATTTCACACACACCACTCCATGGCTTCTCCCCTGCCCTCCTGCAAGCTCACACAGGTCCCCTGGAGCCCGAGCACGTTCCTGTTCCACTCCAGAGTTGCCTTATTGGGATTTTCTGGCCTGAGAATCTGCCCTGCATGAAAAATGTCTTTTCTTTTTTTTTTTTTTTTTTTTTTTTTCCTGCATCCCTTGCCTGTGGGGAGGAATATCTCTCTGTTCAGGGCTCCCTGTGCCTCCTGGCAGTGACAAATGCAAACACCTGGCACTGTGTGGGTATCCCTGGGTCACTCAGCCACAGGGACAGTGTCCACACAGCCCAGGCAGCCCTTGGTAGGGATGCACTTGCCACCACACCCCACTTTTAGGAGGAATTAACTTGGAATCAGCCTGGGGCTGGCTCCATCCCAGCCCCAGGGGCCTCTCCCGTTGGTCCCTGGCACTTTTGGCAGCACTGCCACGCCCCAAGGAACTGGGACAGGAGAGGAGCAGCTGGAGGGATTGCACTGAGCACACCCAGCAAAGCCATCAAAAGAGAAAGGGAGAGTGAGGGAGATGGGAGAGCATCACACAGGGTTTCATTGGGGGTGGGGGAGCTCAGAGCCAGCTCTCTGCTCCCCCAATCCATGGGTTGGGAAGCAGGCAGGAGGGTTCCCTTGCTGGATAAACCCACAGGCAGCAGCTCTGGGGAAGGAGAAAGTGCCCTCTGATCTCCAAAATTAGAGGCCTTGCTTGAAACCCATCGCCTTCCCCTCCGTGTGCTGGGGCTTGTCCTCGTGCAGGACGGGTGCAGGGCCCCACCCTGGCTGGGTGGTGCAGGTTTGGGGTGAATCCTTGGAGCTCAGCAGATGAAAGGCCATCCAGGACACAGAGTGCTCTCCTCATTAGTGGTGACTCCCTGAGAGGCACATCCAGGCACAGCAGTTCGTGCCACTCAGCCCTCAGAAAGGTGCTGGGCCACCTGGGCTGTGGCTGCCCAGGGCCTTGGGCTGAGTTTCTGTTGTGGAAAACGAGTTTAGTGACCCTTCAGAGAGATCTGTGAACCCAGGGCTCGTCCCTTGCCAGCACAGAAAGCGTTTCCCAAAGGATGAGCAGGGAATTTGCACAAAGATCTCTGTCCCTCCCTCTCAGACAGACCTGGAGCAGCTGTACCAGGTATTTTGCCAAGGAAACAGGTGTAGCAATCATGCTATAAATGAAGTTTGCCCTTTAAAAGCAGGAGAGCAGGAGTTTGGGAATGGACTGCAGCTGGATGTTCAGGAACAGATAAAATCCAGCCAGCTCTGGGTTGTTGTCAACAAATTAATTCAGTGGTTTCAGCCCATCTCTTGAGAAAAGCAATTAAAAAGGCCAAATCCCTGCTCCTAATTGCATCCCCCCCTTTCCCTCACAAGTTCCCCTGGCCTGTTCTGGAGTTCATTCCCAGCAAGCTCACCCGAGGTGCCAGAACAAACCCAGCCTGAAGAAGGGGTTCCTCTGCATATCTGTCCTAAGCAAAGCAGGGCCAGATTTAGACACAGAGCACTTTCCCTGGAGCCAGGGCTTTCTCTGATGCTTTCCCAAAGGGCTGCATTTCAATCAGGAACCTGCACACAAACAAATTTATGCAATCAGCCTGTCCCTAGGACAGAGCAGGGAGACTTCAAAAGGGAAAGGCCGGGGCAGAGCTGAGCTCAGATCCAGTGTCAGGCGGGGCAGAGCCGAGGCCAGCCCTGATTTCCAGCCAGGGGAGGCTCAAGAGATGAAAAGCAGATGCAAGACTTCGGCTGATCCCCTGGGGCAATGGGGAGAAGAGAGAGTGAAATCTGAATTGATCCCCAGAGGGGAGAAGGAAGCAGGATGTGAACCTCCCCTTGAGAGGAGGGCAGAGCAGGACTGGGATGGAAATCTGGAGGGCAGACTGAAACCTGAGCTACCCACGGGGAGGGGGGAAAAGCCAAGCAGGAACAGCAATGACATCCAGGGAGCACATGAGATCAGGGGGAGGTGGGAACACGGGGAGGAATGAAAAACTCTGAGAGAGATCCCCGGGGGGGAGGGAAGCCCTGCTGGAGCGAAATTAAATGTGCAGGGAGTTTTGCATCCCAGATATTAAATAACAAACTACCCGGCGAGCTAGGCCCTTCTCTGCACCTTCAAAAGGACGGAGGGGAGGAAGAACTTGTCTGTGGTTGAGCACAAGACGATGAATCAGAGGATGGGAGTCCATAACCCAGCTCTGGCAGGGCCCTGGGTTTCAATACAGCCCAATGTCCACGGGCAACTGTCCCACGAAGCATCCCCTGCTGCCAGCTGCAGTCACAGAGCTCAGCAGCTTTGGGAAGAGCCAGGCTGTGTCTGCAGGACACCTCCCCACCTTCCAGAGGCACCAGGGGATGCTAAATCCATTAGCAAAGAGCCTGCAGACGTGTGGGTGGAAGGTACCAAACGAGGTCAGGGTGTTTGTTCGTGGCACTGAAAAGGAGCCACCAGGGATTTCACATCTCGGGCGCAGTTTGAATTTCTCACATCGTGATGCCTACAGGACATCAGCTGTGCAGCCCTGAGACAGCTCACCTCAAAGCAACTGCTGGAAATCCCACACAAAGCTCAAAAGTCCAAGTTTCTTTGGGCAAGGACTGTCAGATAGGAACAGAGCGGGGAGAGGAGTCAGACAAGGAGATCCTAAGGGAAGGGAACCCCTTCAGCACCTCCTGCAAGAGAGCAGGGCGGTGACACCCAGGATGCTTGACTTGGTTTTTAGAAAGGAGGAATTGTTCAGCAGACCCAGCTGAAAAGGCTTTCTAGGAAGCCTGTTGGAAATCTGTGTCCTCACTACATCCCCTGACTGGTGTAAAGCAAAGACAGCAGGAACAGGAATAAAGAACAGGAATAAAGAACCAACAGTAAAACTGAAGCTGGGCCCTGCTCAGGCACCTCAGTGCCTGCCTGCCTTAAACCTTGCCAGATCTCCCAGCCAGATCGCCTTCAGATTGATGTGATTGATGATAATGACAGGCTTGATAAACAAATGACAGCCTGTCCTGCAAGGGTCAGCCTTCTGCTGGAATGAAAAGCGCCTGGCACATTTGGGTAGGGAGCAGAGGCAGAACCTGCCCAGCTCTGCTCACACAAAAACCTGCCAGCTTCATTTCAGGAGGGACATTTTCCCTCCCAGCTCTGGAGAGCAGAGAGGAGCTCTCATTCCCTCCTCTGGAAGGAGGAGAGCTGATCCTGCATTCCCCCCTGGACCAACGAGGTCCTGCTGTAGCTTTGGTTCGTGCCTGTGATGTTTTGGTTTTTTGAAACTCTTTCCCAGAGAGTTTTTTGTTAACAATAGACACGTTTTTATAACTGTAGCCTTTGTTTACATTCTTTTCCCTAGGAGGGACTTCTTTTTTATGTCCCTCTGGCTTGACCAATGTGATTGAAAAGCTTTGTCTTTCTTTCGCCAATTGGGTTGTTCTCTGTAAAACAGCATAAAAGGAAGAAATTCCCAAAAATAAACAGAGTCATTGTCAGCCTTCTGAGTCAGAGTCTGTGTCGTTGTGACCTTTAACAGCGTCATCCTGCCATCACTTCCCTGCTGGAAAAGCTCTCCTGCCTTCAGCAGTTGTGCGTCCTCCTCCTCCAGCTGTGGCTGCACACCACTGTGAGCCGGGCTCAGCCCTCACACCACTCACACAAGCCCTGGCACCTCCCAAAACCATCAGCCCTCCATCCCAGCAGGCAGCATTGTCCCAGGGCTCAGCTCCAGACACCTGGCTCTCCAGAGCAGCTACAAAAACAAACAATCCAGTGTTTCCTAAAGGGAATTAAACCCAACCAGGCCCGGGGAGACCGCAGCACCTGGGCAGGATCAGCCAGGAAAAGCTCCCATCCCAGCACTCCCAGCCCTCGTCCTGCTCCCCATCTGAGGCAAACTGGGCTTGAATTGTGCCAGGAAAAGGCAGAGACACTCAGCTCTGTCCCTGCCACACTCTGGCCACCATCCCAAGCCCATCAGGAGGCAGATGTCCCTGTGCAGGCTGCCAGCACCGAAGGTGAAAGTTTATTACTGTGCCTTTGCATTTCCCTGGCCATAAACAGGAAACAACCCAGCATTAGACTGGCTAAATAAAAAAGCCAAACCAGATAGGCAAGGCTGAAGATGCTGCTTTTTCCATCCACACCCTTTTCCCTCTCATTCACATACAAATTACTGTTGCATCCAGGTGGGAGGAGAGTTTGAAGAGGGGAGGGAAAGGGGGGGGAGAGCAGAAATGTTTGCCAAATAGGCTGAGGGATCAGAGGGAGCTTTCTCATAAAGCACAGGGCTGACCCACAAACTGCTAGAAAACCTCAAACTCCGCAAGAGTTTCCCTCCCTCCCCGTTTGCAGGGTGAGAGCAGCCCCAGCAGGGAGTTGGGAGGCAGGGAAGGGGTCTAACCAGGTCACTCCACCCTTCCCATCCCGCCTGGAGCACAGCACGGGAGGGAGGGAGGGAGGGAGGGAAGCAGACCTGAAATGTAGGCCATCTACAAAGGCTGGGGGAGAGGCTTAAACGATGTGAGATTTATGATCTTCAAAGTGATTAGAGCCCAGCGCTCCAAATAAAGGCAAAGAGAGCTCCTGCAGTCAGTTTGGAGTTGGGTTTCAAACCATCCTGCCCTGGCTTCGGTTTGAAAACTTGAATTGCAAGCTGACGAAAAAGGGGGGGAAAAAAAAAAGGCACCCAAACCCAACCTCAAACCCCAAACCAAATTAAAAAACCCACCAACCTCCACCCCTAATGAAAGAGCACAGCACCTGATTTTACATGAAAACACTTTGATATTTCCAGCTCTCCTCTCTTCCTTTTTACTCGTCATTTGAAATCCATTTGCTGAATTGAGGATGGATTCACCAACCTGAGCTGAGGTCAACCCTAAATGTGAGTGTGGAGCCCGTGTGCGTTTGGGCTCCTGCTCATTTAAGACAGCAACTTAAAATAATAATTATTATTATTTTAAATAACAATACTTTCAAATAGTCGTTATTATTTTAAATAATAATGATTTAAAATCACTCTGCCCGTGGCTTTGGGAGGGCCAAGAGAGGGAGACAAAGAGCCACCTGCACAGGCCTGTGTCCACTCAGGGACTGTCACATCCCCACCCCTGGCAGCACTGCAAACCCCTCTGCTGGACTCTGGGCAATCAGAGCAGATCAGAAATAAAATAAAACAATAAAACGAGCTCGTTCAGAGCCTTTTGCTTTTTAAACCTTGCTAAATCCCCAGCTAGGTCAGCTATTCAGTTACACAGTCAAGCTGGAATAAATGAATTGGATTTTGTGGTGCCGTTTTGGGGGGAAGGAGGAAAATAAAAGTGGAAATGCTGCAAAAAAAAAAAAAATCATAAACCCACAATTTCTTTTTGGGAGGAGGGTATTTCTACTGCCTGCAAGCCTGGCTGCCCCCACAACTTCCCCAGCATCACTCAGAGGGATACAGAGGGTGGTGGGTCAGATCAGCAGTGGGTGTAAACCCACACTGCTCCACCAGCTCTCCTCCATCCACCCCAGCCCAGCTCCAACACCTTTGTGCTGCTGCCACAGGAGAGGTTTGCAGTGGGTAACAATCTCCTGCTCCTTTCTGTCTGCAAGGAATTTCCTTTTATCCCCCCTGGTGAGCAGCTTGGATTCTTCTCCGGGCTCAGGAGAGCGAGCCCGTGCTCTGGGCTGGAGACACAGGGCTTTTTGTTTTGTTTGCAGCTGGGGATTCCAGAACCCTGGAAGATGGCTGAGCGTGTTAGGACACCTTTGATAGGCAAGGGAGACCCACCCAAAGCTGGAGCAGCCAAAGCAAACAAGCCAACAGCAGCCTGGCTGACATTTGTCACAGCAAGAGCCACCAGGGGAAGCTTGAGGGACAAAAAGCCACCTGCAGAAGGGGCAGCTGCTCACTGGGAGCCTTGGGAAAGGGCTGGAGCCCTTGGATTTGGGGAATGCACGTTGGAAGTGGACAGGCTGCTGTGCCAACATCGGCCTCAGGTCTGTCCTTGGAGTTACAGCCCCTTCTGCATTCCTGGCTGCAGCTCCCCCCAGCCTGGGACCCTGCAGCAGGGCAGTGTTTGGCTCTCCAGACTCCTCTTTTCCTTCCCAGAGCTCAGTCCAGCTCTGCTGGCCTCAGCTCTGGGTTCAGAAAGCATTTCCCTAAAATCTCAGAATGGTTTGGGCTGGAAGGAACCTTAAAGCTCATCCCATTCCACCTTCCAGGGACACCTCCCACTCTCCCAGGGTGCTCCAACCTGGCCTGGGACCCTTCCAGGGATCCAGGGGCAGCCACAGCTGCTCTGGGCACCCTGTGCCTCCCCACCCTGCCAGCAGAGCTCCTGTGTCTGCACAGACCCAAGGACTCCAGAGGGCTGTCACCTCCTGACGTGACACTCAGGGGTTTTTAGAGCCACACAGGCACTCCCTGAGGCAGGGAATGCTTTCAGCTGGACAGAGCACACACAGCAAGGACATGGCCCCTCAGCTGCTCTTCTGCAGCTGGGGTTTGCTTTCCCCATATTTTTTATCTGCTGTCCTTTCCCTGCTGCCTTGCAGACAGGAGTTTGACCTGTGCACCTCTAACCAGCTCATTTTCAGTGCTGGCTGGCACTCCTGAGTCAGCCCTGTGCCTTTGTCCCTGCACACCACAGCACTGCCAGTGCCAGGGTCACAGCCCTGGGGCTCTGGGGAGGGATTTGTACCCTTGCCACCAGAGCTGAGGTGCTTTCTGTTTCTAAATGATGATGTAAAAAAATTTAAAAGCCAGAAAACCCATCAAGCAAATGGTCATTTAAAGGAACTCTGTAATTAGCTGAACTTCTATGAATTAGAAACCAGAGGTGCAATCTGTCATTGCATCCCACAAGGGGAACTGGGAAGGAGTTCTGTGGTCTGTTTAATGGCAGCTCCCGACCTCACAGTTTTTATCTCTTCACAGGAGCTGCAGCACCATGAGCTGCAGTGAAAAACAGCCATTCCAGAAAGGAGGAGAATACTTGGCAAGCCAGGGAGCATCTTACCTGCCTGTTAAAGTCCAGCCCATTCTGTTCATTCCCTACAACGAAACAAAGAGAAAAACATCTCAGTGTTAACAACAGCACTTCCAGGACTTGGAACACACATAACCAAAAAAAACCCTGCCCCTGGGAGAGCAAGGAGAGGAGGAGGAAGGAGCAGAAATGGAAAGGATGAAGGCTTTCTGCAGCATTTAGGTGGTGCCAGCCTTTGCTGAGGGACAGGAAAAGCCTTCCTGCCTGGGAGACACCTGGCCAAGGGAGGGGGAGATCTCGCTGAGCGCGAGGGAGATTCCAGCAGAGGTGAGCTGGAGGACATCACAGATCCCCAGGGAAATCAGTCCAGGGCTCACTGTGGGAAAGGCCAGCAAACAGGTGGCCAGGGCTGCTCGCTGCAGGAGCTTGAGGAACCCGCGTGGCACCGGGTAATTACGGGATCGCTGAGGAACACAGGGTGCCGTGGGGTTGTGCTCCAGAGGCGTCTCCTTGATTCCAAAAGAGATTGGCAGGCACAGGGGGAAAAAATCAGACAGGTTTCAGCCTGAAGGTACCGCACAGGCCCTCACTCATTCCCCTTTGATGATAAACATCCCCCCCCCCATCCCCATCACACCTGCCAAATTCATCAAGAACATCACAGAGCCAAGGCTGTGCTCTCCACAGAGCTGAATGCTTTAAGGGATTCCACGAAGCTCTCGAGCTGCAGAGGCAACCCCAAGACACCCCTTCCCTTTGCAACACATTCCCCAAGCCATTCCCTGCCAGTCCAGCCGAGTTTGTGATCAAGAGCCTGGAACTGTTCACATCCCACCGGCACAAGCCCCCAGGCCTCCTGCTCCTGCTGTTTTTTCCAGGATAACGTTCCCCGTGCCCTGTGATCTGATCAAGCTCCAACACATCGTGTTTTCCAGCAGTTCAGGGCTCCTGCAAAGAGCTGGGAAGTGCCTGGGAGAGGCTGTGCAGGCAGGAGGGCAAATCCAGCTCCCCCATGGACTTTCCTCCACTGAACAAGGCTTTATCCTACCCCAGCACATATTCTTCCATGCACAGAGTATTCCCAGGTGAATCAGCGTGGATCCTGAGGGGGAGTGTGCTTGGTACAATTATCCACGGATGGCAAAACATTGGAGAGTCAGGGATAACAGAGCTCTGTGGCTGCTCTCTGCTGTCTAGAAACAGCCCTGGAGATTTAATCTGTGACATTTGAAAAGCACTGACTGCGGAAACCGAGCTGTGGGACTGTGCTGTCGAGCAGGGCCACGGCAGAACGAGCTGCTGCCCCCTCAATTTGACACCTCCTCACCCTCTGCACCTCAACCAGCTCTGAGCTTCCCCCTCAATTCGAGATCTCCTCCATCTCCTCACCCTCTGCACCCCAACCAGGTCTGAGTTTTCCCCCCAATTTGAGATCTCATCACCATCCACACCTCAACCAGCTCGGAGTTTTTCCCCCAGTTTGAGATCTCCTCCATCTCCTCACCCTCTGCACCCCGACCAGCTCTAAGCTTCCCCCTCAATTTGAGATCTCCATCTCCACACCCTCTGCAGCCCAACCAGCTCTGAGCTTTTCCCCCAGTTTGAGATCTCCTCACCCTCTGCCTCCCAATCGGCTCTGGGCTTCCCCCCTCAAATTGAGATATCCTTATCATCCACACCCTAGCCAGCTCTGAGCTTCCCCCTCAATTTGAGATCTCCTCCATCTCCTCACCCTCTGCAGCATAACCAGCTCTGAGTTTTCCCCCCCAATTTGAGATCTCCTCCATCTCCTCACCATCTGCATTCCAACCAGCTCTAAGCTTCCCCCTCAATTTGAAATCTCCATCTCCTCACCCTCTGCACCCCAGCCAGCTCTGAGCCCTCTCCCCCAGCCTGCCTGCATTTCTGCCCTGCTCTTCTTGCCTTCCTCCCAGCCTTTTCCCCTCCCCAATCTCAGTCCTTTATCTCCTTCCCCCCCTGTGTAACTCCCTCGCTCCAACCCCCTCTGCTCCCTGTCCAGCTCTCTCCAGCTGCTCCCTCCCCAGGAATGGGGTTCATTCATTGCCTTCCAGCCCCAAAAGCCAAGGAGGGCACAATCCAGCGATGGGAATGCTGATAAGGTTAATGGATGATCACAATCAGCATCCACACACCTGAGCAGGACCGGGGAGCATCTTCAAGGCCTGCAGTTCCTACCTTTGAAACCCCCACGGGGTGTGTGTGTGTGTGGGGGGGGGGTGTTTGATGAGATCTGGAGGCAGCAGCTGAAGGGAAGCAAAGCCAGGAGGGAAGGAGGAAATAAAAGTTCCCAGCTGCTAAAATAGAACAGGAAGGAAAAGGTAATCTCCTGGTTCCTTGGAGACAGGAGTTTCTCTCACGTTCGGGCGCAGCGGGGTGATGAGGCAAGATCCAAAGGGCTGCAGGGGAATCCCTGGGTCCCAGCAAGGAGGGCTGAGTCACCACCATTCACCCCAAAGCTTGGAACCCGAGAGGCACAGCTGGAACAGAGCACAGCCCCACGTCCTCCAGCACAGCCTTTCCCCACCTCTGGCTTTTCCCTCCCTCCACAAGCTTGTGCAGCTCTCCCATGGACTTTCCTGGCACACTGGGACCTCCTTTGTCCCTTCCTCTCCTGCAAAGTCCAACATCCTGGACTTAGAGCACAGCATCCTCCAAGCCTCTGCAGATCAACAGAGGGGGTTTGGGAGCACCCCGGCCAGGAATCCTGTGCCAGCTGAGCAAATATTGCTGCAGCCTGGCCCTACCTGGGGTGTCTGAGCCTGGGGGAGCTGCCCGGGGCTGCCTGGGCAGACAGAAGGAGCAGGAGGCACCTCCAGAGGCCATTCCTGCCCCTATCTGAGCCGCCCATCTCCCTGCATCCACGGCCCTCTGGAGATGACTGCTCCTCCTGACTGACTCCAAAGGGACCCAGGGGCAACCAGTTCAGCCTCAGATGTCCAAGAGGGAGAGATTTAAAACTGGGAGGGGTGATTTCTGCTCCCAGTGGTTATGTAAATGGGAGCTGGATACACAAATCTCTGCAGGACCAACGAGTGCTTGGGCAGATTCATTTGCAAACAAATCTGGCCCCTGTTTTTCAGTGAATGTAAAATTCAAGTGATTGCAGCTGCCAGCCAAGGTTTGGGTGTGATAGGGATAACAGCTCTTCTCTTGCAGTTTTGAACTGTAGCTTTCCTACCAATGCTTTATAAAAACAGCCTCAGTTTCCTCCCAGTTTCTGTCAACATCAGGACTCGCACTGCAGCAGTCATTTCTCTCCTTGAAGGAACGAGCTGTTCAAACAATCTGCACTTAAGATTTAATCTTTCCTAGCTCCAGGAGATAAAAAGAAAGAAAAGTGTAAGTGGCAGCAGATTCTCTCTGCTGCTGCAAACTGCCAGAACTCCACTCATATTAATGGAGCTTCAGCCCAGCCAACAACTTGAGTTTTGCTGCACGAGAGCCAGATGCAGTGGGCTCCAGAACCTCCAGAATCCACTGAATCAGTCCTCCCCTTCCTGAAATTCCACCAGGCTGGGGAAGCCCTGGGATTTCAACGGGGAAAAGGCTGCCTGGAGCCCCTACAATTCCCAGCAGCTCTCCCATCACCCAGGCTTCACCCTGCTGTGATAAGCCCAGCTGGCTCCCCCAGCCCGGCAGCCCAGGGTTGTGCTGCTCTCCTTGCTTCACCTGGCAGCTGTTTTGCATAGCCCTGGCATCAGATCTGGTGCGAGTTTGCCTGGGGAGGTTTCTCTGGGGATGGGAGCAGCGCAGCAGTTCCGGGCAGCTTCCCCCCCACACCCGTCCCCCCCTGGAAAACCCAAGGCGAGGGATCCACGGGGAGCAGAGCTGCAGGGCCAGCCCAGCCCTGGAGGATAAAAGCACCCTAATGGGGGGGAAAAGTCAAATCAGGGTGGCCTTCATCTTCACACGGGCAGCCACAGGCAGGTGTCACCTCCAGGGAGTGACACTGCTCACCTGGCCACAGCAGCAGGGCTGGTGGCTCTTCCCAGCCAGCTCCACTCCGAGCTCTGGAGGGGCAGGGGGATGAGGAGGTGATCCCAGCCTCCAGCAGGTGTTGGGGAATTCCTGCAGGGAAGCAGTTTGCTGCTGCAAAAATTTGGGAGGGAAATGGGGAACAGCTGAAGGGCGCTGGGGGAACAGTGCCAGGCAGACACCAGGCAGGGGGTTCGGCTGCCTGGGCTGAGATGTCTGGAACTTGTCGGTGCCTCACTGAGAGCCAATTGCTCCAGGCTCCCTTTCCAGCCATGCAGAGGAAGCAGGAGCTTCCAGAGGGCAGAGAGAGATGGCACAGGGATGAATCACCCTCTGGAGATCCCTGCTTCCATCAGGGCCTGCCTGGGGTGAGCAGGTCGGGCTGCAGCCTCGGAGGATCGAATATCTAAAATTAAGATTAATCTCACCTATCCTGGAGATTTTTGCACTCCATCCTACAAAGCACAATGCCACAGGAGGTAGGCAGAGCAGGCTGGGTGCAAGGCACCTTTCAAGGGGCATTGCTGATAAATTCACTCCTTCAAATCCCTCACCTCAAACAAGGTGTGAAGTGAAGAGATTGCCCAAGTGCTGCTGGAGAAGAGTGGCAATTACTGTAACTGTAACCAGTGCTTGTCCCACAGGCTGTAAATGAGGCCAGATGCTCCCCTGCACTGAAGGAATAAGCAAAACCAAGATATCCAGCATGAAATGCTCCTCAGCATTTCCACTGAGGAAAACCAAGATATCCAGCATGAAACACCCCTCAGCATTTCCACCGACTTTGGAAATCCAGGCAAAGACCAAGGCACAGCCTTCATGCTGCTGCTCCCAGCAGCCACACCAGCGACTTCCCCAGGGCCAGCAGGAGCCCCTGGGTGCTGGGAGCTCCCTTAAGTCACCTTTTCCCCGTGGGGTGGCCACCCCTGATTCCCTCCAGCTGCTCCCACCAGCGCTGGGGGAGCAGCAACTGCAGCTGAGCAGCAGCAGCCAATTCCCTGGATGGCCCTGCTGGGATGCTTGATGCTCCCAAGGCACTTAAAAAGTGGGGTTTTTTTAAGTGTGAGCAGGATGGGGGGGTTGAGGCAGCCAGGCAGGGCTGCAGTTTTAATCTGAAGACACAAAAACCCCAAAGCATGGGGAGCATCTCCATGGGAAAGCCAAGGAAGGCCGGCGAGCAAAAGTGAATCTTGTGCTGACTCAGCCAGCTCCAGACTCCAGGGGAAGCTTTCACTCAACACTCAAGTGCTTCATTTGGCTGGAAAGCCCTGGGTTACAGAAATGCCTTTCCTTTGTCAGCAGTGCCTCAGAGAAAGCCCATCCGGGGTCCCTCTGCAGCCCCTTGTGTGGGGCAGGAGAGCAGGACAGCCCGTGTGGGAGACCTGGGCACCTTCCAGAAGGAAACCCGAGGGCAGCAGTTGTTCCCACGGAAAACATTTCACCTGCAGGTGCTGGGAGAGGGCAAGTCTCTTCTGCTAGACCAGAGGCAAGAGGCAGATCAGACCAGCTCTTCCTTTGCCCATCTCATTCAAGTCAAACCAGCCTTTTGTTCCCCTTTCCCCTCCCCATCCTTTTTTATCCTCTTCCATAATGGGATGTTTAAGAAAAAAAAAAAAAAAATAAAATAAAATAAAATAACCCAACCTCAAACCCTAATCACCTTCATTTGAATTTCAAATATCCCCCTCCTGGCCTCCCCCACGCCCCAACTGACTCGGAGCTGGGAATATGGAAATTTCTCCTGCTTGCCTTAAATGTGGCTGTGCTATGAAAATCACCAGCCTTATGCAAATCCCCAGCAGCCCCGATTGCCATAGCAACCAGCTGTTTCCAGCCCAACTGCGCAGCTTTCATTTACCCGGGACTTGTCCCGGGGCTGTGCATGGCTGCAGGGGGAAGAGACCAGAGAAATCCTGGAGGCTTTGAGGAAAGTTTCACGAGGGAGAGCCAGCCTTGGGGAGCAAAGGCGTAGCCCAGCACTGAGCTCAGCGTGGGGCCGGGAGAGGCCAAGTTTCCTCAAAAGCCTTTGGCCTGGCAAGCTGCTTCCAGCCCGAGCCGAGGAGGGAACAACAAAAGGCAGAAGGAAAAAAAGCTCCCAGAAAGAAAAAAATAAAAAATAAAAAAGAAAGCTGGGAGCCAGCACGGGCTGAGCAGCCCCCAGCCCAACCTGCCGTCCCTTACCTCTGCTGGATCTTTTCATCTGGTTTAGGGGCTGGCACAGAGGCCAGAACCCCCAAACTTTATCCCAACATGATCCATCACCTTCCAAAGAGACTCTGCCCCACGGGAATGCCAGGAACAGCCACGTTCCCCGAGCCCAGCAGAGGTCAGGGCCCCTTCCTGCCCATCCCTGGGCAGAGCAGCACCTGCAGCCAGCTCACAGAGCAGGGCTCCCACCTTAACTCAGTTCGTGGCACAGACAGACTGAGGCAAAGTCTCTGATTTTCCATCTGCCCCGACACGGGTTTAATGCAAAATGCACGGGCACTGGGAGGGGATTGGGCTGGGCTGGAGGTGCTGGTGTCCAGTTTCAGAGCTGCCCCGGCTCTGTGCTGCCCTGCCAGGGCTCTGGACTGTCCTGTGGCAGCAGGAGGGTGTCTGGGGCTGACACCTTGCCACAGGTGGGGGAGAAGGGGAGGAGTGGCACCCACAGGGATGGATGTCACAGCAGGGCCTCCTCAGAAGGGACACCCAGGAGCGGGGGCATCCCAGCCCCCTCAGTGCTTGATTTTGTTGGGGTTTAAAGGGAAGGGCCGTTCTTACTCCCAGAGAGAAGATCCCTGCACTAGTGCTCTCTGCAGGGGAGGCTGAGGGCAGGATTCACAGCTCTCTGAGGGGCTGCTCCAATCTCTGCTCTCTGTGACCCAGGGAAAGGCTGCAGCTGGGTCAGGGGACCCAGTTTGGGTTGGATCATCCCTGGTTTGGGATGGATCTCAGGGAAAGCTTCTTCCTCCATCAGGTGCTGGCACTGCCCAGGCTCCCCAGGGAATGGGCACGGCCCCAGGGCTGTCACAGCTCCAGGAAGGGTTGGACACTGCTCCCAGGGATTTTGGGGTGTCTGTGCAGGGCCAGGAGCTGCCCTGGATGATCCTGTGGGTCCCTCCCAGCTCAGGACATTCTGTGGTCCTAAAGCACCCAGAACAGTCACCCGAGCTGTGAGGGGGAGATAACCCTGCTGCCACGGCCACCAAGAGCCCAGAGCTCCACCAGCCCAGCCAGACACCCTCTGTCCCCATCCCCTGCAGCGCCCAGGCTCAGCCTCAGAATCACAGAGTTACAGAATCACAGAATCACAGTTACAGAGAGTTACAGAGTCACAGAATCACAGAATCACCAGGTTGGATGAGACCTCCAAGATCATCAAGTCCAACCCATGCTCCGAGTCCAACACCTCAACCAGACCATGGCACCAGTGCCACATCCAGGCTTTCCTTAAACACCTCCAGGGATGGTGACTCCACCACCTCCTCAGGCAGACCATTCCAATACTTTATTAACTTTTCAGTAAAAAACTTCTTCCTAACATCCAACCTAAACTTCCCTTGGCACAGCCACTCCCCTCCATCCCAGGAGCCCCCCAGACCCTCCCCAATTCCAATACTCTATCACTCTTTCTTTAAAAATCTTTGTCCTAACACCCAACCTAAACTTCCCTTGGCCAATTCCCCCACCCCAGGAGACACCCAGACCTCCCCAATTGCAATATTTTATCACTCTTTCTGTAAAAATCTTCGCCCTGACATCCAACCTAAACTTCCCTTGGCACAGCCACTCCCCTCCACCCCAGAAACCACCCAGACCCTCCCCAATTCCAAAACTTCAACACTTTTTCAGTAAAAAACATTTTCCTAAAATCCAACCTAAACTTCCCTTGGCCAATCCCCCCATCCCAGGAGCCACCCAGACCCTCCCCAATTGCAATATTTTATCATTATTTCTGTAAAAAACTTCTTCCTAACATCCAACCTAAAGTTCCCTTGGCACAGCCACTCCCCTCCACCCCAAGAACCACCCAGACCCTCCTCAATTCCAAAACTTCATCATCTTTCAGTAAAAAACGTTTCCCTAAAATCCAGCCTAAACTTCCCTTGGCCAATGCCCCCATCCCAGGAGCCATCCAGACCCTCCCCATTCTAAAACTTTATCACCTTTTCAGTAAAAAACCTTTCCCTAGCATCCAACCTAAACTTCCCTTGACACAGCCACTCCCCTCCATCCCAGGAGCCACCCAGACCCTCCCCAATTGCAATACTTCACCACTCTTTCTGTAAAAAATGTTATAAATGCCACATTTATCACAAAAAACTTCTTCCTGACATCCAACCTAAACTTCCCTTGGCCAATCCAATCCCCCCACCCCAGGAGCCACCCAGGACCTCCTCAATTCCAAAACTTCATCACCTTTTCAGTAAAAAACGTTTTCCTTAAACCCAATCTAAACTTCCCTTGGCCAATCCAATCCCCCCACCCCAGAAGCCCCCCAGACCCTCCCCAATTGCAATACTTCACCACTCTTTCTGTAAAAAATGTTATAAATGCCACATTTATCACAAAAAAACTTCTTCCTGACATCCAACCTAAACTTCCCTTGGCCAATCCAATCCCCCCACCCCAGGAGCCACCCAGAACCTCCCCAATTCCAAAACTTCATCACCTTTTCAGTAAAAAACGTTTTCCTAAAACCCAATCTAAACTTCCCTTGGCCCATCCAATCCCCCCACCCCAGGAGCCACCCAGACCCTCCCCAATTCCAAAACTTCATCACTTTTTCAGTAAAAAACGTTTTCCTAAAATCCAACCTAAACTTCCCTTGGCCAATCCAATCCCCCCACCCCAGGAGCCACCCAGGACCTCCCCAATTCCAAAACTTCATCACCTTTTCAGTAAAAAACGTTTTCCTTAAACCCAATCTAAACTTCCCTTGGCCAATCCAATCCCCCCACCCCAGGAGCCCCCCAGGCCCTCCCCGGGGCCCGCAGGGCTGTCCCACAGGACACCCCACATCCCCCCCAGAGCCGGGCTGCCCAGCACAGCCCAGCCCGGGCTGCTGGCAGGGCTGGGCTCCCCGGGTTGCAGGGTGGGGAGGGCAGATGCCGGCGCTGCCTGCAGCTATTCGCTTCCCCGTGGTTGCGTTTGAAGCGCTTCCCTATCGCCCTTGCCGTGAAAGCTTTGGCTTCCCCCCCATAGCCTCAACAGATGAAATCAAAGGGAAGTAGCTCTGCTTGGTGTAACCTGTTTTGATGGAGGAGATAACCGGGGAACAAGTGTCTGACACAAACAAACAGACAGACAGGGGCAAGTCCCACCTCAGCGTTCTGTTGCATCAGATACCGAGGGCTTAGATAAACCACAAGAAGGGGGAGATCTCTGCCCCCGGGGCTGCAGGACCAGGGGCGACACTCGGCACTGCCAAGCCCCCACAGTTCCCATCAAAAAAATCAGCTGGCATGGCTTTCATCAGTTTAAAAAGAGATGAAAAGAGCTGGGAGCCAAGCAGAAAGCTCGCTGCTCTGCGTTACCCCCCATGGAGGCTCTCCTGGGAGCCCAGCCCCGATGCCAAGGCTTGGAATCGCTCGGGGAAAAGGGGGAAAGGACCCGAAAAGCAGAGGGGCGATCCCTGATCAGCCTGCCCCGCGTCCCCGGGGTGATGGGGAAGGCAAACCAACCCTGGTGGGAGCAACTGGTGCCTGTCCTCCCCCCCCCCCCCCCCAGAATTATCAAAATCCAGAGCTGAAGTAAAGGAAGGATTAATGTTCACAAGGCTGGGCAGTGAGAACCCTTGGAAATTATATATTTTAAAATAATATTTGCAAAACGGCATCGTTTCACTCTAACCGGTAGATTTGGGATCACAAACCCACAAGTTTCTGAGAATATTTTTTTTAAAAGCCCTGAAACGTTTTCTATAAAATTGGATGAAAAGAAAAAAGAAAAGAAAAAAAAAAAAAAAAAAAAAGGCACTGAGCCTTCCAAACCTCCTACGAAAGGTGAAAGATTTTAACAATTTTCTCGGAAAAGAAAACCCCCCACAATTATTTCAAACACTTTCAAAGTAAAACAATGCCCCAAATTACCCCTTTTTTCCCCCCCTTCTAAGCCTGGAATTGGCGGAGATATGAAAGGATGAAATTACGCTTCTGCTGCTGACACTTCCCATCAGATCTTTAGGCATCAGTTTTAGATCAAGGGCTTGCTTTACAAAAGCATTTTGGTGCTTAATTCCCTCATTTTTTCTTTTGCTTTTCGTCCTTTTTTTTCCTTTTTTTTTTTTTTTCAAGTTCTTGGAGCCAGCCCGCATCTTTTGGTGATGAAAAAAAACACGGGATACCTGCACCTGGGAGGATTTCTGGGTCTAATATTGTTAATTTTGGTAAGAGACCTCTCCTTTGGGTCCTGGCATTGGCCTAATCCAGTAGGAAATGGGAAATTCAATTAATGAGTCATCAGAAAACACGCGGAGCCTTTTTCCCACATGAAGCAGGTAACCAAAACACGCCGCTATTAGGAGCTGCAGTAAATATTCCTTTAACAATGCGCGCAAAGGAGGCACAAAAACTTCCCGGGAAGCTCGGCACAAAGGGAGCTTTGTTGTTTATAAACAGAAAGGGCTGAAAGGAGCGAGGAAACCACGCGGGGAAGGCGAGGAGAGGGTTTTGGGTGATGTACCCGGAGCTACGCCTTGGACAGGTGAGGGAGGGGGTGATGCTGCCACCCCTGAGGGTCCTACAAGGTGTCCCCAAGGGTGACACCCTCAGCAGGGGCTTTGCTTGCTGCTGGGGACCCCCCCCTCCAAGAAAATCCCAAGCCTCTGCAGTGTCTCCTCTTCCAGAAGAACCCGAACAGACCAAAAAAAAAAAATCACCGGGACAGCCTCAGAAAAAAAAAAAAAAAAAAAAAGAAAAAAAAAAAGGAAAAAAGAAAAAAAGAAAAAACCCCACAAAACCACAAAAACACACACAAAAAAAACCAAAAAACCAAAAAAAAACCAAAAAAAAAACCCACAAAAAACCCCCAAAACCAAAAACCAACCAACCAAAAAAAAAAAAAAAAAGCGATTTGAGCAGGTTCTTTTCGCCACTCTTTGCAAATGAAGGCGATTTACTCGTCCTGATTTCCCTGCTTGATTTGAAGGCTCCGAGAGCCGAACATTTTTTTTTTTTGGTTATTTTCAAACAAATCGACCTCGCTGCTCTGCTTTCTTTTCTCAATTACCACTAAAAAGAGGCGCTTGCAGCTCGCGCTAATGGCTGTCTGGGATGCTTAAGCTGAAAAAAAAAAACCAAAACCAAACCAAAATCCCCCGTATTTTATCCAACCAAATGTGCTGCCAGCTTCTGCTTTAACACTGCTGACTCCAACAGCAGCCAGAGCCTCCCACTGCATTTAATAACAGCCAATAACAGAATTAAATCCCATTTTCCTTCATCTTGATTAACCCTGCCACCCATCAGTGGGCGCCAAATATTTCAGGGGGCTCCAGTTCCCACTTTGAGGCCCTGAGCTCCCAGGGGTTGGGTTTTTTTTGGAGGGGCTTGGGGAGTCGGGGATGTGTTTGTTGCTCGTTTATCCCAAACCCCAGCTTGGGGTGATTTGAGAGCCCCGAGCAGGAGCTGAGCTGGCCAAAGTCAATCAGAGTTCATGGATGTGAAGAGAACCAGATTTTATCTCTGGTGTCGAGATTATGTCAAATAACCCAGCTGAACAGCCAAGAGCACAGAGGATTTCTAAACCAAGGGGTTAGTCCCTTTAAAACCTGCAGCTCTCTTGCTACCAAAAAATCTCATTTTTTTCCCTAAATTATTTTCCCTAAGTTATATTCCCTCAAATTTTATTAGAGGAAAATCATTCCATGCAAAGTTTTCACCTGCTCTTAGACACCCCCTTGGCCCAAGCTTAGGGCTCCTCATCACTCAGAGAATATTTGATTCCTCTACATGTTCTCCACCAGTTTTTGTTTCAGAAGGCGTTGATTTCTAAGCCCGTAGCACAGCTTTTAATAATCTTAATTTGCTGTACCTAGTGGGTGCTAAAATGATTTCTCATTGCTGCTCATTTGCCTAAAAAGGGATGTGACCATGGCCCTTTGGGAAATTACAGGGCACTCGGGCCTTTCTATTCAAATCTCACTTCAGGCAGCCCGAAAACACAAACCTGATTTCTCGGGTGCCTGTTACACCTCGTGGTGGGCAGAGCTGGCAGAAGTCAGCACTCACACCATCCCTGCCATCCTCAGAGGATCGCCCTGTGCCTCTCCAGATCCCAGGGATGTGGAGCCTGCACAGCATCAGGTGTGAGCTGAGAAACCCAATCGCGCCTCTCCATCCGTTCTTTGCTGCAAATCCCGAACTGGATTTGATTATCCCCGAAGTCCCTCCCATTTTTTACACGCACAGAGCCCAGAACAGGCTGTTTTCCCTAAGGAAAAGCTGCTGGCACAACCCTACACAGAGCTGAGCGCACCAGGACTGTTCCAAAGCCATTATCGCTGTGGCAGAGGCGGGAGCGAATTGAATTTCCATGTCAAACCCACTGAGGCCATCAGGGAGGCACTCAGGGATTCGCTGCTGTCACACACACAGGAGGGATCTTGCATCGCTGATCAAGATACCAACGCAATCCTAGCCCGGAGCACATTCCTGATCAACTCCCGGGCTGCAACAGCAGCAACAGGAGCCGGGAAAAAGCACGGGGAGAAACTTCCAGCACCCACATTCCCCTTTTTTTTTTTTTTTTTAATTTTTTCTTTTCTCTCCCCTCCCTGTGCTGCCCCTGCCACCCCAGGCCCTCCTCACCTGGCTCCACCTGGTCAGGCTCGTGCCGGGTGTCTGTGGAATCTGCCGCATCCCCGCTCATCTTGATCTCTGCAAAAGGAGGCACAAACTGATTTTAATAACAGGTCACAGTCCCAGGCAACAGGCACATGTGGCTTCCACTAAACAGCACAAATGAATGTGTGTAATTATAATAAACCATCAGACTTTCAAATTTCTGATTCCTCAACATCCAGGCACTAGAATATTCATCAGCTCTGAGGATGCACTTTCCCTCCTGTTGCTCTTTGCAGCCCCCTCCCCTCGCTCCTGTCCCCCCTCCCCAGTTTGCTGTGGGGTTTTCACCCTTCCCATCCCTCCTCACCCACGGGGTGAAGGGCTGGGTTCAGCTCTGGGAGCTCCCCAGCCCTGGTCAGGCTCCCCAGACCTGGTCTGGCTGTGACCAGGTCTGGCTGTGTGATCCTCCCACACCCGCAGAGATGGGGATCCCTCCAGCTGCCTCCCAAATCCTTTCCCTGTCCTTCCAGATGCCTCAAACTCAGCTTGTTTTGCCCACTGCCTCTACCTGTGCTTTGTTTATCCTCTTTTCTGTCACTTGCAGCTGTTCACAGCCCTCAGAAGCCACCCAAGGTCTGCCTGGCCCCGAAGTGTTGTCCCCAACCCCTCCAGCTCCCCCATCCTCACCCACGCCAAGGAATTTGTCATTTACCCTTGAAGTGATGACTGCCACCACACCCGGGGCCACTTTCTCCTTCGGGGACAGCTGCAAGGAAAGGTTGGGAATGGTCAGCTCACACCGGGCTGCTCATCTCCTCCTTAAAAGAGGCCAAGGCCGCCGAGGTGGGAGAAGGGGGGATATCCATTCAAATTCAGATGGACACCCCCTCAGCTTTCCCACCCTTTTCCACGGGAATTTTAACCGTTTCCAGACTAGCTGGGGAGGGGGTGGCAAAGAAAAAGGTGAAAAACGAGATAATTTTATTTATTATTGAAGCGATTTGCATGTGCTTCCTGCAGCCAATCCCGGCCACAGACTCTTGCTTCCCATTTGCATCGGGGAATAACAACAGCGGGGAAAGCTGGGCCAGTGTTTGCTGTGGTTTTGCCGGGGCAGGGAAGGCAGGTGGAAGCCACCTAAAAGCATCATGCAAACCCTTTTCCTCTTCCCCATATCCACCTTTTGTCATTCCCAACGGGATGAGAGCAGCCCCGTTGGATTTTTATTTTCCCTCTTTTTGCTCACACCAGGACGGGCAGGGCTTTGTGCCTCTGCAGGTTTTCTTTTCCCACATTCAGAGTTTTTTCCCCTGGTGTGCAAACAGCAGATAATCTGCTTTTTTGGCCAAGATTTCCTAGCTTTGATCAAGTTGAAAGTCTGAAACTTTCTCCAGCAAATGAATAAAGGTAGGGGAAAAAAAAAAATCGGGATTTTATACCAGAGCAGAAACTTTCACATACTTCAGAAACTTCCTTTCCTTAAATTATATTAAAGGGTGAAGGAGGGGGGGGGAAGGAGGGAGAAAAGAGTTGTGGGATTTTTTATTTTTTTCCCCCCTTCAAATAAACCCTCTGCAATTAAGACATGAACGTTCAGTGGGGCTTCTAAGCATTTCTACTGCAGGAAGAGTAATTACCATCAGCTATAAACATCTTCTTGTCTTGTACCACTGCCAAGGGACCCTAACTTAGGCAATCTACAAAGCACAAAGTTTTGCTGGCTGCCAAAAAAGTATTAAAAAAAAAAAAAAAGCAGGCAAGTTCTCATCAAATAGAGGAAGAAAAAAAAAATCTAAAAGCCTGCAGAAGTTTGGTGCTCGGTTTGGTGAGAAAGCTTGAAAACTTGTAAAGAAAAATAAAATTAAGGGAATAAAGGATCTGATTCCCAAGAAAATGAGAGCTGGGACAGCTCAGGGAGAGCTGGGGAGGGACAGACACAGAAGCAGAGCATGAAAAGCTCTGCCCCTCCTGCAGGAGTGACCCCCACACCCCTCTGCCATTAAAAACTGGGGTGGGTGGGGAGGGAAGGAGGAGTTGCTGCTGCAACTCGATTGCATATCACATGTTATCCACCAGGTAAATCCCCTCCTCCTGCACTTGGGAGATAAGGAGATGCCCTGGGATTCCCATGCACGGGAATTTTATTTTCGGCGAGATTCAAATCTCCCCTGTAAATGTGCTCAAGTTATTATGGCTTGGATATCTTGCAGGGAAAAAAAAATAAAAAAAAATTTAAAAAATTTTAAAAAAAAATTTAAAAAAAGTTTAAAAAGGGAAAACAAGCAAGAGGAAAAGGGAAAACTCTGCCTGCTGATCTGAGAGGTTTAAGGTTTAGGACAGATTTTCTATCCCTATGGACAACAGAGCAGCACCAACAGCCTCCAAGGGATCCTTGGGAGCAAGGAGCAGACACACAGAGTAATTCCTTTCTAATCCAGTTGTAGCCAACACCTTCTCATGGACACTCAAGCCCCTTCCACTGCAACCAGAGCGATGCAAACCCAGCTTTGACCCCTGCCCCGTGCTAAAAACCACCTCCAGCCAGGGCAGGCTGTGAGTCCAGCTCCTTCCACACAACTTTGCCAGCTTAGCAATACACACTGGATAATCAGGCTTGGAAAAAAAAAAAAAAAACCAAACCAACAAACCAACAAAAACCAAAAACCAAAAAAAAAGCAAACCCAAAACCTCTCTGGGAAAAATAACCCGGCTTAGGACTGCCTAACTCTTAACCACAGCCCTATTAGGAGCCGCCACTGTGGCCTGGGCCATATTAAAAATGTGCTGCTCTGCCCCAGCTCCCCAACTGGGCTGGGGTAGGGGCAGGCTGGGTGGTTCAGCCAGACCAAAGGAGCTCTGCCAGTGCAGACACTTCTCCGGGGATGGATCTGCATCTCTATTTGTGCCGAAACAAACGGTGTCAACAAATAAAGCCTTTCCCAAGCCCTCATTCCCCTGTAGCTGTTGGGGCACGGGGGAAAGGCTGAGCCAGCCTGGTGGCTTCAAAAGTGGAATCCCATCGTGGAGGAGGGGGGAGCTGGGCTTGGCTGGGAGCATCACCTGGAGCTCTCTGGGCTTTAGGTGCCTGAGCCCCTCTGGAGGCTGCAGGGAGGTGAAATAGCCCAAACTGCCCGGGGAGGGGGTGGTGGCAGCCAGCAGGGAAGTGTCTCAGCAGGGAGGAGGGTGTGTGGAGCCTGGGCAGCCCCCCTGGGGGCTGTGTCTTCTCCTAAAACCATTAAAGTTGGAAAAGGCATCTGAGATAAAACCCGGGGTTAAAGCTGAGCCCCCAGCCCCCTGGTCGTGGATGGAGCTCATGGGGTTCCCAGAGATGTCCCCAATGTCCCCAATGTCCCCAGAGATGTTACAGGGGGGCTTCAAAGCTGCTCAGGGACCCCCAAAACTGAACTGCTTTGGTACAGGGGTGAAAAAAAACCCCTCCCACCTGTGCTGGGCTCCTTTCCCTGCTAAAAGGCCCCTCAAAGCTCCGGGGGGATGATTTGGGGGGGTGGAAACGCCGCTGGCAGCCCCAGCTCCAAATCCAGCCTGGGGGCAATGCCACGGGCTCTGGCAGAGGGCTCAGGATCGATCTGGGAAATCTCCTGTGAGGAAAGAGTCGCCCAGAAGCCCGGCAGATGGGTGGATGGGTGGGTTGGAGCCTGCGGGGGACGCGTCCCCAAGAGACACCAACACGAGCACACCCAGAGCAGGTGCTCCGACCAGTCGGGCTCACAGCCCCAGCCAAGACCACGAGCCTCCCTCCCTGGCAGCCTCTGCTCGTGGCCAGGGCTCCCCAGCCCGCTCGGGCTGGCCACAGAGGCATCCCAGAGCCGTGGAGAGGTTGGGACGGGGCCGTGGAGCAAAGGCCACTGGCACGGGGTGAGGTGGTGGCATTGCTGCACCGTGCCCTGCAGGCCTGTCCGTGATCCCAGGGGCAGGCAGGGCCTCTGGAGGGGCTCACAGCCCCTCAGGGGTGCCCTGAACAGAGCTATCCCAGGGACTGAGCCCGGCACAGACTGATGGATGCATCCTCCCCTCCAGCCCGGGCACAGCAGAGCGTTCTGTGCTGCACAAAGCCCAGCACAAAAGTCACTAACGGGGCACGTGGCTCCTGTATCCCAAAATCCCGCTGCCTGTCCCAGCCAGGACCGGGCTGTGGGGGTCTGGCAGCCCCCACGCTGCTCCCATTCCAGCTCCGGGGATGTGCTGCTGCCCCCGGGCTTGAGCGGAGGCAGCTCTGGCAGGGCGAGCCGGGGCTCAGCACAGCTCCAGGGGGTTCGGCAGGGATTGCTCCGCTTCCCAGCTCGCTGCAGGGCTGCTCGCAGGGGATGTGAGAGCGCCTGAGCCGCACCTCAGGGTCAGAGCCCTGCAAGGAGCTCCTGAGTATCGCTGTTCATTCATTCCCGGCTCAACCCAGCCTCCCTCCTCATTCATTTCTCCCTCCTTTTCCCTCTTTGCCGTGAACTTTCCTCCGTTCAGCCCGCGTCCCATCTCCCTCTCGCACACCTCCCTCCGCCCCTGCCGCATCCCTCGGCGGATTTATCCCTTCTCCCTCCTCCCACCTTTATCCCGGTGACAGGACGCACGGGTCAGGCACTGAACGCTCATTTTCCAGGCACCCGGGGGCCCCCTGCGCTGCTCCCTGACCCCGGCCGGGGCTGCCAGCGCTGCTCCCACTCTGTGGGCACGGCTTGGCAGCCCCCTAAAGGCACCAGGGCAGCATCCATCCATCCACCCATCCACCCATCCATCCATCCCCCGGCAGGAACGCGGGCGCTTCACCAGCCGCCCCGGCGGCGGCCAAAGAGGAGAGGGAAAGGAGCGAGGAAAGGTCACGGCGCTCAGAGCGAGCCCGTTCCCTGCCCCAGCCCACGGCCCCCGGGTGCGCTCCGTGCCCTCTTTACCTGCGTGCACGGACTCCAGGTTCACCATCCTGCCGGCGGGGGGAAATCCGCGGTGTGCCCAGCCTCCTGCCGTCAGCCCCAGGTTGCCAGGGGCTGCCAGTTTGCCCTCCCTCCTCTGCCACCCGCTGCCTCTCGAACCGGGCGTGGGTCCGCTGCCGAAGGGACCTAGAGCTCCATTGCCTGTTGCCATGCAGGGCCAGGTGAGCATGCGGCGCGGTGCCACGCCTCGCCCCACCTCCGGCTCCCTCGGGTGCCCTGACACCCAGCAGCCTGGCGTCAGGCCCATGCAAACGCTGCCATTTGCATATTAGTAACTCGGGAATGGATGAGTCCCTGCAGCGCTGCCAGGCTGCGGGGTGGGGTGGGAAGGAGGGCAGGAAAGGGAAGGCGCTGCGCTCCGCCCGCCCTCGGCCGGCAGCACCTGCCCCAAAGCTCTGCCGTTCCCCCTGTGAGCTCCTCTGGCCCTGCAGCCCCCACAGCACCTGCCCCAAAGCCCTCCTGTCCCCCCTGTGAGCACCTCCGGCCCGGCAGCCCCTGCCCCAAACCCCTCCTGTCCCTCCTGTGAGCTTCTCCGGCCCGGCAGCCCCCGCAGCACCTGCCCCAAAGCTCTCCTGTTCCCCCTGTGAGCTCCTCTGGCCCCACAGCACCGGCCCCAAAGCTCTCCCGTCCCCCCTGTGAGCACCTCCAGCCCCACAGCACCTGCCCCAAACCCCTCCAGTCCCCCCTGTGAGCTCCTCTAGCCCGGCAGCCCCCACAGCACCGGCCCCAAAGCTCTCCTGTCCCCCCTGTGAGCGCCTCCGGCCCAGCAGCCCCTGCCCCAAACCCCTCCAGTCCCCCCTGTGAGCTCCTCCAGCCCAGCAGCCCCTGCCCCAAACCCCTCCTGTCCCCCCTGTGAGCTCCTCCAGCCCCACAGCACCTGCCCCAAACCCCTCCCGTCCCCCCTGTGAGCTCCTCCGGCCCCGCAGCCCCCCCAGGGAAGGTGCTGGAGTGGAGGGACAGCGCTTTTTGGTCACTCTGATACTCGTGGCTGCTCCCGTGGCGTTGGGGCTGTGTCCTCTCTGTTTCACTCGATGCGGAGTGAAACAGCACGGAAAGGAAAGTTGAAAGCGTCAAAATTAAAAGCATCAGAGTTAAAAGCGTCAGAGAAAGCTGGCGATAAAGAGCAGGGTTAGGGCTGGCACATGGAGACCCCGCTCTCCTGACATGTGCTCCATCTCTGTCCCCCGAGGAGAGAAGTGGCAGCCAGCCTCTTCCTCCTCATCCTCAAGCTGCCCTATTTACCAACTTCCAGGGAAGCCAGGCAAGAAAAGAAATCCCCTAACGTTGGCTTCTCCTGCAGAAAGCAGCCGGAGGCCAGAGCCTCAGCCCGTGCTGTGACAGGGACACAGCCACCCCGACGGAGCCAGGCGGCTGCTCCCTGTGCCTGCCATGTGCCACCCTGGTGACCCCAGCAGCCCCGGGGACACCGTGTGACAGGGCCGGGCTCCAGCGCCGCTCCGAGCCCCGCTGAAAGCGTTAACGCTCAATTAGTAGCTGCCAGGTACGAGCTATCACACATTCATCTCTCCCTGGGTAATTCGCGTTCCAGGGCTCTCGGCTTTCCCACATGCCGCTCTCCCTCCCTGGAAAGACAGGTTTCTCCGAAGGGATGGGTGGGCGGGCAGGATCTCCAGCCTCACCTCCAGCCCAGTGCGGAGCTGCCCGCGGCATGGTCAGGGAGGACATCCCCGGGAGACGGCAGGGGAGGGCGGAGGAGCTCCACGAAAGCCTAACAAGGAAAAAAAGTGGAGGGAAGCTGGGGGTTCCCGGCTCGGACTGACATTTCTTTCCAGGGCAGGGGAGATTTCAGCCTCCAGGAAGCGGCGAGGTGCCACCAACCCCCGTGCTTGGCACGGGGGCTGGACTCCTGCCACCGAGCCCCAGCCCGTCCAGCCGCTCGGGCCCCGAGCCCTGCGGCGTTCCTGGGCAGCTGCCGCCCTCTTTTCGAGTGTTTTTCTCTGGGTTTTCCCCGTCCCGGAGGCTGACGTGATCGGGTGTCTTCACTGCGTCAAACAGGAATTTATTTGCCGGTGGCTCCCAGCCAGCTTGAAAGGCTGGCGACCACGGGAGCTCTCCTTCCCCCCACATCAGAGCACCTTTTGTTCACCGAGCAGGAGCTTCTCTTCTCTCTCCGCTCCTCCTGGCGCTTTCCCCGTGCTCCAGAGCCGGCTGGCATCTCCAGCCGGACAGGAATCCCGGGCATCCCCTGGGCAGGGATGCTGTCCCGGCCACGGGCAGGGCACCAGTGCCCTCTCCTGGCCCCAGACACAGCCGGGAATGACTTTTTCTGGCTGTTGCTTTGCGCTCAATGAAACAGCCGGGAAAATCTGAATATTTAGGTGGTTTTCTCCCCAAATAGCAGCGGCAGCCAAGCCCATCCCCTTGGGTGCAGGAGAGAGCACATCCTCCTTATGAAAAACGGGGGATGAATCACAGCAGCACCGCTTCTTTCTGCTGTGGAAATGAGATTATCGGGCAAGGCAGGATTGGTTTTACTCTGATCACTGCTAAAATCACTCCCAGACACCACCAAACGCGCTGCTCTTTATTATTATTATTATTATTATTATTATTATTATTATTATTATTATTATTATTATTTCCTCGTGATCGTCCATAACCTGTCCACTCTCCTCCTCACTGCAGACACCGTATTCTTCCTCTCCTGCTGCCGAGGTTCGTTCCCCTCTTGGAGGGAGATAAACTCTGCAGGTAGCACCCGATTTATGGGAGACGGCCTTGGGACGGGCCCAAACTGCAGGGAGAGGCCATAAAATCCTCAAAGTTCTCTTCCGTCGCGGCTGGGGACATCCTGCGACCCTGCAGGGACCGGCTGGACCGCGAGCATCCCTGTCCCGACATCCCGGACCAGGGGCATAGCCGCGCTCCGCCAGCACCCACTGCTGGACGCCGGGGAAGTGCACCGGCTGCCGGCCACTCGGGAGCCCCGGAATTCCAAGATAAAGCCCGGGGAGGCTGGCTGGGATGTGTCCCCACGCTCCCTGAGCGAGCCCGTGCCCGCCCCAACACCCCCGTGCGGGCTGCAGCCCCTGAATCCAACCCCACTCTGCTCACAGCCCACCTGCCCAGCGCTGCGTTTAACCCCAAAAACCGGGATAAAACCCCGGGTGTCCCGCTGCAGGGGGAGCCGAGGCAGCAGGGAACAAACCCCTGCTCTCCCTTCCTCGCCCTTGGTGGGCGAAGCGGAGAAAGGCTGGGAGCGCTGGCCCCATCCCCGCATTCCCCACGCTAGAGGGAATCAGAGCTCCGCGTTTCTCCCTCCTGCAGCCACCGGCAGCTCCGGGCTGGCCCCGAAGTGCCGCCCTCAGCAGCTGGAGCTGCAGAGGAACTCACCGGGAATATTTCCCGCACCCAGGGAAGCCTCATGGGAGCACTGGAGGGGAGCAGTGACGCTGTTCAAGGGGACAGCGACACAGACTCCCACTCAGAAGGCTGACAATGACTCCGTTTATTTCTGGGAATTTCTTCCCTTTTATGCTGTTCTACAGAGAACCCTGTGGGTGGAAGAAAGACAAACTTCTTCAATCACATTGGTCAGGCCAGAGGGACATCAAGAAGAAGTCCCTCCTAGGGAAAGGAATGCAAACAAAGGTTACAGTTAGGAAAACGTGTCTCTTGTTGGCAGAAAACTCTCTGGGAAAAGAGTTTCAGAAACCCAAAACATCTCAGGCACCAACCAGGGCTACAGAGCAGCCCCCAGCCCCAGGAGCTGCTGGTGCTGAGCAGTTTGTCCAGCACAGCTCCAGCTCAAAGCTCCCACAGCTGCGTGGGATGAGACAAACCTGTCTCCCCGTGGAGGGTCTGGAAGGATGTTTGAGGTGTTTGAGGTGTTTTGAGGTGCAGCATCACCCTTCTGAGTCAAAACCCCCTGGCTGTTCTACCCCCAGTCCATGGCTCTGCACCATGAGCAGGTCTGAGACTTACCCACAAGGGAACAAATCTGAGTTCACACACAGAGTATCATGCACAAAGAAACTTTTAGGCCAGGGATGCTTTAAAAAATCAGTTTATTTTACCTTACAAATGATAAATAATTTGTTTTTTAAAAAAAGAAATCATTTCAAGTGTGTTTTACTTCATGTTCCAATATTAAAATACCTTTCCCTTCTCCCCCCACCCCCTTAAGTGATCGATACAAAAATAATTGTGACCAAATTCTTTTTTTTCTTCTTCTTCTTTTGCAAAAATTCCTGTATTTGAGGCAAAAAGGCACATTGTGAAGGCTTTTCACCAGGAGGCACAGGGGCTCCTAAAGACCCCAAGAGCTTCTCTCCCCTCTGTGCTTGTCCTAATTTGAGTGGAAGAGGACACAGAACCAAGCAGCACTTCCAGTGCTTTTTGTCTGGTCCCTCCAGGAATACTCCAGGGCCAAGGACAACTTCAGTGCCATCCTTGTTTAACATATGGGGGAAACCAAGGCACAGCAAAGCAGTAGAGTTATTTAAGAGCTTCTTGTGAATAAGCTGGCAGAGCAGGACATGTAGAATGATGTGGAATCCTGTTTTCTTCAAAACCCACCTGGGATCCTCCTCTCCCCTTGCAACCACAGGGTCACGGTGGCAGTCACGAGTCTCTGGGTGTTTCTCTCTTAGTGGAGCAGTCACAAGACCAACACAAAAAGTTGGGCCTTCACTAGTCTAGGTAGGGATTAATTAAAGCCCTAATTACCGGCCCTTTAGGGGCACAAGGTGCTGGGCTATACCCCCCGGTGTATCCTCCATCCACAGGGGGATATAACAGCCAGTCAGGCACTAGGAAAAGCTACAGGCAGGCTCTTGCTTTGGGTGGGCTTCAAACCCTCCTTGTTCAGGTGGTGTGGTCCCCAAAACCAGCTGTTTCCCCGTGGTTGTGCCAGCAGGAGGTGGCCAAGGCAGCCAAGGGGGTTCTTCAGTGGCAGAGACGTTTGGCAACCCAGGTCAGCAAGATCCTTGCCCTGCCCGCTCAGCTGGAGGCTGGGAAGTGCCCCTTCGAGCTCCAGAGCAGGGCAGCACCCCCCTTCCCCTGTGCTTCAGCCCCAAACCCGCATCTCCTGCTCCAGAGCATCATCCCCAGGCCAGCTGAGCCTGCTGAGCACAGCACCAGGCAGCACCAGGCGGGGAGGGAGGCGCAGGAAAGGCACACACACCGAGCACGAGGCACCCTGTGAACAGCATTCCTTCTCCAGAGCAGCCAGCTCCTTGCTGGGGCCGACGAGCCACCCCAGGGGAAGCCCTGGCCTGGCTCTAAGTTTCCTCATCCCAGAGGCAGAGCTGCTTTTGAGGCACGTAGTAGTCGAAGGTGTAGCCCTTCTGGCAGCTGCGGATGCCGCACTTGTAGGAGGAGACCTTGCCGGCGGCGTCGCGGCTCCTGCAGTACTTGAGCATGCAGGGGTACCACTCGATGCTCAGCGAGTAGCTGCAGATGCAGGGCTTCCAGCGGTCGGGGCACAGCCTGCAGCGCTGCAGCTCCGGCAGCTCCGGGCCCTGCGGCAGCACCTCGAACATGGAGCCGTCCACCCCTGCGGGAGCAAGCACAGACAGCGCTCAGCACGGGGGAGAAGCACAGGGGAGAGGCACCAAAGCCATCCCCACGCAGTCCCCAGGCTGAGGAGAGTATTTCTAGGGGCTGTGGGGACTTAGATCTGGATGGGAACCACGGGAGAGCAAAGGATCTCGAGGAAAGCAAGGTCCGGCAGCTCCGAGCCCTGCGGCAGCACCTCCAACGTGGAGCTGCCCACTCCTGCGGGAGCAAGCACAGACAGCGCTCAGCACGGGGGAGAAGCACAGGGGAGAGGCACCAAAGCCATCCCCACGCAGACCCCAGGCTGAGGAGGAGGTTGGACAACTTTTCCAGGGGCTATTTGGTTTAAATCTGAATGGGAACCACAGGAGAGCAGAGGATCCCGAGGAAAGCAAGGTCTGGCAGGTCCGAGCCCTGCGGCAGCACCTCCAACATGGAGCTGCCCACTCCTGCAGGAGCAAGCACAGACAGAGCTTGGGACAGAGGGAAGCCAAAAGACAGAGCCACCAAAGCCATCCCCACACAGCCTCCAGGCTGAGGAGGAGGTTGGACAGAGCGTTTCTAGGGGCTGTGGGGACTTAAATCTGAACGGGAACCACAGGAGAAATGAAAGACCCCGAGGAAAGCAAGGTCCAGCAGGTCTGAGCCCTGCAGCAGCACCTCGAACATGGAGCCGTCCACCCCTGCGGGAGCAAGCACAGACAGCGCTCAGCACGGGGGAGAAGCACAGGGGAGAGGCACCAAAGCCATCCCCACGCAGACCCCAGGCTGAGGAGAGTATTTCTAGGGGCTGTGGGGACTTAGATCTGGATGGGAACCACAGGAGAGCAGAGGATCCCGAGGAAAGCAAGGTCCGGCAGGTCCGAGCCCTGCGGCAGCACCTCCAACGTGGAGCTGCCCACTCCTGTGGGAGCAAGCACAGACAGAGCTTGGGACAGAGGGAAGCCAAAGGACAAAGCCACCAAAGCCATGCCCACACAGCCCCCAGGCTGAGGAGGAGGTTGGACAATGTTTCCAGGGGCTATTGGGATTTAAATCTGAATGGGAACCACGGGAGAGCAAAGGATCTCGAGGAAAGCAAGGTCTGGCAGCTCTGGGCCCTGCAGCAGCACCTCGAACATGGAGCCGTCCACCCCTGCGGGAGCAAGCACAGACAGCGCTCAGCATGGGCGAGAAGCACAGGGGAGAGGCACCAAAGCCATCCCCACGCAGACCCCAGGCTGAGGAGAGCATTTCCAGGGGCCATTGGGACTTAAATCTGAACAGGAACCACAGGAGAAATAAAAGACCCCGAGGAAAGCAAGGTCCGGCAGGTCCAAGCCCTGAGGCTCCCACTCCTGTGGGAGCAAGCACAGACAGCACTCAGGGTAGAGCAAAGCCAAAGGGGAGAGCCACCAAAACCTGTGGGGATAGCAATGCTATCCCCACACAGCCCCCCAGCTGAGGAGGAGGTTGGACAGAGCATTTCCAAGGATTTAAATCTGAATGGGAACCACAGGAGAACAAAAAGACCCCAAGGAAAGCAAGGTGCAGCAGGTCTGAGCAGACCAAACAGACATCCCTCAGGGTGCTGCCATGAGACACAGCCACCAAAAGCAGCTGTGCACAGTCCCCAAACTGGGGAGGAGGTTGCACAGAGCGTTTGCAAGGATTTAAATCTGAATAGGAACCAGGGGAGAACAGAAAGACCCCAAGGAAAGCAAGGTGCAGCAGGTCTGGGCCCTGTGGCAGCACTTGGAACAGACATCCCTCAGGGTGCTGCCACGGGATAAAGCCAAAGGTGGCAGCCACCAAAGGGAGCTCTGGTATCTCTGCACAGACCCCAGGTCAAGGAGGAGGTTGGACAGAGCATCTCCAGGGACTTAAATCTGAACAGGAACCACAGGAGAACAAAAGACCCCAGGGTGAGTAAGCCAAAAGACACAAAACCAACACCTCTCCTTCGGGTGGTGGAGTAGGTGAAAGGTTACTTTTAAAATCCCAGATGAGGTTCACCCGGGGAGCGCCAGCAGGAGGAGTGAGCTCTGCTAACCCACGGGCTGCTGCAGGGTGACACACACATGCCTCAGAGCCAAAAGTGATCCCCAGAAACCTGGCAGGAGCCATCCCAGCACCGTGCCAACCCGCTGGCAGGAGCAGCTCCAGCAAAGCCCACGGGAACTCACCTTTCTCCAGCCAGAACTTGACATCTTCCTCCCGGGTGTAAATGGCCTCCCTGGCCTCTGCGCACACGTTGTGGATGTGGGAGCTCAGCTGGGCTGCCTTGCTGAAGTTCACTGCCACGTCCATGCTGAGGTGCTCCAAACCTCGCACCTCCTCTGCCTGCCTCACTGTCCGGGGGTTTTTCTGCAGAGGGAACAGAACTTCATCAGAACTTCAGTGCTGGGGGCACTTTACTCCTCACAGCACGTTGTGATGTGCTGCCAACAGCAGGGGTGAGAACTCCTGCATCCTGCCTGGGTGAGAGGCACTTGAAAATAACCTGCTGATACTGAAACCACGATGTTTGACCATTGCTTGGGCTGGTTTCTCCATGTTTTGTCCTGATAAATGATCCCAGATCAGCACTGGCTTCATTGGGGCAACGATTTTCACAGCCACTCACCCACCCCTGACACAAATCAGGCTGAACTCAATCACGACACAAATGAAGCTCAACTAAATCTCAAGTGCTTTACTAGATCAGGATCAATACCACTGATGAACTCAGCTGAAAAGCAAACCCCTCAGGCAGGAGGGGTGGTGAGAGGTGGGTGGAAGAGCTGAGGATCCAGGCAGGAGAGCTGTGAGGATTCCTGGCTGGGGGGGGATGGAGCCCGTACCTGCCGCAGCTTTGCCATGGACTCGCTGGGGATGATCTCGTTGCGGTGCAGCCGGGTCACAAAGCACAGGGCCTGGAACTGGCTCTGGCCCCTCTCCAGCTCCCCGAGGATTAAGGCACGGAAAATCTTCACCTCCTGACAGGGAGAGAAATAACCAGAGTGAGATCTTCGACAGATCAGTGAGGTGAACTGAGAGGTCGGGGTCAAAGAGAAAGGCTCCAGCCCAAAAACAAAGGCAAAGGTCTCATACCTGTGCTACCTGAGCACAGGGGTGTGCTCCCAGCTCCAACCCCACCCCAAAGCCTGCAGCAAACCCCTGGTGTCTGTAGAGAATGAAGGGTTTTCACAATGCCACCGTGGCAAGGCCAGATTGCTGCCAGGTCACATCCCACATCCAACAGCTGAGAGTTTCTGTGCTCCCCCAAGAAGGGAAGCAAAGCTCCAAGGAACCTCGTTTGGTTTTGCTGTGCAAATATCACACAGCCATTATCTTCATGCCTTACTGAGTACGAGAGCCCCAAATTTCCTCTGCTGCTTCCCCTCACTTGCTTCTTGACAAGTGGCATCCTGGAGAAAAAACTACTCATCCCTGAACGTGTGGAACAGAAGTGAAAATGAAATTGTTAAAGGCAGAAGGAGCCATTATGATCAGCTGCAGCTGACTTCCTTTTCTGTCCAGGTGACTAATTCTGTCACTTTATTTGACATGGATTGCAGTCCTTCCCAGAAGCAGCTTGGAAATCAGTCACAGCTCCTTCACGCAGAGTCACAGAATTCCTGTGAAGAATTCCACAGAATTCCAGCAAAGCCTCCCTGTGTCCTGCTCTGGCACCAAACTCTGATTTCTTTGCAGGGATCAATCCCTGGCTCTGGCTTCAGGGGCATGGGTGCCCTCTGTGGGAATGTGGCATCCCTTGGTGCCAGCCCTTGGTGCCAGCCCATCCCACCCCAAGGCCCAAGCAGGGCTGGAACAGGGAGAGCAATCCCAGCCTTTGGCACCTCCCGCACCCAAACCTCTCCACAGAGAGCTGGGCAGATCCTGGTGGCTGGAGAGCAGAGCTGTGCCAGCTGCTCCAAGCCCTCTCCTCCTGAGCTGCTCCTGCTGGATGCCTCACTGCCTTGGCCTCCCAGCCTCTCTCTGCCCCAGAAGGGAGCAGTTCCCATTTCCAGCTGAGCTTCCCTGCTCACTGAGCCCACTATTCATCTCCTGCCTTCTCCTCCATGCCCAGAAGAGGAGCAGGGATGCCCTTCAGTGCACATCTGGGCAGCTGCAAGAACAGCACTTTCACCCCCAGGACGGGAGAAATCATCCTGCTGGTGCACAACTGACTGCACAACGAAGAGCAGGGCACGGAGGGGGCTGGAGAAGAAAGAGATACCAAAAAATTCCTGTGACATTGCTATGGAATCATCACTGTTTTTCCAAGAGATTCAATGGGGAGATATCCCACTGAGGCACTGGCACCACTGGAACAACACATTCCCCATCCACATTGGGTCCAGCTGGGAGCTCCCACAGCATGCAGGACCCATGGATGAGCAGACCAAAACCAGGAGCTGACTCTGGCATATTCCTCAGCTGCGGATTTAATCCTAATTCCCTTTGAACAGCCTGGGAAAAGCAAGCAGGGATTGCCAAAACAGCCACGTTTTGCATTCAGGCCGAAAACCTCCACAGGCAGGGGGGGAGATTAAAAACAGTGCAGCACTTCCCAGGTTGGAGGCAATTTTTGTAAAATGAGAACGTGCTGAGCAGCTGATTAATCCTCCTGATCCGTCTATTTAAGAATTAGCCTTCAGCCAGCCAGCTCCTTCCTCCTCAGGGCTGATGCAGACGAGGAATTCACAACTCCCTCTGCCCAAACTCCAGGTGCCAGAGATTTCCAGAGTGTTTGCTGACACCAAGAGAGATGCACTGGGACAGGCAGGGATGGGCTGGGTTGCCAGCATGGAAACAGCTTTAATAAAAAGCTGCTTTTTCCAGGATCTGGCTCCTGGATCCTGGAAAAGCATGAGTTGTTCTGGGGGGAGGAATCCCACTTTTACCTGGCTCTGAGCAAAGCCAAAGTGGACTTTGCAGTGACCACTCTCTCCTGAGCAAAATCAGCCCCTTCTTTTCCCTGCTCTGTCCCAGATCCTTGCTTGGCAACCCCAGGTGGAGCAAGAACCAAACCAGGCTGCTTAAAAAAAAAGATTCCACAGGGAAAGAGCCCCCACAGCTTCTCCCCCTCGGAGAGCCCCTTCCCCTCCCCAGCCTCCTCACCTCTTTCCCGGCAGGAAAAGCAGCGAATCGGTGCCAAGGTGGGTACCCAGCCAAGGCAGCAAACAGCCCCTTGAACTCTGGGCTCCTGCAGAACTTCCCAGCAGGGAACAAGTCCCAGCAGAGCAGAGCACAGCGGGGACTCTCCGGATGAGCTCAGGGAATCCTCAGCTGAGTGGGTGCAGTGACAGCTGGGGCTTGGCTTTGGGTGACAGACACTCCAGGGAACAGCCAGCCCTGCAGCAAGGCCACAGCAGCTCCTCAAGGCAGCAGGGAGATCAGTGCTGCCAGCTCTCAAAACCCCAGGGCCTGGCCCTGCCCAAGGCACTGCCAAGGAGGAGCAGGGAAATCATCCAACTCCTTCCCTCCTCACCCTGTGCTCAGCCAGAGGCTGTCATCTGGGGGGGGAGAGCAGCTCAACCCCCCCCTGGTTTATTCCAGCAGGGATTTACAAACCTGTGTGGTCCAGCTCCCAGCCCAGCAACCATTCCACGTCGAGTGGAGCAAAGCAGTTCCCAGGGAAATAAATCATTTCAGTGCCTTCCTCCCCACAGCCCATTCAGCTTTCCTGCCAAATTTCTCTCCCCTAAGGACATCAGTGCTGCTGTGGGGACCCAGTTTTGTCTTTGCAGTGGCACAGGCAAAGGGGAATGTGCTGCTGGGGACACGGGGTGACACCAGCACTGCTGGGCCCAATTCTGCACGCTGTCAGCAGCCTCTGCCCCAGGGAACCTGCACAGCTGGACAGAATTCCAGGAGTCTGCACAGCACAGGGAACTCGGCGCTGCATCCACACTCAGGGTCCAGCCAGCTGAGCTACCCTGAGTGGGTGGGGATTAAGGTTTTTAACCCCTCTGTCTCTGGAAGTGGCTGGAATGGAGGATTTGGGTGTGCTGCCTCGTATTCAGGTATCTATAAAGGCAAATCAAGGGTGTGCTGGGAGAGGGGGAATAAAAAGCAAATTTTCTGAGCAACAAACAAGATTCTACAGAGTAACAAACACCAGGGTGTTTTAAGGAGCCCTCCCAAAGACTCCTGAATGTCCCTCACTTCCTATTTTTGCAGAAGAATGTACTTTCCAGATCACACAGATAAAATCTGTGGTCAGATGCCTTCCTGTGTCACCTGGTGATTTGTCACCTAACACGTGGCCCCCTGGCAGGAGGAAATTCTGACACCAGCACCCCGAAACATCCACACAACAGCTTTCTCACCACTGAAAGGACTGGCAGTGCAAGGGTTAAAACACTCCCCAGCCTTCCTCCCTTGTGTTTCCAACCCCAACTTTTCCAGCAATCAAAAGGGAAGAGAAAACTTCTCTGTATCTTTGTGCTGACCTTGAAATAAACCCACCCACTTTGTTCTCAGGCCGTGTTTAACAACTGGCAACGCCACTCCATTCCAATCACAAACAACATTCAGGGCTGCTGAGCCCCCTCATTGTTTTTTTGGGGTTTTTTTTTGCAATACATTTTATGCCTGACCACAGAAAAAGAAACGTTTTCATTCCCTGCTTTCAAACTGAAAGGGTCACCCCTGCTCTGCCCAGAAAACATCGAGTCCCAGTTGGGACTGGCACTGACCAGTTTGTGCTGCACCAAGGAGAAAATCACCTTGGCGTGCTCTGAGGACACAGCTCCTCCAGGTCCAGCTCTGGAGGGCAGGCAGGGATGGAAGAGCAATGAAAATCCCAGCCCTGTGGAAGCCCCAGGCATTGCTCAAGCCCTCACCAGTGTCAGAGCAGAGCAGCGAACAATGATCTCATTTAGCTCCTTTCTTCTCCAGCCCCTGGTCTGGCAACCACAAATTGCCAGCAGAGAAAAAAAAAAAAAAAATTAAAAAATTGTAAATAAACCCCCGAGTTTGGATGAATCCCCTGCAGTTCAAGCCAGAGGAGTGGAAAACTCATTTGTGGAAAAACCCCAGCATCCTGGCCACATCATCAGGCTGAAGGGCAGCAGATCAACAACCCCAGCTGCTTTTGGGAACAGGCAGAACCCCACGACCTTCAGTGCAGGGAGAAGTTGTGTAATTCCGGGGCAGCAGGGCAGAACAGGGAACTGCCTGGGTGCAGCTGGAGCAGGGCAGAGGGGGAAGCCCGGCCAGGCTGCTGCCTGCTCACACATTACTCACCTCACCACAAAGCCAGCTCCCTGCTCCTTGATGTTGCCCTGGCTCTTCCCAGCTATTTTCCAGCAAATCCGTGGAGCAGAGAGAGTCAGGCCCCAGCTGCCCTAAAACTGAGGATCAGGACTGCATTTCTGCAAAGCCCTCCAGGGAACATCACCTCCAGCAGGGGCTGAGGAGCTCAGGATTTATCTGTGGACTCAAAACACCTCCAGAGAACCCCAGCCCAAAGGAAACTCAGCTCTAATAAGGATGGGAGGGAGAGAAGGTGCAACAAACACTCAGTCGGGTTTGTGGGTGAGCTCTCAGCTCTCAGCAAGAGCTGAAGTGAAAAATGCTGAGAAAATCAGCAGCTCAGCACAGGTCACATCCCAGGCTCCCAAAGGAGAGGATCTGCAGTGAGTTTGGATTGCCCTTGCCCGGGAATGTGCAAGTTTGCAATCCGCAGGCTTCAGAGCCCTTCCCAACTTCCCTGCCGTGCCATGGGTTGCAATTATTGAATATTTTCTTTAATAGGAGTCACAGGGCTGCTTCCCTGCACGTCTGCTGGAGTATTTGAAACATGCCACCACTTCCAGAATCCCCGTGGCTGCTGCTGGCACCTCAGAGAGGAAAAGGGACAAGAGGGGCGTGCAGGGAGACTGAGATGGAAAGGGGAAGAGGCACCAGAACAATGCCTGGCAGAAAGGCTCCAAGGTTCACAGCAGGCTGGGACACAACACCTTCCTATCTCACGGGTCTGGGCTTCCTCCTGCTGCAAAGCAAAGTCCACCTGAGCAAACAGCCGGGATGGGGGGTTGGAATGAGAGAACACAGCCCTGCCACCCCGGGCAGACTGCTCTTCCCTGCATCCAGCCAGGCTTGGCATCTCCATGCCCATGAAAAATGTGGGATCTGGGGCTTCAGCTCAGCAGCATCACCTCCCTGCACCACCTCGGGGCTGGGAGCAGAGGGGGCTGTGCTCAGCCCCACTGCCACTCAGACACGTCCCACACCACACACGGGCCCCCAAAACAGCAGGAGCCCACCTGAGGAATGAACTGGACCCCACGGCATCACGGAGACAGACATCCCAGAGCTACAGCGGGGCAGGGACACCCCCACCCCAGAGCCAGGAACCCCAGATCTCCCCAGCCCAGCCTCTCCTGCCCTGACCCCGCTCCGTGCCTGGCTGTGCTGAGCCTGCCACGCAAAACTGTGAGGAATGGAGCAAAACCCTGCTGCTCACAACCCAGCCACGAGCATCAGAGCTGCCGGACTCATCTGGGAAACTGCTACCCGATCCCACTGGGGTCTTTTAGCAGCTGTTTCCAGCGTGGAGGCAGCCCCCGCACAGGGGTGACACCGGTGCGGACAGCAAGCCTGGTGAACTGTCCTGGAGCTGGGCGGGAGAGCTCAAACAAAGCCCCCGACGGTGCGAGAGCATGGATGGACTCTTCCCTGTGCATTCCGAGGGCCCTTCCACGCCTCTGAAACAGTTCTGGCTCCCGGACCCCCAGTCAGGATTCTCCAGCTTCCAGGCTGGGACGGACTGGGGTCTGGAAGAAGGACGGGGAGGATCGCCATCCTCAGCGCTCATCCCACAGAAAGCACTCAGAGGGCAAAAAAACCCCTGACCAGACCCTCCCGCGAGATGCCAGCGCTCCCGTCCCGCTCCTTTATCCTCCTCCAGCCCCGGCAGGAATCACTGCGGGACCCCGCGGCACCCGGGGATGCGCTCCCAGTTCGATTCATATCCGAACCCCCCGGGGATGCGCTCCCAGTTCGGTCCTTGTCCGAAACCCCCGGGGATGCGCTCCCAGTTCCCTCCTTGTCCGAAACCCCCGGGGATGCACTCCCAGTTCCCTCCTTGTCCGTAACCCCCGGGGATGCGCTCCCAGTTCCGTCCTTGTCCGAAACCCCCGGGGATGCACTCTCAGTTCCGTTCATACCGAAACCCCCGGGGATGCACTCCCAGTTCCCTCCTTGCCCGAAACCCCCGGGGATGCACTCCCAGTTCCGTCCTTGCCCGAAACCCCCGGGGATGCTCTTTCCGCTCCGTACCGGTCCGAACGCCCCGGGCATGCTCTCCTTTGCCCCGTACCTGCCCGACCCCCCCGCGGATGCTCTCCTCGCTCCATATCGGGCTGAACCCCCCCCGGGGATGCTCTCCCCAGCTCGGTCCCTGCCCGAACCCGCCGGCGATGCTCTCCTCGCCCCGTACCTGTCTGAAATCCGCCGTGAGCGTGACGAGGGCGCCGTCGGCCGCCTTTAGCTCCAGGCTGACGCAGTCGGCCCCGCTGTCGGCCTGCAGGCTCTCCTCCGTCACCTGCCCGCCGGGCAGCCGCACCCGCACCCGCAGCTCTGCCCGCGCCGCGGGGCCGGGCAGCGGGGCCAGCGCCAGCCACAGCAGCGCGGGCAGCGCCGGCAGCCGCGGCCGCGGGCCGCGCATCCCCCCGCGCCCAGGGCTCAGGGCAGGGCGCGCATGGGGCGGGGGGCGCGGGCGGAGCGCGGAAGGCGGCGGGGGAAGGCGGCCCCGCCGCGCCCCCGGCCCCGCGGGGGTGCCCGGCCGGCCCGGCTCATTCAGCGCCCGCTCGCTCCGTCCCTCCCCGCGCGGCTCTGCCCGCGCCCCCCGCCCGTCACTTCCCCCCTGGACCCGGGACGGCCCCGCCGAGCAGCGCCCGCCCCGTCGTTAAAGGAACAGCGCCGGGCCGGGCGGGGGAGCGGCGAGAGGTGGCCGAGCCCTGGCTGTGCGCGTGGATCCGTCATCCACAGCCCGGAGTGCACATGGATCCATCACCCAGAGCTCAGGGTGTGCACATGGATCCATCACCCAGAGCTCAGGGTGTGCACATGGATCCATCATCCAGAGCCCAGGGGGTGCACATGGATCCATCATACAGAGCTCAGGGTGTGCACATGGATCCGTCATCCACAGCCCAGGGTGCACATGGATCCATCATGCACAGCCCAGAGTGCACATGGATCCATCATACAGAGCTCAGAGTGTGCACATGGATCCGTCATCCAGAGCCCAGGGGGTGCACATGGATCCGTCATCCAGAGCCCAGGGGGTGCACATGGATCCATCATCCAGAGCCCAGAGTGTGCACATGGATCCATCACCCAGAGCCCAGGGGGTGCACATGGATCCATCACCCAGAGCCCAGGGGATGCACATGGATCCGTCATCCACAGCCCTGAGTGCACATGGATCCATCACCCAGAGCTCAGGGGTGTGCACATGGATCCATCACCCAGAGCCCAGGGGTGCACATGGATCCATCACCCAGAGCCCAGGGTGTGCACATGGATCCATCACCCAGAGCCCTGGGTGCACATGGATCCATCACCCAGAGCCCAGGGGGTGCACATGGACCCATCATCCAGAGCCCAGGGGGTGCACAGGGATCCATCATCCAGAGCCCTGGGTGCACATGGACCCATCATCCAGAGCACAGGGTGTGCACATGGATCCATCACCCAGAGCTAGGGTGTGCACATGGATCCATCATCCAGAGCTCAGGCTCCCACATGGATTCATCATCCAGAGCCCAGGTGTGCACATGGATCCATCATCCAGAGCTCAGGGGATGCACATGGCTCCATCATGCACAGCCCAGGGTGCACATGGATCCATCACCCAGAGCCCAGGGTGCACATGGATCCATCATGCACAGCCCCCACACGTGTGTCCCCCATGGGAAGCCCAGTCCCACACTCAGATCTGTTGCCCTCAGCCCCGCTGGGAGGGAGGTTCTGCTCCTGCCTGCTCCATGGCTCTCCCCCATTCCCGCTGTGTTTTTTTGCCCCAGCTGGCTGCAAAGTGCAGCTGGAAAGGAGAAGGGAGGGCAGCGTTCAGGCAAAGCCCAGCTCAAATCATGGAATCACAGAATGGTTTGGGTTAGAAGGGGCCTTAAAGACCACCTAAACTTCCACCCCCATCCTAGGGACACCTTCCACCAGCCCAGGATGCTCAGAGCTCCATCCCAGCCAGCCTTGAACACCTCCAGGGATGGGGCAGCCTCAGTGAAATGCACTCAAGAGTTTTCTGAACGTGTTCTTGCTGCAAATCAAACGGTATTGATGTGATTCCTCAGGCTCCCAGTGCCACAGGTCTGGTGTGAGCCGCACTGGAGGCAGCCCTGCCCCTGAAGATGTAACTGGGACTCCTTTGAGGTCTGTCTGCCAGAAATGAGGGACCTGGGTGACTTCAGAGCCTGCAGCTCACTCCCCAAATGCCCCCAATCTGCCCTTCACCTTCCCGCTCCTGTGATCATTTCCAGATGGGCAGATGCTGCTGAAGGGCCCCTTTGATTTCCAAAGGTCTCTCTGCAAACACAAAGGTCACGGTGGCAGCAGGATCAGGGCCTCGGAGAAAGAGCTTTGTGAGGAAGAGCACAGAAATAAATGGAAACAACCATTTAAAGCCACGCTTCCAGGCAGGGAGATCACCCTTGTCCAAACAGTGCTTTTTGTGTGACCTCACACAAGCTTTAACCCCAAATTTTCACAGCTCCCCTCAAGCAAAATTGCCTCTTTGAAACGTTTTTTTTTCAGGACAATAGCAGCGCTAAAAATAAGAGAAGGAAAAGTTAAGAGGGAGGAGAGCAATGGCTCAGCTTGGATACAAAAAGAGAGGGAGGGCCCACGAGGTAGAAACTGCACAGAAAGATCCTCAGGACAAAAGCTGCAAAAGGAGAAGGCCCCACTCACACAGGGAATTTATTCAGAGGAGATTATGCAAAAAGCCAGGAGGGTCCCAGCAGGGGCTGGAGGGAAGAGCACCACGAGGTCAGTGGGCACAAACAGCCCTTAGAGGGCTTCCAGTCCAGAGCCTTCTTCTCATCCCAGATCTGGAATCCCTGTGGCAGGGGGGCTAATTCAGGTTTTATCTGAGCCCTGGACCCTGGGCTCTGAGAGGTGATTGGTGTTATAAACACACATTATATTATTGGCTTTTGCAAATATTAAAATAAATGCTATATGCATGACGTTGGAGTAACTTCGTTATACAAATATAGCTTTTATTTCTGCTGTTAACAAAACTTAAAGTAGTAATAGGACAGCTAATACGTAGTTATGCTTGTAATTGAACTGTCCACTTAATTAAGTTCACATCCAGTAAACATATAATAAAGACCCTACTACTAACATGTCAACTATCAGCACCTGCTGCCTATAAAAAGTGTAGACCAAAGTGATAATGAAAGAAGACCAAAACCACATCCAAAAAAACACTAAAAAGGCAGGCCCAAAGAGGGGCCGTACAAAATAGTTCCTGGAATATGTAAATTTGTAGTAAAGTATAAATATGCAACGAGCTAATGCAATGAAAAGAGTATTTTAAAACGATCTCCAAAAATAATAAGTATACTCTTGACTAAATGCCAAGCACCCAACCGTTTAACCCTTTATTTTATCTCTATCTTTTTATTAAATCCTTTACATTTTACCAAAAAAAAAAAACCCCAAAAACCCCAAACAAACAAACAAACCCCAAAAAATCCCTTCATTTTTTCTCCCTAAGGACTGTCCCTCGCTGTGCTGCTGCAGCCAAGCTGCCTGGGAGTACACAGTGTTATTTTCCTCCTGGAGCAGAGGAAATCAGCAGTTTGGCTCAGGGAGCTCTTCCCGAGGCTCAGCAGCTTTGCCAGGAATCCCCGAGTGCTCCTGCAGATCCTGACCTGGGAACGGAGGGGTTTGAGCCCGGGCCCAGAAATGAAGGGACACCCAGGTAAGAAATACAGCCAGGGGATTAAAAATGCTGCCAGGCAACAGAATGAAAGAGCAGGGAGCTGTGTGGGAGCTGGCAGGGGGCAGAAGGACAATCAGGTGTGGGTTTGTAAGAAATGTTTTATAAGTTTTAGTTATGAACATAGTATGGTTTTTTGATTGTAATTTTAGTATAGTGAATATCTTGGAAAGGCCTCTTGCCTTGGAATGTATTTTATCATAGTTTTGCTAAGAGTTTCTAAGACAATCTGAGTCTCTGCTTAGAGATTCCTTCTCATTGGTTCTTTTCCCTGTCCCATTTCTGTTTTATGTATGATCTTTTCTTCTGTCCATCATGGAATTCTTATCTTCAAGGTCCGAGGGTTTTGGCCACTGGTTGGCAGAATCCCTTGAGACCACTCCCAAATTTGTTTTGGATTTGTTAGTGTTTAAGTAATCTAGTTGGCATGGATTGTTTGGATTGTTTTATTGGTTTGTAAATGTAGAACCCACCCCTGAACTGTCCTGAACAAAAACGCCCTGCAGCCCGAGGTTCGGGGTCTCTCTGAAGGCACCGGACAGAGGCAGGGGAACCCCCTAACCCCTTGAATAAAACCTCTGTTTCCAAAATGCCTCTGAGGGTCCACTCTTTCTAACCACAGCTGTGACAGTGTGAGTCAATCTGCCTGCAGAACCAAGATCTCACTAACAGGTACTGTTGAGGCCTATCAAAGCAGCTGGGTGGCCCAGCTGAACACCGGGCTGGGCCAAAGAAAGATACGTGAGGCAACAATCAGGAGCACAGGAGGGACAGCTCTGCTGAGATTTGAAAGGGAAAGGCTCTGCCCAGGGCACAGTTGTCACAGGTGACAGTGAAGAGAATTCCTGAGCAGCAAGTGCAGCTCCAAGGCTTTGGGACAGGTCTGAGTGGCCAAACCGATGTTGCACTGATGTCTGCCAGCCTTCCTGCCTTTGCTGCTTGCTGCTGTGGGGCAGCTGCCTGGCTGGAATCCTTTCTGAAGCCCGGGGAAGGTGAAACATTCCCCACAGCTCCGTGGACCCCGGCAGGGTCAGTCTGACTGAGCATTAACGACCTGGGCCAAGATTTTCTGGTATGTGAGCACACTGCAGCCTTTTCCTGCGAGAGAACTTCCATTAAAATACCTCAGCCACGAGGTTAAGGGAAAAAAAAAAAAGTGCTGCTAAAATCCCATCTGAGCTTTGCTGTGGAGGGCGTGGGAGCAGGGAAGTGCAGCCTGACACAGGGCTTTGCCTCGGTGCCTCTGCCATCCCCAGGGGAAACCAAGCTCCAAATCCTCACTGCCTCTTCCTCACCTCAGAGCTTTGCTCGCAGAGGCTCCGTGTGGCGCTGGCACCTTGGGAAACCACGAAGGGATCAGTGCCCACTCAGACTGGGCTCAGAGATTTGCTCAGAGCCTGGCAAGCCAGGGAGAAGCAGAGCAGAGGGTGTGAGAGGTGCTGCAGCAGCCACACGAAGCTCTGCTTGCCAGAGCCCTCCCTGCATGTGAATTTTCCAGGCAAACCAAAAGGTTTGTGGCCGCCTCATCCTCACACTTGCTGTTGTGTGAGTGCTGCCAGGGGTGATGCAGAAATACCTGCAGCATCTTCTCTCTACACCATTCCAGGAATGCCTCTGACCTGGGTGGTGGTGCTGTACCCCTCCACAAAGTGAAATGAAATGAAAAGAAAAAAATAAAAATAAAATTAAAATAAAATTAAAAATTAAAATAAAATAATAAAAAACTAAACAAAGTAAACTAAAATAATATAAAATTAAAATAAAATAAAATAAAATTAAATACAAATTATAATATAATATAATATAATATAATATAATATAATATAAATAAAATCATCCTTTCCCATCTTAATCCAAATCTCTTTTATGCAGTCAGGATGACCAACATCCTGAGCACAGGAGCTTTGAAGAGCAAAGAAAGTGAAGGCCCTTTCCCTTTGCTGTTTCACCCCGAAGTGATTAATCAGCCTATACTCCAGAGGCCATTAAACATCCAAAGTTTCCCCTCCCATGGAGCAGAGAGCAATAATTACTGCCACTTTCTCATCAGCTTACAGTAAAGCTCTGTGGCCAGTTTGCTTTATTATGAGCATGAAACCCAAGTATCCCAACCACCACAGCAACACATCAAAGAGGGAGGATGTTTGTTGTGAACCAGCTGCTTATTCTGAGAAATAATCTGGGTGACTCTGGGCTGGGGGGAGGCTGAGAAATGGGGAAGAAAATGATGCCTTAGATTTTAGCTTTCATATTTTCAGATTCTGTGCCTCCTAAGGATGGAGTTTTGAGCCTCATATCGAGTGTAGTAAGCTCTCTTTACAGAACAAGTAGACAAAACAAATCTTTTCCTGCTGAGGACCAAAAAAACCCCCAAACCCTCTCCCACCCCCTGCCCAGCCCTTGTGGGGTGGCTGCAGGGGGATCTCGGGCAGGTGCAGCCCCACAGCTCTGCCAGGGCTCAGCTGATCTCAGTCCCACACAGCTCTGCTGCTGCAGAAACTGCTGCACCCCTCTGGTTCCCCTCAGAGTGCTGAACCAACGCCCTCAGTGCTCCCCTGAAAAGCTCCAGGTCCTTCAGGCTGCCTCTGCTCCTTCCAAAAGGCCTTTTTGCCATTCCCAGTCACCTTTATCACAGGCAGAAATTCCATGCAGGAGCTCCCCTGGCTCCCAGGGAAGGGACACAGCCAGGCAGGAGCTCTGTGCTATACCCAACAACGAGCCTTAAACACCCAGCCTAAACCCTCCCCCTGCGAGCTGATTAATTAGGCTGTGCCTAATGAGCTGTGCACAGCACCCCGGCTTGGTCAGGGCATGGAGGAGAGGGATGGAGCAGCACCAAAGCTGCTGCACCCACCTGCTGCTTCTCGGTGGCAGGTGTTTAACACCAGCTTCTGCTGGCTCAAACAGACCAGGAGTGCCCACAAACAGCAAAATCCTGGCCCGGCTGGGGGGCAGGATGGAGTTGAATGGAAGGGTTTTGCCTGCGGATCACCACGGTTTTGTGCCCCCTGCCCTGGCCCAGCAGGTTTATTTCCCTGCCTGCACTGAGGAGAGCTCCGTGCAGGCTCAGAGCTCCTGCCAGCACGCTGGGAACTGCTGGCACAGATGGAGCTCAGGGCAGGACTGTGAAGCCAAAGGGGGGGAAACCCAGAGTTTTGGTTGTGTTCTGCAAACCCCCCTCAGCCCCCCAGAACAACCTGAAAGGTCTGAAGTCTCCCAAATTAAAACCCACCAAGAACGAGCTTTTACTGCCTGCTCAGTGCCCCAGTGCCTCGTTGTGTTTACTCTGGTGTTAATCCCAACTCAAGCTGGTGTAACTGAGGTCAGGGGTCAGACCCAAACGTTCTGCCTTGAGCCCTTTAATGTCCCATCCCTCATTTTCCCTGCCAAACCACTTTTAAAGCTACGTGAAAGATCCATCAGTGCTTTTTGAAGGATTCAATCAGGGCAAGCATTTTGGGGAGCTGAACACACAAAACCCAGCCATTTGCCATTGTTCCCAGCACTACAGAGCTAAAAGAGCTCAGGGAGAGTTAATTGGATTTTTTTTTCAC